>JAAWVA010000033.1:3449460-3575986 GCA_015227895.2 Colaptes auratus
TCACTGCCATATTGCTGCTCCCTTGAGCCTTTCATATTACCCAGATATGTGAAATGCAAATAAATCCATGCCTTGTGCCTTCATTCCCAAGGCTGGGATCATGCCCTATTTACTCCAGCTCTCACCCAGATATCCCTGGTGTTTCTGTAAGTTTTCTATGTAGAAATCCCTCCATACCCACAAAGTCAGCTCTAACATCTGTAGTGTGAGAGAGAGCTTGTCTACATTTAGTCCATACCTGGGGCTAAACTATATAGCTTTCTCTATCACCTAAGGACACCTCCCAGTAAGAAGGGAACCAGGAGTAGGAAAGAAGACCATGGGTTGAAATGAAAATGGATTTAGTGAAATAGCCAAACTGATATCACTGCCAATACAGATACAAAATTATACTCAGCCCCAGCAAAGGTACAACACTCACAACATGCAGGAAACAGCCTCAGCAGCAGGAAGGGAACAAAGAAACCCTCCTCTCCTCCTCACCAAGCTTCCCCCTTTATACCGAGTGTGATGCTAATAGTCTGGGATACACCTGGAGCCAGCCACTGTCCTGGCTGACTCAGAGCTGCTGATGACTTGCAGCCCATGCTGGGCCGGGATTCTGGTCCAAAAACCACGATGCAGCTTAAAGGAGGAAAAAACCCCAAAGGCCAGTCCCAAGGCTTTTCTAAAGAGATCAAGACTTGATTTGGAAATCACACCGCAGCAATTCAGATGTTGCCTGCTAACTGTTTCAATTCCTGTTGGGAGCCCAGAAGCAGCTGCATTACAACAGAGCTAAATCATTAATTTTGTCATTTATTATAAATCTGCTTTATAGTGCTGCTGGGAAGATTTTACACCTGGGAAGGATGAAATATTCACTGCTGGACACAATCGCACGCCGAACCAAGAGCGGTGGCATTCAGCTAATATCAGCATTTCATCTCTCTTTTATTGGATCACTCTTTCCTTGGGTTTCTTGGCTCCAAGACAGAGGGCTAATTTGCTTCACTGACTTATTGCCCTGCATAACCCCATTGACTCCAACGACATTGACATGAGGTTTAATTCAGCAACGATTAGGCCCAGAAAGGTTGTTCATAATGATTGGATTGTTGGATGTGAACACTGGCTTAATAGTTTCTCTGTTCTCCTTTTACAGACCATCAGATTCAAGATAGCTAAATTGCTGCTGCATCTCTCCTAGGCTGCAGTGTTAAAACTTTTCTTGTCATGCATTTGAACACTCCACTATCTGCTAAAACACAAGAAGTTCACATGTGATTAACTAAACTCTCACAAAGCACAGCAAACAAACGATCACAAACTGTGCTTACAGCTGATCTTTTAATGTATTCAGCTGCATCCTTAAATGTCTAGGGAACTCCTTTGATATATAAGCAAATCCTAGAGCATTTCATCAGATGAGCTTGCTGATTAAAGAGTGCCTTAAAGCCAGACATTTTTCTGTTCCAAATACAAATGGAAGTTTTTTGTTTCCATGAGTAATCAGAGCTCATAAAATAAACCTCTCCTCCTCCCATTTAGCTTTGTATACACAGTATTTGTCTTTTATTTGAACTCACATTAGCTTTCCAGGGGTTTTGTTTCCCTTTTAAACTAAGGCAATTATCAGTTCTGACCGTGATGTCCATTCAGGGTTATCTTCTAATGCATCATCAGAGGAGGCTCACACTTTAAGCCAAGGTTCAGATCCACAAGCAGCAGTTTTCATTTGTGGATGCTCATGGTCTGAGCACATGGTTACCACAGAGAACTCTGGAATGAGACCAGGAACATGCCTCCTCCCCAGGGGACTAGGGCTTACCTCTGGGAAGGGTATAGCTCATGTAGGCATGCAGCAGAGGTTCCTTGGGGAACAGTCAACTGGAATTGTTAATGAAGTCCCACAGAGATGAGAAGCTCTCCCCCCAATTTACCAACCTTTGTTATAGAGCAAGATGGATTTATTTGACCTTTTTTTTATCTCTAAGGAAAAAACCCACACTGCAACATGGCTTTGTACAGCACAAAATTATAGCCTGGAGAAGAGGAGCTCAAGGGAGACCTTATTGCCCTCTACAACTACCAAGGGACGGTTGTAGCCAGAAGGGGGTTGGTCTCTTCTCCCAGGCCCAGCACCAGAACAAGAGTACACAGTCTCAAGCTGTGCCAGGGGAAGTTTAGGCTGGAGGTGAGGAAAGTTCTTCACTGAGAGAGTTGTTAGCCATTGGAATGGGCTGCCCAGAGAGGTGGTGGAGTCCCCATCCGGAGCTGTTCAAGAGGGGATTGGACGTGGCACTTGGTGCCATGGTTTAGTCATGAGGTCTGTGGTGACAGGTTGGACTTGGTGATCTTTGAGGTCTCTTCCACCCTTGGTGGTCTGTGATTCTGTGGATGAACACTGCTCCTTCTAAAAAGTCACTGCCCATCCCTGCACCACTCCCTGCATTTTTTGATGGCATTTGATGACCATTCTTTTGTGGAAAACTAGAAACATTGTACAAATGAAATCCAATATTGTAATTTTTGATTGTTCATTCTGTAAACACCCTTGATAAAAGCATCAATACTTCTGCCAAGGAAAAAAAAAATGAAGGCAAGCTAAAGCCTAAAATAAATCTGCCATATAAGAGCACTAATGAAGGTTGGCAATGAGACTAATCACAGAATTAAGTCAATGCATCTTGTTGCATTATTACAGCCAAGCAAGGCAACAACAAAGTAGAGAGAATATTCCTCACCCAGGTTGCCATTGTTCTGCTACACCACTAGAGACTCTTAGCAGATCTGGAGTTCTCTGTGAGTGCACTTTCAGACTTGCTCAAAATGTCAAGTGCTGTGATCAAACTTAATCAGAATTGCTATTGATCAAAATCCTGTCTTGCTATTTTATTTCCTCCCTTCTTCTAATGGAGATGAATGCTTTCATCCACTGAAATAGCACCAAGTTTGGGGGAAAAGGCTATTACATGAACCCCATCATTCCTGGTCAAAGCCCCCACTTTTCCCTCCTTTAAAGCAATCTCTACACAGATAATTAGCAGGAGTTATTTTTATTAAGCCAGACATCTGAAACAAAGAATGACAGCCAGGAAGAAACATAAGTAAAAGTGGGTAAGAGCTGAGTGGGAGAAGGTGATAAAGAGAAGGCTCCAGATGAAGATGAATGATTAAGGGTTATGGAAATAGTAGATGGCCTTGGCTTCTCTGACTGAGCATGTTCTATTCTGACTTTGCCAGAAGAAATGGACTTTAGACTGTAGACTTTGAAATGGATCCAAGCTAGAGGAGGGTAGAATTAGATAACATGTCAGGAAAAGTTCTTCACCCTCAGGGTGATGAGACACTGGAACAGGTTTGCCCAGGGAGGTGGTGGAAGCCTCATCCCTAGAGGTTTTTGCAGCCAGGTTGGATGTGGCTCTGAGCAACCTGATCTAGTGTGAGGTGTCGTCCATGGCAGGGGGACTGGAACTAGATAATCTTTGGGAACCTTTCCAACCCTGACAATCTGTGATTCTGTGACTTAAAAAACAAAACCCCATTGGTTTTCTTATGGAGAGATGTTACAGCATCTTCTGAGACAGCTGAGGTTTCTGCATCTACTTTACTTTAGTTAATATTTCTGCAGGGTTCTACAAACATTGTGGTTTTAAGACCTTAGCAACCAAGGGGCCTGTTCCAGCAACAAACAGAATTAGACAGAGGTTAATTTTGGCCCTGGTAACTTCATATTGCAAAGATGTGATGTTACAAGTCTACAGATTTCTTAAGTTGCAGGGGGCTGCACAGATAAAGCCTTTAGAACAAGAGGACAGAGTCTCACGCTGCACCAGGGGAGGTTTAGGCTGGATGGTAGGAAGAAGTTCTCCCAGAAAGAGAGATTGGCCATTGGAATGTGCTGCCCAGGAGTGTGTGGGAGTCACCATCGCTGGAGGTGTTTAAAAGAGACTGGATGGGGTGCTTGGTGGCCATGGTTTAGTTGATAGATGGTGTTGTGGATAGGTTGGACTCGATGATCTCTGAGGTCTTTTTCCAACCTGGTCTATTCTATTCTATTCTATTCTATTCTATTCTATTCTATTCTATTCTATTCTATTCTTTCTATTCTATTCTATTCTATTCTATTCTATTCTATCCCATCCATTCATTCCATTCCATTCCATTCCATTCCATTCCATCCATTCCATTCCATTCCATTCCTCATTCCATTCCAATGTTGTGCATGTAAGAACAAATTTTCTTTAAATGGACTTTTGGAGGTTGGAGATAAAGACAAACATGATCAAAAATGAGCACCTGAAGGACTGCAGAGTTACTATCTAGAAAGCATCCAGTGTATTGATCTCAGAAATATCATAGCCATTATTTAGCAGAGGCTTTTCTCTCTCAACATCTGTACAATTAAGCCAGTGTCATAGGGGATTCTAAAGCTGCCCCCTGCATGGTTTCACTGCCTGCAGCAGTGCCACATCATTTATATTAAACTCCTAGAGTTTATATAAAAGTCAAGCTATCTTCCTGGAAACTCCTCTGTTGAGACATGCTCTTATTTATGCTTACACTGAACATTATAAGAACTCTGCTATTCAGAGAATCATAGAACCAACCTGGTTGGAAAAGACCTCAGAGATCATCAAGTCCAACCTATTACCTAATGCCTAACACCTCATTACTAACTAACCATGGCTTCAAGCGCCACATCCATTCCTTGTTTGAACACCTCCAGGGATGGGGACTTCACCACCTCCTTGGGCTGCACATCCCGTGGCCATTGCTCTTTCTGGGAAGAACTTTCTCCTCAACTTCCCCTGGTACAGCTTGAGACTGTGTCCCTTGTTCTGTTGCTGTGAGAAGAGACCAACCCCCCCTGTCTACAACCTCCTTTCAGGTAGCTGAAGAGAGCAGTAAGGTCTCCCCTGAGCCTCCTCTTCTCCAGGCTAAATGACCCCAACAACCCCCCCCAATCATTCCATCAGATTCGTGGTGGTTAGGAGACTGGTGGCCTTACAGTCACTTATCTACAGAATTACTATCTCTCTGCTGTATGGAGAGAACAATTCATATATGGTCAAGTGGGTTTACACACACAATGCCACACACCACACACACACACACAGAATCACCAAGGTTTGAAGAGACCTCAATGATCCTTAAGTCCAACCCATCACCACAGACCTCATGACTAAACCATGGCACCAAGTGCCACGTCCAATCCCCTCTCAACACCTCCAGGGATGGTGAATTTCTTCTGTGCAATAAAAGAATTACTAAAGAAACCAATGCTAAATGCTGTGCCCACAATAATCTCCATTGGGCAATGACGACAGATAAAAACAACCCAAACCCATCATTTCTTAGCCTATACAGATGTCAAATTCTTTTTTTTTCCCATCTCAAGTCAAAAGCTGCCCCAGAGGTTTCTGATACAATGTTTTTTTTTCCCCCAGCAGGCACAGTGAAAACGTAAATCATAATACAGATAAATCTAGACAGATTGCAAAGAGCAGTGTGATAAAAATTGCATTTATTTCAACTAGTGCATCATCATCTTTTTTATATCAGCTGTCTAGAAGGTGCTAGCATAACATCTGTCTTTATTTCCCAGCTGACTACTCAATTTTCTGGAGGCTTCCTTTCTTGCACGGGTGTTTAAAGATCACCATGAGGACCTGCTACAATGCTTTTGTTGGAAGTGCTGCTGGCAGCTGAGAGTGGTTCTGACTTGTTTGAGGGCAGCCCTCCCTTCGTGTCTTCCCCCAAAGCTGCTTCACCTGACGAATTGAAGAGACCAAAGGGCGCTGAAATGGCAGCACTGTGGCTTGTCAGGTAAGATCTCTGCAAAAACCTTTAGCAAGCAAGAGATCTTCCCTTTTGAAGCTGTCCTGACAGACTCTTGGCTTGACCCGATTTCTGGAAAGTTTAATGAGGCTTTCTGAAAATCTGACCTAAAACTTTCTATGAATCTTCCTCTTCCTATGTATTTCAGTGTGATTTGTGCTTTTGGTCACCACACAGTATTTGAGAAATTATACAGTACAGTAGAATTAACCAGGTTGGCAAAGACCTTCAAGATCATCAAGCCCAACCTATCGCCCAGCACCAGCTAATCAACTAAACCATGCACCAGGGCCTCATCCAGACTCTCTTTAAACACCTCTAGTGGGTGGCGACCTGGGCAGCACATTCCAATGGCCAATCTCTCTTGCTGGGAAGAACTTCTTCCTAAATCCATCCAAACCTCCCCAGGCACAGCTTGAGACTGTGTCCTCTTGTTCTGGTGCTGGCTGCCTGGGAGAAGAACCAACCCCCACCTGGCTACAACCTCCCTTCAGGGAGTTGTAGAGAGCAAGAAGTCTCCCCTGAGCCTCCTCTTCTCCAGGCTAAGCAACCCCAGCTCCCTCAGCCTCTCCTCACAGGGCTGTGCTTGTGCTTTCCCATGGTGCAGACATCAAAGGCAACCCAAAATATGGGGCTACCAGCCTGTAGGAGATGGAACTAAGGCTCTCCTAGTGCTGATCCTGCATTCACTGCACTGCAGAGCATTTTGTAGATTCAGCCTGGTGCTGAACTTTATATTCCTGCTCCACTGCCACAATGCCCAGCTGGATTCTCTCAGAAGCTGAAGCAGGCACATCTCCAGGGGAGAGGAACCCTGACCTGTGTGGCTCATAGACTCATAGAATCATTTCAGCTGGAAAAGCCCTCTAAAATCATGGAGTCCATTGGTCAACCCCCACCACCACAGCCGTAAATCATGTCCCCAGGTGCCATGGCCACACATTTCTTGAACACCTCCAGGACAGCGATTCCATCACCTCTCTGGGCAGCCTGTTCCAATGCCTGACCACTCCTGCAGAGAGGAATTTTCCTATATCCAATCTAAATCTCCCCCGGCACAACTTCAGACCATTTCCTCCCACTTGATACTAGGGAGAAGAACAACACCCAGCCCAGATGGCAGCTGAGAGCAATGCTAGGGCTGGGAATCCAGGAGAAGACTCTCCACTACTGCATTCAGCAAGTACTGGATGCTGCTTAAGTGCATATTGCTCAGTGCAGTCTGAAGGCATCCATGGTGCCAAAACATCCTGCTAAAAAACAGAGGACTTTTATTTTCTCCTTTTCTACTTCTGTGGAAGTGCTTCCACTGTACCTTTTCTCACATTTGGGTTTCAGGATATATTTGGTTACATATTTTGTTAATTCCATCCAGACCGAGTCTCTGGGAAGTCCTGAAAACGGCAAAGTCATTGATCCGTTTCCAAACCCAAATTGTCACTGTTAGAACAGAGCTCTGTTTGCAGGGGTCAACAGTGTGCATTGACTGCTGCTCATCTCAAAGGGCTTCAGCCATTAGAGCTGGGTAGATTGGGACAAATCATCCCATTTATCCTTTAAACAAGGTCAGTTGCCTGTGTCCCCTTGGCAGCAGCGAAACAACAAAACAAGAATGAAGCTGAAACAAAAAAACCCACCCCAAATGAAAAGGCTTTAAAACATATTCCCCCCTTCCCCCCATAACAGGAATGGATTATTAAATAGAAGTGTGCATGTGCCTGCATGGGGGCTTTGCTCTGAATGCTTTAGAGCAAAAAACTTCAGTGGAAAAAAAAACCTTTGGACCTTTTTCCCGCCCTTGACTTCTGGGAATGCTTTGGAATGGTTTAATCATCTGGCTGTGGTATCAGACTGCCTTTGGCAGCAGTAGCTTTTCTTATCGTTATGTCTGACTGTGTGACACCTTTTCCAGACAGCATAGGATTAGGCTAAGAAAAATTGGTTCTTTATGCTGCAGAACTAACAAAAAGCCGCAGACTCCTCGCAGCCCACCACATGAGTTGCCTAGCATTTTAAACTCACCGCTTCAAAGAAACAGCTGATTATTAATGCTACTTACTCTTTCGAGGGGCAGTAAGAAAGGGAATGAAAAAGCATGTTTGAAGTCTGTGCATCTGTAGAGGGGAAAATATTGTGATGGTGCAGAGAGCTCTGAATTCCTGCTAAACAAACACATATGAGTGCTTCTGCTCCTTGGAAACCCATCCGTCCATGCTGAAGAACCCATATGGCAAGTGAAACTTGACGCTGTGCGAGGTTGAACGCTGGGCCCTTGGAGCTGGGAAGCAGAAGCATTCAGGAGAGCTGAGTAGAGGATGGAAAGGGAGTAACTTGTTGTTGTGTCTGCCAGCTCTCAGGACTGTGGCCTGTCATGAAACTGTGTAGAGTAAAGGCTCAGAAAGGAAGTGCAGGTATGTGGCAATTTTCTGTTGGGGGTAATTGCAGCCCACACAAGGTACTTTGCTCTTCTCCATCATTACAGACTAGATCAGCTAGAGCAAAGCTGTCATATAACTGGCAAGAGCCACAATGTTTCATCAGAGGTGAGAGAGACTTTCCAGTAATAATTGATTCTCTCCCTGTGGTGTTATTTATTTTCACTGTGATGATTGCTTTTTATTTGAAGGCTCTGAGGGTGGTCTTTAAGTCAGGAAGCTTCATGGTATGTGACAGTCTTGGCACTATGCTGGTTGATGGTGGTGGCCATGGTGTAGCAGCCTAACAATGCTCTGATCAAAGTGCCCCTACGATGGCTGGTGATGCCCTGCTGGCCAGGCAGATCCATGTACAGCCTGAAAGTGCACAGCTCAGCTGGAGCAGCTCTTCAGCAGCCTGAAGAGACAAGTTCATTAACTCAAAACAAACAAACCACTCAGGCAATCACAGGAAAAACTCTAGATGTGTGATCTAGATGAACAGGGCCCAAGTGATGAAACCTGACTGTTGAGTGACCATTAAAATACAGTAATGGCCATTCAGAAGGGTGGTGGGGACTGTGGACCCACAGCAGAGGAACAGGCAGATCTCTTGACAGTCCCATCAGCAACAGAGCTGCCAGAAAAGTGACTAAGTCTAGGCAGAGGCTTTGCCTGTGCTTTCTGTCTGTGCCCATGCACGAGATGGGACGATGGGATATCTGCTAGGACAGCCTCTCTCTCTGGAAGTGCACCTAAAGAACATGAAGAAGAATGAACTTAACTAAATAGCTCCCTCAAGCTTCATGCTCTGGAGTAAGGAAAGAAGATGATCTCAGTGAAAATACTGTCTGCATGGGGTGCTCCACATCATTGCATCTCCCTAGTATCCACCTGTCTAGCAAATGCACTGCTTAGCACAAACATTTTGCTCCAGATGCACAATACAACAGCATCAAGTGTCAGGGGGTTTTCAAGGTCAATAAAACCTCTTCCTGTGGCATCTAATGTTTAAGTAACTGAACTCAGCTCATGTTTCAATGCTATTTTTCCTCTCAGCATTAGCCTACTGCAGGCTTTTTCCACCTTTGTAATCTATAATAAAAGATATGTTTCAGTGCTACCTTTTCCATTCAGCAAAATCAGCTAAGCAGGCTTCAGAAAAGCAAATGCTCAAGTGCTTTGTGAGACCTTTCCTGCAAAAGGAGAACCACTGGAGAGTTTAAAGGAGTATCACACCATGCAGCCCAAGCTGGTAGGAAGAGAGATTACCCTCTGGAGCCTCCAAGCAGGAGGACAGTTTGAATTCCATGACCAAAAGCACCTTTCCCCTCGCAGTCCTTCTGCTGAAGGGCAGGGGATGATTCTTGTGTCAGCTCAGCATGAAAAACAGCCATCTCCTTGCTCCGAACGGAAATAGCTGGATGGCAAGGTCCCAGGCAGTGCCTGGGTGGCAGAACACACAGGAATAAATCCTGCACCACGTGTGCCCAAGGAGGCTTGATCCTTTTAAGTGAAGATTCCAGTAACATCCTCTCACATGAGGCATTTGGGGAGAATGAGAGATTGTAGAGAGCGACCATTCTCGGAAAGGCCACGTCCTCACTGCAGAGAGGGAAGCGGCTGAGTTATAGCTGAGAGTTTATGAACCTTGTTAATATAATGCAGTGCCTGGGACTCTGCCAGCCATGGTGATCAAAGAAGTCGAAATTAGACCTCTGCCATCAACAGACATCAGATGCCCATTTAAAATGAAATGTTTCATCTGAGCTGGGCATGTCTCTCATTATCCTCTGAAGCAGCAGTGGCCAGCTGCAAGCTCTGAAGCCCTGTGTGCTCTCAGTAGCCGGCACACATCTCTTCCCCAGGTCTCAGTAAGAGGCTGTTTATCATGCTGATGCAGAAGCTGCCCTAGTAGGAAGAGCACAAGCAACAGCAGTACTTTGACATGTTAGTCTTGATGAAAAATGTGAGGTTTGTGGTTTTTTTAAACCCATGTGTGGTGAAGGCTGCAGCTCTGTCACCTGTTCCAGGCATAGGTCACTCAGGGCAACCCATCCGGTAGCAGATTGGATGCCTTGGCCCCTGCAGGAGAGGTGAGTGGAATCTTCTGCACCAGCAGAGAAGGGCAATCACTACCCAGCCTCCACACAGGCAATGGACTGCATGAAGTGAGAGAAAAGGCCATAGCACTTTCCTTCTGTTTTGGTGGCAGCACACACAATAGCACCATGCTGGTACAGCAGCTGTGTTCCTTCTTTGTCCCTGAAAATGCCCTGCCTTTCTCCCTGCCCCCAGAAGCTCACAATTCTGCGATGCAGAGCCTCAGCACGCCCTAACAGAGGCTTCAAAACAGTGCCATCAGGTTGTCTGCTTTCTTTGTCTTTTCCTTTTTTTTTTTTGCCTTACAAAAGCTGGAAAGTGGAGATAACAGTGCCTGCTCCACCAGGGCACTGTAAGGTTCCACTCACCACTTGGAGATTCTGGATGGAGAGCATGAAAAGGGTTACAGCTACACATTGTAGTCTTATATTGTTATTAACCCATTATATATATGCAAGGAATAACAGGGAATTACCACACTGTTTATTTCTGAAACCATTCTGCTTTACAGAATGGACAAAGCTAGGTGCCTTCACCAACTGGTCACTCTCAGCATCCTCAGCTTTTCCTGTGCCATTTTGTGTGCCACATCTGGGGAGCACCATGGGTCATGCCTTTTTGCATAACTTGTGAAGCTAACAAATACACAGTTTTAAAAAAGAGAGTAAAATCAAACAACCCTAACCTTACCATAATCATCTGATATATGATATGACCTATATATATAGAGAGAGAATAGAATAGAATAGAATAGAATAGAATAGAATAGAATAGAATAATAGGACAGATAGGATAGGATAGGATAGAATAGAGTAGAATAGAATAGAATAGAATAGAATAGAATAGAATAGAATAGAATAAATAGAATAGAATAGAACAGGTTGGAAAAGACCTTCGAGATCATCAAGTCCAACCTATCACCCAACACCATCTATCAACTAAACCATGGAACCAAGTGCCTCATCCAGTCTCTTCCTAAACACCTCCAGTGATGGTAACTCTACCACCTCCCTGGGCAGCACATTCCAAAGGCCAATCTTTCCTTACGACAAGAACTTCTTCATAACATCCAGCCTAAACCTCCCCTGGCACAGCTTGAGACTGTGTCCTCTTGTTCTGGTGCTGGTTGCCTGGGAGAAGAGACCAACCTCCACCTGGCTACAAGCTCCCTTCAGGTAGTTGAGAGAGCAAGAAGGTCTCCCCTGAGCCTCCTCTTCTCCAGGCTAAGCAACCCCAGCTCCCACAGCCTCTCCTCACAGGGCTGTGCTCCAAACCCCTCCCCAGCTTTGTTGCCCTTCTCTGGACACCTTCCAGCAACTCAACATCTTTCCTAAATCGAGGGGCCCAGAACTGGACACAGGACTCAAGGTGTGGCCTAACCAGTGCTGAGTACAGTTCCTAGATACTTTGGCAGCTAAATCTGGCCACAGTGTTGTGCTAGGAAGAGTGAAGAGAAAGGATATGACAAACACTTGATGATGCTGTGTGGAAACCCTTCCTTTAAGCTAGCAAACAGCCCTTAGCATCTTGTTTGGACTTTTGCCTTCCACAGGGGCAAGGTGCCAGAGATGATCAGTAAAGCAAAACTAGGTATGTCCTGCTGTCACAAACCACTGTGCAAAGTGATTACTTCTTATAGGTCATATCTTTGCAGGAAACTAGCAATCCACTTGACCAAGTACTCTGTGATTTAGACAGGAAGCTTAGCAAGTTCTTCCACACTTATGTAAGAGAAGGAAAAAAGGGCAAAGTAGACAAATATTTTATATAAAGTAAAGGTGACACAGAAACCTCATTTTTAAATCCACCAAGGGACTTAGGAGCTCACTGATGACTTTTAGATGGACCTCCTGAAAGGAGGTTGAAGCGAGGTGGGTGTTGGTCTCTTCTGTAGTGAGAGGATGAGAAGAAACGGCCTCAGGTTGCACCAAGGGAGGTTCAGTTTGGATATTAGAAAGCATTTCTTTATGGCAGGAGTGGTGAAATACTGAAAGTGTTTGTGAAAGGAATTAATTCCACTAATGGGGAAAACTGAGCACTTTGCTTTAGAGGAAAAATAGGAGAGAAACTTGCAGTGACAGTAAAGTGTTTGCAATTAGTATCTAGCTCGCTCAGGTACAGTGGAGCACAATTACCTTCAGCTGTATTATGATTTCCTTTACTATTTTCTTCTTGAGTAAATTAAGTTCAATTTGCACATTCAGGACTATGTAGCATGGTGCACATTACACCATTATTACTACACCTAATTCAATAGATATGTCATTTACATTGCTATTTATATAAGTGCTGCATTAAATCCAAAGAATCCCAGGAGAGAGTAACCAGCTTATGCCAGACTTCAGCCTAGTGTTTAATATGCAGATCACAGAAACACAAAGGCAGAGAGTGGTGGGGGTTGTATGAGCTTCTGGAGATCATCTAGTCCAACCTCCCTAGGTTCACCTAGATCAGGTTGCACAGGAACGTGTCCAGGAAGGTTTGGAAGTGTCCAGAGAAGGAGAACTCCACAACCTCTCTGAGCAGCCTGCTCCGGGGCTCTGTCACCCTCACTGTGATGATCTTGAAGGTCTTTTCCAACCTGGTGTATTGTATTGTATTGTATTGTATTGAAACCTCCTGTGCTCTAGTTTGTGCCCCTTGTCCCTTGTCCTACTACTGGGCACCACTGAAATGAACCCAGCTCTATCCTCTTGCCCCCTATAGGACTTAAGCTCTTGCTAAGCATTGAGATGCCCTTTCAGTCTGCTCTTCTCCAGGTTAAACAGCCCCAGGTCTCTCAGCTTCTCCTCATCACAGCAATGGCTCCACCCCCCTCAGCATCTTTGTAGACTCTGTCCAGTAGTTCTCTCTTTGTCCCTGTCCTTGTGGAGCCCAGAACTTGGTACAATACCAGGGCAGAGTACAAATACAGGGTGAGAAAGCACACGGTAAAAGCTTTAACCCATGTGTCAGGAACTGCACCTGGACCTCTAGAAAGGAAGAAAGTAATACCTTAAAACATACCCCTGAAACAACATGCAGAGAATTTAAAGCAATTGAAGAGCACCTGGGAGTAAGGCAAAAAGAAAAGAGTGAGGGAACATGATAGCTTGATGCTTTCTTTCACTTCTTCCTTGTCTTTAATTTTTTTCCCCCCTCTTTTCTGGAGCACAATATTTCAGACTTCTCTGCTCCACAGAGGGCTGTGGATTAGTATGAAATGTGCAGAGGGACAACATTTCAAAATCAGCATTGTAGTGCTGGCAGGAGTTGCCTGAGGCAAACACAGCTCCTCTCTGCCCATCACTACAGAACCACAGCACCACAGCATCAGGCATTTGCTCTTCCGAAATGATCAGGTGCAGAGGCTGAAGGCTACAAGTACACTGGGGCAGCACATCAGGGCTGGAGCCTTCCCTCATCAGCAAGTAGCCCTCATGAAATGGATGCAAAGAATTGAACTGTAGAGCCAGCAAAGCCAGGAAGCTGCACAGTGACATAAATCAAATCTCTTATGGAATAGGGCCACACTAATGAGGCAGAGGCACCACACTGCCTAAAGAACTGGAAACATTTTATCTTCATAAAGTAGAGCACATCCTTGGGACCTGGGTAATTAACAACACAGGGAAAGATACTCTGGCTATGGCTGCCTTGTTAAACAGGAAAGGACAAGGGCCAGTCTCTGGCTTCAAGGCCAAACTGTGTAGACTGACTTGTCAGCAACACAGAATCACATGCAATCACACAATGGTGGGGGCTGGAAGTGACCTCTGGAGACATCTAGTCCAACACCCCTGCTAAAGCAGGTTCTCATAAATCAGGTTGCATAGGAATGAGTCCAGGTGGGTTTTCAGTCTCCAGAGACTCCACAACCTCTCTGGTCCAGTGTTCTGCCACCCTAAAAGTAGCAAGTTTCTCTTTGAATCATAGAATCAGTCAGGGTTGGAAGGGACCACAAGGATCATCTAGTTTCAGCCCCCCTGCCATGGGCAGGGACACCTCACACTAGAGCAGGCTGGCCAGAGCCTCATCCAGCCTGGCCTTAAGTTGAGGGAAAACCTTCTGTGTTCTACTTTCTGCCTGTTGCCCCTTTCCCCATCACTAGGCACCACTGACAAGCGCCCAGCCCCATCCTCAAGACCTCCATCCCCTATATACTGATTAGGAAAGAGTGCACTAGCAGAAATCAGAACACACAAAGTGCTGTATCAATTTCTGAAGCCATGTTTGTGATCTAGATTAAATGCAGTAAAACCTGCCAGTAGCTGATGGTCTGCATGTAGCACCACTTGTCCAGCTCTTCATCAGAACTGATGAATTGAACTCTTTCCCCCCCATACACCTTCAAGCCAACAAAAATAAGTAATTCCAATCATTTCTTTTTCCCTCCTCCACATAAGCCAGGAATTTATGACAAGGTTGCAGCAGGGCAGCAGGTAACTTATTACCTCCTTTTTCAAGTGGGGAATGGGAGATATGGTGAGATCAAGTGGTTTACCAGGAGGTCACACTCTGAGCAGAATGTGAGAACAGGCTCTAATCCTGGCTCAGAGACTGAATTCCTGTGTATTTGCAGATACAAATACAATTTCTCTATCAGCAAAATTGGAACTCATTAGCACCTGGCTCTCAGCCAGGATTTACCTCCTCACACCTGAAGAAAAGGAAAGACTTCTTTGGGGGAATGTGGACTATTTTAGAACGCTTTGGCAGTTAAGCCTGCTGTTTGGCTGAGAGTTTTCCACCGCTTGCTTGCACACATTTGCAGCAGCTCTTTCTCATTCACGTTGGAGCTTGGTGCACTCACCCTCACCTGAGGTTTGATCAGTTTACACACAGTTCTGCTGATAGCATCAGATGGCTAAGGCTACTGTCATCACACCCTCTGACACTCTGTTTTCACTGTGCTCTGTAATAGGCATTGCCAGACAAAAAGAGAACAAAAAACCAAGTCACTCTTCTGGCCTGTTGACAACTGCCTTTATGCAGTCCCTTTTCTTCCCACATCCTGATATTATTCCTTGATAAATCTTTTATCTTGCAGACATTTCTTCCTCTTTTCTCCTCTTAAAGACTTTCTTTCAGACATGCACCAAGAGGAAAGCATTTTAAAACCACTTATTTTGAAAACAACTACAGAGCAGTCTGCAGACAGAATTTTTTCTTTCACCTTATCTCAAAGCATCACAAGTTTTTATTTATTTATTATTATACTCTTTTTTTTTATCCCCTGGCAGTCTTGCATGTTTTGGTTTCTCCCCTTATTTTGTGCTAAGCTGTTCTTTGATAAGGTTCAGCTGGGAAATTCATTTCTCCTAGGACCCAATCAGGTTTTAACATCAATTAGGCTAATTGACAGAGGGTTTAACACATTTCTTAATTATGACTGCAAATATGTTCTTGGAAGAAACCCCAAAGCACAGGAGTGGGGGGAAAAAAAAAGAGAGAGAAACCTCTTTTCTAGTAAAGTAATATTGGAAAGACTTTAAACACCAAGAAGGAAGTTTAGCAATGGACAGCTAGCTGGTTCTTAGCCAGAAAGTCTATGTCACACTGAAATCATAGAATCACAGAATGCTTTGGGTTGGAAAGGACCTTAAAGAGCACCTAGTTCCAACCTCCTGCCATGGGCAGGGACACCTCCCACCAGCCCAGGTTGCTCAAGGTCCCATCCAACCTGGCCTTGAACACCTCCAGGGAGGGGACATTCACAACCTCCCTGGGCAACCTGTTCCAGTGTCTCACCACCCTCAGTGAAAAGAATTTCTTCCTAACATCCAGTCTAGATCTCCCTTTTTTCCAGCTTAAAGCTATTTCCCCTTGTCCTATCACTATTACTATGGTCAGCTTTCAAAATGATCATGAACATGTAAATCATAGAGTAGAAGAGAGTGTAAATATATATATCACAGTATCACAGTATAACCAAGGTTGGAAGAGACCCCAAGGATCATCAAGTCCAACCTGTCCCAACAGACCTCACAACTAGACCATGGCACCAAGCGCCACGTCCAATCTCCCCTTGACACCTCCAGGGACTGCGACTCCACCACCTCCCTGGGCAGCCCATTCCAATGACGAATGACTCGCTCAGTGAAGAACTTCCTCCTCACCTCGAGTCTAAACCTCCCCTGGCACAGCTTGAGACTGTGTCCTCTTGTTCTGGTGCTGGTTGCCTGGGAGAAGAGACGAACCCCCTCCTGTCTACAACCACCTTTCAGGTAGTTGTAGAGAGCAATGAGGTCACCTCTGATCCTTCTCTTCTCCAGGCTAAACAATCCCAGCTCCCTCAGCCTCTCCTCATAGGGCTTGTGCTCAAGGCCTCTCACCAGCCTTGTTGCCCTTTTCTGGACACGCTCAAGTAGCTCGATGTCCTTCTTAAACTGAGGGGCCCAGAACTGGACACAGTACTCAAGGTGTGGCCTAACCAATGCAGAGTACAGGGCAGAATGACCTCCTGCTCCTGCTGGCCACACTATCCCAATACAGGCCAGGATGCCATTGGCCTTCTTGGCCACCTGGGCACACTGTTGGCTCATGTTTAGGTGGTGTCAATCAGCACCCCCAGGTCCCTCTCTGTTTGGCAGCTCTCCAGCCACTCTGACCCCAGCCTGTAGCTCTGCATGGGGTTGCCGTGGCCAAAGTGCAGCACCCGCACTTGGACTTATTAAATGCCATCCCATTGGACTCTGCCCATCTGTCCAGTCGGGTCGAGGTCCCTCTGCAGAGCCTTTCTACCCTCTAACTGACTAACATCTGTTCCCAACTTGGTGTCATCTGCAAACTTGCTGATGACTGACTCAACCCCCTCATCCATATCATCAATGAAGATGTTAAAGAGGATGGGGCCCAGCACCGATCCCTGGGGGACGCCGCTGGTGACTGGCCGCCAGCCGACGCGGCACCATTCACCACCACTCTCTGGGCTCGGCCCTCCAGCCAGTTCCTAACCCAGCACAGAGTGTTGCGGTCCAAACCACGAGCTGACAGTTTAGCCAGCAGTTTACTGTGGGGGACGGTGTCAAAGGCCTTGCTGAAGTCCAGATAGACTACATCCACAGGCCTCCCCACGTCCACCAGACGGGTCACCTGATCATAGAAGGAGATCAGGTTGGAGAGGCAGGACCTGCCCCCTAAATCCATGTTGGCTGGACCCGAGCCCTTGGCCATCCTTCAGGTGCGCAGTTATTGCCTCCAGGATAATCTGTTCCATCCTTTCCCTGGCACTGAGGTCAGGCTGACTGGCCTGTAGTTTCCGGGCTCCTCCATCCGTCCCTTCTTGTGGATGGGGATCACATTGGCCAGTTTCCAGTCATCTGGGACCTCTCCAGTGAGCCAGGACTGGAGGAAATGATGGAGAGTGGCTTGGCCAGCTCATCTGCCAGCTCTCTCAGCACCCTAGGATGGATCCCATCCGGTCCCATGGACTTGTGGGTGTCCAAGTGGCTCAGCAGGTCCCGAACTAATTCCTCATGGATTCTGGGCATTACACTGCTCCCCGACCCTATTACCCAGCTCAGGAGGCCACTCACCTGGACTCCTGCCTTGCTGTTAAACATGGAGGCAAGAAGGCGTTCAGGACCTCAGCCTTTTCCTCATCTTCGGTCACCGTGTTCCCCTCCAGGTCCAGTAAGGAGTGGAGGTTCTTCTTGCCCTTCTTTTTAGCGTTGATATATTTGTAAAATTGCTTTTTATTTTCTTTCACAGAGGTGGCCAGTTTCAGTTCTAACTGGGCCTTTGCCTCTCTAATTTTATTCCTACATAATCTAACCACTTCCTTGAACCTACCTCGAGAAGCCTTCCCCCCCTTCCAAAGGTGATACAGCCTCTTTTTTTCCCTTAATTCCCCCAGGAGCTGCTTGCTCATCCAGGCCGTATGTATGTATGTATGTATGTATGTACACACACACACACACATACATATCTAATGTATGTGAAAAGCAGAACTACTCAACTAGCCACCAAACTACCAAAAAAAAAAAACCACAAAATCAAACCAATCCAAAATCTCCAACTGGGTTTTGTCCTGATTTTGTAACAGGACACCTGAAATAAGCAGAGTCTGAGGGCATGAGATTTAACACATCTAAGCGCTGGATTCTACACATTGGCCACAACACTCCATGCAGTGCTACAGGCTGGGGGCAGGGTGGCTGGAGAGAAGCCAGGCAGAAAGGGACCTGGGGGTACTGGTTGATAGTAGGCTGAACACAAGCCAGCAGTGTGCCCAGGTGGCCAAGAAGGTCAATGGCATCCTGGCCTGCATCAGGAATAGTGTGGCCAGCAGGAGCAGGAAAGTCATTCTGCCCAGTGCTCAGCACTGGTTAGGCCACACCTTGAGTCCTTTGTCCAGTTCAGGAAAGATGTTGACTTGCTGTAAGGTGTCCAGAGAAGGGCAACATAGCTGGGGAAGGGTCTGGAGCACAGCCCTGTGAGGAGAGGCTGAGGGAGCTGGGATTGCTTAGCCTGGAGAAGAGGAGGCTCAGGGGAGACCTTATTGGTGTCTACAACTACCTGAAGGGAGGTTGTAGCCAGGTGGGGGTTGGTCTCTTCTCCCAGGCAATCAGAACAAGAGGACACAGTCTCAAGCTGTGCCGGGGGAGGTTTAGGCTGGATGTTAGGGAGAAGTTCTTCATAGAAAGAGAGATTGGCCATTGGAATGTGCTGCCCAGGGAGGTGGTGGAGTCACCATCACTGGAGGTGTTTAGGAAACTGGGGTGCTTGGTGCCATGGTTTAGTTGATTAGATGGTGTTGGGTGATAGGTTGGACTTGATGATCTCTGAGGTCTTTTCCAACCTGTTTAATTCCATTCTATTCTATTCTATTCTATTCTATTCTAGTCTAGTCTAAATAATTGGTACTTATTCATATGAGCTATCTAACTTTAATTTTTTTGTTGCAACTCAGAGTAATCTAACTTCATTAAGCTAGATCTTACAAATCAGCTAAGCATTGATCTTAAAGGAGAGTTTGGGTTATAACACAATACTGTGTGTTAAGCTCCAGTTCTTTATTTTCTGCTTTAGGTTCTAGTCTTTTATATTAATGGAACTGATGGGAGTGCTTCTGAAATGTAAATGACAGCTTTGTCATTCTGCCTCTGTTTCCCTGTGCCCTCTGTGACTCTGCAGGAAGGCAACAGAAAAAGGCAGCTCCACACTCTTTAGAATAACCCACAGTCAGAAAATATTTTCAGAAGAGGAACCCCAGAGGGAGATGCTTAACCTCAGTCTTTGCTGATGTTTCTGAACATCTGGCCACCCTGCTTGATAAACATCCTAGCAGTGCTGGGGTTTTTTTTTGACTGCCTGGGCTGCACAAAACCCAAACAAACAGTCTGGTGAATAAGAGCCCTTAGGGATGAAGTGTTTAAAGCAGTACAGAGGAGTTATATACATAAATCCCTTGGACAGATTTTCACAGAATCCCAGAACGTTAGGGGCTGGAAGGGACCTTGAACAATCATCCAAGTCCAACCCCCCCACCAGAGCAGGATCACCTATACCAGATCACACAGGAAGGCATCCAGGCAGGTTTTGAATATCTCCAGAGAGGGAGACTTAAAAGTAGCACATTTAAAACCAACACTCTATTACTTAACAGTGCTCCAGTGGAGTTGGAATCAGTGTTAAACTGCAGCAGCACTTTAAAAGAAATGGGCCATGTTGCAGATTTTGTATGTGTGAACACCAGGGAAGAAGGCCATCACATCCTTAAGTGTGGATGGCACAGACTGAATCCAACTGCCACAATGCCATTTCCTTTTCTAGCTACACTGCAGCACCACCATCTCTCTTCACCTATACTCCTGACAGCTTTTAGAATAGAATGGAATAGAATAGAATAGAATAGAATAGAATAGAATAGAATAGAATAGAACAGACTAGACTAGAATTGGATAGAATAGAATAGAATAGAATAGAATAGAATAGAATAGAATAGAATAGAATAGAATAGAATAGAATTAAGCAGGTTGGAAAAGACCTTTGAGATCACACCAAGTGCTTCATCCATTCTCTTCCTAAACACCTCCAGTGATGGGGAGGTATCTGAACCATAGAATCATAGAATCACCAAGGTTGGAAAAGGCCTCAAAGATCATCAAGTCCAACCTGTCACCCAAGACCTCGTGACTAACTAAACCATGGCACCAAGTGCCATGTCCAATTCCCTCTTGAACACCTCCAGGGATGGGGACTCCACCACCTCCCTGGGCTGCACATGAGGCACTTGGTGCCATGGTTTAGTTGATTAGATGGTGTTGGATGATAGGTTGGACTCAATGATCTCAAAGGTCTTTTCCAACCTGCTTAATTCTGTTCTATTCCATTCTTCCATTCCATTCCATTCCATTCCATTCCATTCCATTCCATTCCATTCCATTCCATTCCATTCCTGAATGAAGTCACGAAATACAATTGGGCTTGCAGGTGGCTTCTCTTTACACCCACCCTATGGATCACCTGACTTTTCCTTGCCACCCTTGGTCTGCAACCCCTCACCCCAGCCCTCCAGTCATGGTGAGGCAGAAGCCAGGCAGATGAGGCTCAGACTGGTTATGTTCCATGTATCCACTGTCTAAGTCCTAATGTTGACTGTCCTGGAGGTAATGTGCTGTGTCCAAAAATGGTGTGGGAGGCAAAGTCAAAAGTAAGAGCCTGGAAGGAACTCCTAGGGAAGTAATGGGAACTTGGGGCCAATCTAAGAAAAAGGCTGGCAACCACTGTGCTAAGCTCTGCTCTGTCCCCTCTTAGGAGCTGATGTATGATTTTTTTCCTCTCTGACAATCATACAAATTTCCTTTCTCTCTTTCACACCAGTGTTTATCTGAAGAATTGCTTCCCAGATTCCACCTCTCAGGCTTATAATCTATTTTTAAAGAACACTTGGGATGATATGAAAAAAGGGTAGGAAGCACATCTACTGCCTCTTTCAACCTCAAGGCAGAGGCAGCTCTACCTGTCTTGTTCCTGGCAGATGCTTTGCAGGAGAAGTGAAGTGTGTCTTACAAATCCCCCCTGGTAGCAAGTCTTTGATTCTCCCAGTTGATCCATGCCACTAATTCCCTACTTCAGCACAGAAGTACTATCCTGCTTTGGAATCTCCCTCCTTGCAATTTAAAGCCAAGATTTGCTGCCTTAGTAAAACCAGACATTGAAAAGTTTATTCCTATTTTCCTTCCTAGAGTTCACTCCTAAAACTAAAATGGATTTTCTAATCAGGTGGCAGAAGGAAGAGTCCTGGGTTCTGGTGCTTGATCTGAAAGCAGATGCTGTGCACAGTGCAGGGTCTGGTCCTGGACTCCAGTTGGGTCTGGGCTCACACCTTGCTATTCTAGCATGGAAGCAACCTTGCAGCCTTCTTGCCTTCACCTTTAGTAAACCCTGGAATTATGAAGTCAGAAGCAAACACACCACCATTTTCTCTTTGCAGGTTCAGTTTTCAGCCCTTGTGGTTGTTCCTCAGCTGCATGGCTCTCGAGTGCCTGTGCTGGGCACCGTGGGGCAGATGATCAGAACGTTTCCCAACCAGACATCACCTGCAGCTAAATGGAAAATCAGAGGCCAGAGGGGCAAAGACTAAATACAGTCACTTAATTGTTCAGTGGCAGGAAGACTAATACATCTGAGCAAAACCAAAATGTTAGATGTTAAGACAAGTCTGCTGGTGAAAGCTCAGGCAAATGGAGGCTCCAGGCACTCATAGGGTGAGACATCAGCAGAGCAATGGCAGCAAACAGTTAATCATGCTGTCTGACAAAGGGATCTGACTGATGCTCTGAACTACCTCTGTCTTTCCACTGTCTGTAAAGGGATTTCACATCCAGTTTGGTATAGGCTGAGCCTCACTAATCAAATGTGAACAGTTCTACTCTGCAAAAGCCCCCCTTTAGATGATTAGTCTCTATGTAGATCTGACTGCCAGAGCTGGTCCTGTGGAAACAGCTATATTAGTGAAAGCAGCAATAGCAGGAATTCATGTTTCTTTTAACAGGAATTCATGTTTCTTTTCCTGCTGCTTGTTGCTGAGTGCAGAAATCTTATTTGTACTTCAGAATTGTTCCATGGAATACATTGCATAATAATTCATTGAGTTGTTGTAGTTTATTAGACTCACTGATGGCAACTGCAAATCTGCTCTATTAGGCAAAAAGAAAACCAATTGGTTTAGAGGTCTGTATGGACTTACTGAAATGTTCCCTCTCTAATGTACACTGGTCCCCAGCACAGCAAAGTATGCAGAGCAGCACCTCTACAGCAGTGCAGTGTCCAGGATTTGAGCCTGGCATGGATAGAGTATTCATGTTTGAGTACTGACAAACCCTATTCTGTATCATGTAGCTTGAAAGCACACAACCCCTCCTTTTATTTTTGCTTTTGCTTGCCTCCAGTGCTAGAGAGCTGTTGCCAAGCAGACTGTAGATGAGCAAACCTGCATTCATCCCAATATGGTTCAGCAGTTGTAAACAGGTTAAGGCTCAAAGTAATGTTCTGGTCCTCAAATTGTCTTGAATGTGTTGAAAATTTAGTTTAATTGTGAGAGACAGCTGTCCTTTACTGGCAAGTAAGCAACAAAGACTTCTTTTAGCCTTGAATGGTACTGGACACAATTGAATTTCACTGTATTTTGGATACTTGATGGCAAATACTTACACTTTAAATGCTTTTAAATGGATCACAGCTAAACAGAGGCTGTTCTAAGGTTAAAGGCACAGCCTGAGACTGCCTATCATCTGAATGCTCTTCTGTCCCCATCACTGTGCCTCTGTGCCACTTGTGTTCACCTAGGAGAGATCAGTGATGCTTCAGCTTTGTGCTGGGTTTATTATTTCTGTAAAATGATTTCAGGTACTTCAGCATTAAAATGATCTTATGACCTTGCATCACCAGATGGTGTAGTTGTTCCAGCAGCGCTAACAAAAAGCTATGTTAGCTACGTTGGGATGAGTGGTAGAGCTCAGCACCATTTTCATTCTCATGTTTTACTTGCTGATGAGAATAGAATGGAATGGAATGGAATGGAATGGAATGGAATGGAATGGAATGGAATGGAATGGAATAGAATAGAATAGAATAGAATAGAATAGAATAGAATAGAATAGAATAGAATAGAATAGAGCAGGTTGGAAAAGACCTTTGAGATCATTGAGTCCAAGCCATCACCCAATACCATCTAATCAACTAAACCATGGCACAAAGCACCCCATCCAGCCTCTTCCTAAACACCTCCAGGGATAGTGATTCCACCACCTCCCTGGGCAGCACATTCCAATGGGCAATCTCTTTTTCTGGGAAGAACTCCTTCCTAACATCCAGCCTAAACCTCCCCTGGCACAGCTTGAGACTGTGTCCTCTTGTTCTGGTGCTGGTTGCCTGGGAGAAGAGCCCAACCCCCACCTGTCTACAACCTCCCTTCAGGTAGTTGAGTACAGATTCAAGCTGATTCCAACTCCTGGTCAACTTGTCTGATGCTCAGTGGATTTGTTTCAGTTAATTGTATTCTACAAAAGTTTCACAGAGTCTTCTCAAAGAGAGCAATAAATATCATGATGAATGAAGTGAAATATTTTCCTTTCCTTGCTCTTGGCTTGGAAAGGAACCCGAAAAATCAAACCTCTACACCACCCTGAATGCTCTGCAGCAAACATAACCTTGACCTGTCCCCTGATAATTCTCTTATATTTTTGTGTGTGTGTGTGTGAATGTCCTGAGGCGAATCTTTGTTTTATTGGAAGTTCTACAGCACCTTGGGTTTGCTTCCAAAAAAAATGAACGCAAGAAATACTGGCAAAGAATGCCAGGGATTACAAATACATTAAAAAAAATAACAAGAAAGCAACATTGGTATGCTTGCACTGGGTTTGGCAAAATGATTATGCAAGATGTGATAAAATAGTTCATGCAAAGTTGTTTTTCAGCACTGTGAATTTCTATCTGGTATCTCTTCCTCTGGCACGGATAATCTGTCTGCAAACAGCAGCATTGTTCTTCCCTAATTTGTTTTCGTACTGGAGAGAAATTCAACTCCTACTGCTCTTGCAAAGAAATGAAAAGGTTTCTCCTGATTTCTACCTGTACCTCTTTTTTTTTTTTTTCCTCTTTTTTTTTTGCAAGTAATCCTTCAATTTTTTGATTACATCAGTGCCTATGCCCTGTTACTGTTACTGATAAACAGATAAAAATGAATATATGAAGCAACTGAGTGTGAGAGGCCTCAGAACACAAGCCCTGCGAGGAGAGGCTGAAGGAGTTGGGGTTTTTTAGCCTGCAGAAGAGGAGGCTCAGGGGACACCTTATTGCTCTCCACAACTACCTAAAGGGAGGTCGTAGCCAGGTGGGGGTTGGTCTCTTCTCCCAGGCAATCAGCACCAGAACAAGAGGACACAGTCTCAAGCTGTGCCAGGGGAGGTTCAGACTGGATGTTAGGAAGAAGTTCTTCCCAGACAGAGAGATTGGCCACTGGAATGTGCTGCCCAGGGAGGTGGTGGAGTCCCCATCCCTGGTGGTGTTCAAGAGGGGATTGGACATGGCACTTGAAGCCATGGTTTAGTAGTCATGAGGTGTTGGGTGACAGGTTGGACTTGATGATGTTTGAGGTCTTTTCCAACCTTACTGATTCTATGATTCTATGAGCATGCAAACTGCATTCAGAGGGAAGAAACTGGAAGTGTATAGAAAAATGCATCATCCTACAGGGTTGACTGAGATGATGAATTACATCTAAAGAGCACTTAAGTACCCTTGTAAAGACAAGATTTTCTGAAGGCAATCTACTGTGTCTTTCTGTCCCTGGTATTTGGAATGTCTTCTGCTTCCCTCCATTACAAACCATCCATTACTGGTTTAAGTGCTGATATGATGACAGGATTTGCTTTCTTCACAATCTGTTACTGCAGATTATTTCCTCTCTAAACTTCTACTGAGAGAGGGTCTAGGGTGCCTCAGACCTTTTTTGCTTGGAATGATAAAAATAATAATTCATCAACACAATCCACACTCGTCTATCTCGGAGACGGTGCCGCTGCAGCACAGCGAGAAAAGAGGAGTGGAATCTGGCAGTGATTTTCCTGAGTGCTGTATTAGCAGGCTGTAAATGAAAAGTTGTGAGAGACACAACTGAAAGCCTATTAGGAGAAGTGAGAGAAGGACTATTTTTAGCTGTGATAAACACGCTGTATTAAAAAGCACAAGAGCTAGGATCAAACCAGTGGCACCAGTAAAACTTGCAGTTTGCAGGTATCTTCTGACTGAATGAAAATCAAATGCAGATTCCAAGTAACAGAGGAATAATAAGGAATAGCTCGCAAAACTGTCGGACTTCTGTGCTAAACAATGTAGTCATGTCAGAAAAGGCTTTCTCAGAGGAAAACAAATGCAAAATCTGATGCCATGAGGCCAGATGTTGGACCAGGTAAATGTTACTTATGCCTTTCAGTCATCAAAAGAGGAGACTATCTGGACACTCAAGATGAAACTTGGCTAGGAAAATCCTCTTTCCTTTATTCCACTGCTTCCATTTCTTTACCTTTATTCTTTTCTTTTTTCCCCCCTTTTTTCTTTGTGGACTTATGGTATTGGACAGCTAACCTGGGAATAAGTGCAATTGATGTACATCCTGATTCTACTTGATAGTCTAGAAACAGAAAAAATACAGCTGTTCCAGGAGGATAGCTTGTTCAAAGATCAAAAGAACTACTTCTTCTTCAACCTGAGCTCAGCTGCACAAGTAGAGAGAAACAGAGCTTACAGGAGGTGTGTGCTCCAAGCCCCTCTTTCTTACAGGAGAAAATAAGATTTCAGTTTTGCACTTAGTAGGCCGAGTGTAAATGGCAGAAAAACACCACTCTTTTTAAAGATGAAGAGGAATGACAAGACCTCCAACTGAAGACTCTTTAAAAGAGTGTCCGAATGATTTAGTAGCTCATTGAGTTGGAAGGTGAAAAATCCTCTGATGTGCCACAGAAATTTCTTTTTCTTTACTTTTGTTTTTTTCTTCCCCTTACATTGTGGGTGAAATGGGAACAAGTGACAGTGCTTGATTAGAAAATGGAAAGCAGATACCACTGTGTTTGTCTTTAAACTGAAAGCTGATATATTTACAGAGCTCATCAGCCACCATTTGTTTTCCTCAGATGAAGGAATGCATTAGCAATAGGGGAAATTCCCATATTATTCTAATATTCCCATATTATCTGTCCTCCTAAAACAATGGGATCTTCTGAGGCTCATTTTTTCATATTTAGAATTGCATTTGTAATCCAATCCATCCTGGCCTGCATCAGGAACAGTGTGGCCAGCAGGAGCAGGGAAGGCATTCTGCCCCTCTACCTGATCAGCACTGGTTAGGCCACACCTTGAGTCCTGTGTCCAGTTCTGGGCCCCTCAGTTCAAGAAGGACATTGAGGCTCTTGAATGTGTCCAGAAAAGGGCAACAAGGATGGGGAGAGGCCTCGAGCGCAAGCCCTACGAGGAGAGGCTGAGGGAGCTGGGGGTGTTTAGCCTGGAGAAGAGAACACTCAGGGAAGACCTTATTGCTCTCTACAACTACCTGAAGGGAGGTTGTAACCTGGTGTGGGTTGGTCTCTTCTCCCAGGCAACCAGCACTAGAACAAGAAGACACAGTTTCAAGCTGCACCAGGGAAGTTTAGGCTGGAGATGAGGAGAAAGTTCCTCACAGAAAGAGAGATTGGCCATTGGAATGTGCTGCCCAGGGAGGTGGTGGAGTCACCATCCTTGGAGGTGCTCAAGAGGGGACTGGACGTGGCACTTGGTGCCATGATTTAGTAGTCATAAGGTGTTGGGTGACAGGTTGGACTTGATGATCCTTGAGGTCTTTTCCAACCTTACTGATTCTATGATTCTATGATTCAATGAGGAAGATGCAGAACTGACAGTGTCTCTACCCTGCTCTGACAATGGCTCTGCGTTTTTTTCAGCACATCAAGAAATACTAAGCAAAATCTTCTTTGCTGTGAGGCTGGCAGAGCACTGGACCAGGCTGTCTAGAGAGGTTTGGAGTCTCCTTTTCTGGAGATTTTTCCAAACCCACATGGATGTATTCCTGAACTAGGATGCACTAGGATGCACTAGGATGCACTAGGATGAACTAGGATGAACTAGGATGCACTAGGATGAACTAGGATGAATTAGGATGCACTAGGATGAACTAGGATGAACTGGGATGCAACCTGAACTAGGAGAACCTGCTTTAGCAGGGGGAGGTGGATGAGATGATCTTTAGAGGTCCTCTCTAACCTACACCCCACTGGGATTCTGGGATTCTGTGTACAAGTGTCTGTAGCTTCTTTGATGACTAAAATACCCACATCATGCCATTGGATATGCAGCTATCCCTGACCTACACCAGACATCAGGCAATACATCTCCATGTATGGGCTGGACTAAGTTGTCAAAGAGTGAATGACTTGGTCTAGAAATAAATTAATAGTAATTCACTACAAATTGCATAAGATGATAATAAAACTAGCTTAGGAGCTGTTTCCTCCCACCAGATGTTTGCTTGCATCCTTTGGGCTCATACAGCTTTCATTTTAAATTGCTGGACCCTTTTCCTTTTCCTTCTCAACTTGCACAAGAAGCAACAACTCCCAGTGACAGTTGTTTTCTGCTCTTGCAAGTGCCTTTCAGAGGAGATGCAATCCTGGATGCTCGTGCAATCCTTGTGCTGCTGGATGGGACATATTAATATTCCAGTCAGCCCCATGGAGAATTAGTGAACGGTGGCAATACAAAAGCGAGGTGGGAAGAATCAGAATAAAGCTGAATAAAACATGAAAAACGATGCCAGCTCTCAGCTCAGCCCTGTGTGGTGTATGTCTCATTAAATAAGGAACACAGAAATGAGATGCATTAAAATACCTGTGATAAAGGGGAAACGGGCATCAGACTGAACTCGAACCAGTGTGAATTCAGATTTGAAAGGGATAAACCAAACTGGCTCCTTTTAGAAGCTGTAATTTCACATGTAGCTCATCAGGACATGAAAATGAATGCAAATAGATGTGATACTACTGGGACACTGCATTTAGGGTGTATTACCGCACTCCCAGCATCCCCTGATCCACCTCCATTCTTGCTATCCAAATTATTTACCTATCATTTAAGCCTCTCCATAATTTGTAGTGTCATGTGCTGCTGCCTGTTATGTCACTGTGATACCACAGGGATTTGATCAGTAGCTGAGCTGCTTTAACTCAATTAAGTATACTTGACAAACTGTGTGATACCCTAAGTTGCACAGAATTATTTTTAACGGTGACAAGATGACACATCATTGTCTCTTGACTGCTAACCTAGATTGCCTGATAGCAGCTGATAGGAGAGGCTATCTCGGCTGATGTGTGCACATAGCAGTAGCTGAGAATGCATCATGCTATTAAGCTCCAACAATTGCTTTGCTGCTGTTACAAATGTCAGCTCCAACCTACAATGAAAAGAATTTTCACAGCAGGGCTCCTGCTCACACTTCTTTGGACATCAGGACTCATTTTTCTAGCAGCCTGGATATTGTGAAATATGTACAGAGCTGAGGGAATCACAGAATACATCTGTGTGGAAAAGAACTCAAAGACTGTCCGGTCCAGCCCTCGACCCAGCACTGAAGGGTCAACACTAAACCACGTCCCTAAGCACCAGGTTCACACACTACTTGAACATCCCCAGGGATGGTGACTCCACCACTAGCCTGGGCAGACCATTCCAATGTTTGAGAGCCTTTTCAGTGAAGAAATATTTCCTAATACCAAGACTGAACCTCCCCTGGTGCAGCTTGTGACCACTTCCTCTAGACCTGTCGCTTGACATGAAGGAGAAGAGGCTTCTTGTTCCAACCTCCCTTCAGGTGTTACTGAATCCTGACTGCTTAGACAGGAGCATATCTAAACTGAAACAAAAGGGATGCAGCCTGTGCAGCTGACTCTGATGGTGTGAGCCCACGGCTCAGTGAGCAGTACTACTGCAATGGGCAAGTCTGTCACAAAGAGGCTTATGCTATTTCAGAGCTGCAAATGAAAAGAAATGGAGTTCACATGCTGCAGTGAAGCAAATCAAACCCCATAACGTTTGTATTAATTGCTGAAAGCAGATAGTGCCTGGGAAGCAGAATAGAGAGGGGGGAAAATGCAATAAATCTTCAAGCTTAGATCTGGAAAGGAGCCCAGGTTTTGGGGAGTTAAAGCCTGGTAGGACTTACTTTTAAAAGTATAATTCTATCAGGGAAAAAAATCAGTCTGAGAAGTGTATTCCAGATCTTTGTTAATTTTTCTTTGGCCTTTAGCCAAACGTTAATTGAAGCTCTAAGTACTATTTCACTGACTTTGATACCCACAGAGAATTAAATGGTCTCTTTTTATAACAGCCAGTGCTCCCTGACTTTTTATTCTTCTTGCTGTTTAAAGATAAAATTAGTACAACATTGCTGGAACCTTTATTGCAAATCCTAAATGGGGACAGAAAATAAGCACAAAAAATTATCACTAACTCAATTAACTAGTTTGCTTCTCTGTTGTGGGCTAGACAGGAGCAATACTGCCAGGAAAACTCCCTCTGTAAGATTTTAAAGTGACTGCTAAAGGATAAAAGGGAATTTAAGCATCATTTCCCCACCATTTAATTATTTAATGGCAATAAAGGGCAACAAAGAATCACAGTCCCCTTCGTTATACCTAATATACTTATTACATATTCTATTTAGGATAAAAAATATACAGAAACATTCAAATTAATAAAAGAGTGATTTGGAGCTAGTTCAGGCTTTTACCAATTAAAGGAAATGTCAAAATATGGTGAAACATCGCTGTGCAGTGATGCTGGACTCCTTTCCTGTCCCGCTGCAGAAGCAGCAGCAGCACAGCTCCTGAGTTCAGGCAGAGTTAGGTGAGGCAGCCGATGAAGGTAATGGAGGAAGGAGTCTCCACCAGTAAGTGTTTAGCAACACAATTACTGTTGTTACATCCCAGTTTCATGTGCACATCAAAGACCTGACAGAAGTTCATGCTCTGAGAGGCAGGTAGTCTTACAGCTGGGAAGCTAACGGGAGGTTGAATGTGTTCTCACTTAACTCAGGTGCAGATTTGACCGCAGGCGTTAGGCCACCGAGATGTCGCCGTTTTGTTCTGCCAAACTGGTGACAGGAGGAGAGGGAAGGGGCATGAAAATATTTGGGTGATGCCATCAGCAAGGGGGAAAAAGAAATCAAAAAACCCCCCAACAAAGCAATGAATGAGAAGTAAGAGCAATGGGAAGAAACATCTCTCATTTCAGTGCCAGCACATGACCTCTCCTTTACCAGTTCCTTTTCCCTGCCATCTAGGGACCGTTGCCTTTTGTCTCCAGTGGAGCCGTGCTGCCCACGTGTCATTAGCTGGGGTGGCTTTACTGGCTGCCCTGAAAATACACAGAGAGTACACTCTTCTATACAGAGAGAGTGACTGCCCATTGGAATGTGCTGCCTGGGAGGTGGTGGAGTCACCAGCATTGGAGGTGTTCAGGAGGAGACTTGATGGGGTGCTTGGGCCATGGTCTAGTTGTTTGGGTGGGTTGGGTTCGTTGATAGGTTGGATGCGATGATCTTGAAGGTCTCTTCCAACCTGGTTTATTGTATTGTATTGTAAAAGCTGTTAAGAAAGGAGTTCAGAGAGCTCATAGTGATTATGTCACGAAGCCACAATGTGTCATCTGGAAGACATTCTGGTGCTGCTGAAAGCTGTATATTTTATGCACTGCAGACAATGTTTCTTTTGTTGAGAGGAAGGGCAACAGGGTTATGTTGTTTGCGCTGAATCATTTGCTCAACATTTCTGCTCACAAGCCAAGAAAGTAAGGGAAAAAAAAGAAACCCAACACAGAGGGATAATATTAAAATGAAGCAGCAGATCTGCACTGAGAATCAATACAGCCACACAAACAAAGATTTCTAAAAGAGATGTGGAATATATTGACAAAATCAATTTTCTGCTGCTATAGCTTCAGCTCTTTCCATGAGCAGATTTTAGATTTCTTTTCTTTTAACCAAATACAATGGCCTGGATGTTTATGCTTTTGTTGGTAAACTTGTGCAGCTAGGGGGAGGAAAACAAACTGCTTCTAAAGCCATTTATAATGGCATTGCACGAATTCTCAAATCCTTCCTTGATATAAGGATAAGTTATGAAACAGGCTGCCCAGGGAGGCGGTGAACTCACCAGCCCTGGCGCTGTTCAAAACACATGAAGGGTCTGGAGAACAGGAGCAGTGAGGAGCAGCTGAGGGAAGTGAGGTTGTTTAGACTGGAGAAAAGGAAGATGAGGGGAGACCTCCTGGCTCTCTACAACTACCCAAAAGAAGGTTGTAGTGAGGTGGGCGTTGGTCTCTTCTCCCAGGTAACTGGTGATGGGATGAGAGGAAATGGCCTCGAGTTGTGACAAAAGAGGTTTAGATTGGATATTAGGAAAAAATTCTTCATTGAAGGGGTTCTGAAACACTGGAACAGGATGCCCACAGAGATGGTGGAGTCATCATCCCTGGAGATGTTAAAAAGATGTGTAGACTTGCTACCTGAGGACACAGTTGAGTGGACATGGTGGTGTAGGGCACCAGTTGGCCGTGATGTGCACACAGGTTTCTCTGTGTACAAAATCAAATGCTGACTTCCTGAGCCCTGTGAGGAGCTGCTGAGGGAGCTGGGGTTGTTTAGCCTGGAGAGAAGGAGGCTCAGGGGAGGCCTTATTGCTCTCTACAACTTCCTGAAGGGAGGTTGTAGCCAGGTGGGGATTGTTCTCTTCTCCCAGGCAACCAGCACCAGAACAAGAGGACACAGTCTCAAGCTGCACCAAGGAGATTTGGGCTGGATATTAGGAAGAAATTCTTCACAGAAAGAGTGATTTGCTATTGGAATGTGCTGCTCAGGGAGATGGTGGAGTCACCATCACTGGAGGTGTTTGGGAAGAGACTGGATGAGGCACTTGGTGCCATGGTTTAGTTGATTAGATGGTGTTGGGTGATTGGACTTGATGATCTCAAAGGTCTTTTCCAACCTGGTTAATTCTATTCTATTCTATTCTATTCTATTCTATTCTATTCTATTCTATTCTAGTCTAGTCTAGTCTAGTCTAGTCTAGTCTAGTCTAGTGTGTGTATATATATATATATATAGTTTAATTCTGTATTTTGTATATTTAATGATACTTTTAAGGCACAGATATCTGATGCTTTTCTTGATGACTGCAGAGGTCTTTCTAAACCTTAACGATTCTACGCTGATATTCCACAAAGAGCCAGCATTTTCGTTTCTCCTATTCCACAGACACAGATCCTCAGAAACATGCTACACATATCTACACACTGGTTGTTTGCCAGGCTTTTCAAATCAAGTCTGACACAAACTCAGGCAAATCTGATAAGCAATAATTCCAACACATCTTTCAGAGAAGCCAACTTCCTGATGTAGCAACTCATTCGGATAAATGACGCACACCAGTCCAGCCTAAATTGAGTTAATTTCTGGTGGCTTCATCTGAATAGCATTTATTAGCCCAAGAGAGAGAGAAAGAGGGAAAAAACAAATAAAGCTTGTGTGTGTAGCAGCACACAGAAACAGAGACACTAACCTGTCAAGTGCTAGCCCACATGAAATGTCCCTGCTGAGTGCACAGCACTCGGGATAGAAGCAAAGCAGTTGCTTTGGTGCTTTCGCAGAGCTACTGTTGGGATTTTCCTTTCCTGCCTTTCCCCATGAAGGCATTTGACATATGGTTCTAGTGCTGCTCAATTACACATCTCTCTTCCACCTCACTTAACATTTTTCATTTATTTGTCACTTCCCATTTTTACCTGGAATTATACTTTATTCATCCTTCCTCGCAGCCTCCCGCCATTAATTTTTATCAGGCAACAGAAAAAGTCTATTATTTGTGAGGAGAGAAAGTTTAATCAGCACAGAACCTGGCTGAGAATGAGCTATGAGTTTCCAGTGGGCCCATTGGACACCAACAGAGGTGTGGTTTTTTTTTCCCAAGCCCTGAAAATGTGTTTAAAACTATGCTAAGTCGGAGAGGAGCTAGCAAATTCAATTATGGATTCAAATTATGTTACTAAATTGGTCTAATTTTTAAAAGTGATGAATGGAGCACATTAAAAGAAAGGGATAATAAAGGTCTAAAGAGGAATTGGCAAGGATTCTATTAATTAAAACTCCATGAGCATATGCATATCTTTGCTGCGTGAATGGGGGTGCAGCTACAAACAGGTTGGTGGGCACAAAACGAAGTCCAACTTTACACAATGCTTACACTATACCAGATTTCATTTCCCACATGTTGGAAATTCATTGAAATGCACACTTGTGATGGCAGAAGACATTAGAAACCTGTGCCTCACCTTGCCACAAGCATTAACTGTATTAACCATGTTAGGATGAAGTGACTTTCCTGGAAGACAAAAAGCTGCTCCAAATTCTACTGAATATCACAGAATCAGCCAGGTTGGAAAAGAACTCAAAGATCATCTAGTACAACCTATTACCTAACACCTCAGGACAACTAAACCATGGCTCCAAGTGCAACATCCAGTCCTTTTCTGAACACCAGTTCTGGGCCCCTCAGTGTCCAGTTCTGGGCCCCTCAGTTTAAGAAGGACATCGAGATACTTGAACGTGTCCAGAAAAGGGCAACAAGGCTGGTGAGAGGACTTGAGCACAAGCCCTATGAGGAGAGGCTGAGGGAGCTGGGATTGTTTAGCCTGGAGAAGAGAAGGATCAGAGGTGACCTCATTGCCCTCTACAACCACCTTTCAGGTGGTTGTAGACAGGAGGGGGTTCGTCTCTTCTCCCAGGCAACCAGCACCGGAACAAGGGGACACAGTCTCAAGCTGTGCCAGGGGAGGTTTAGACTCGAGGTGAGGAGGAAGTTCTTCACTGAGCGAGTCATTCGTCATTGGAATGGGCTGCCCAGGGAGGTGGTGGAGTCGCCGTCCCTGGAGGTGTTCAAGGGGAGATTGGACGTGGCACTTGGTGCCATGGTCTAGTTGTGAGGTCTGTTGGGACAGGTTGGACTTGATGATCCTTGGGGTCTCTTCCAACCTTGGTTATACTGTGATACCTCCCCCACCTCCCTGGGCAGGTGGTACCTATGCAAGATGTGATGATGTGTGGCCATAACACAGGCTTTTTTGGTTGGGTCTGTTGTAGTGGGATGGTTTAGCCCACCCGCACCAACAAAAAAGCTCATCTGAGCCCAGCTGGGGAAGCAAATGAAGCTGTATGTTACAAGCAAAAATGAAATGTAATGACTACATACAAAATATGCATTATTTACAATATTAAACAAGACTTTACAAAAAGGAAACGACACAGAAATCCTCCTCGGGAGGATGATCCTACCTCGGGCTCCCCCCAACCTCTCTCTCCCCCCTCCTTTTTTCTCTAGTTAATTAGAAGAAATGAGAAGAGTAGAAAAAGGTTGTCAGGAGGATTTCAGTTAGCTCAAAGAAGTTAGTTTTTCTTATCTGAGGTTTCACTAGATAAAAGAGGCCTCCCTCCTGGTCCAAGGGCAACATGCATGCCAAGAGGAAGACAGAAGCTGGAGTGGGAACAGAATGTAAGATCATAAAACTACCTCCCACTCATCTACCAATGAAATTCGTTTAGAATTATCTTCCTTTTGTTTCCCTTTTTACACCCAAACATTCAGCTAGAGAATTTTGCAGCTATCCTTTCTTAAAGGCACAGCCTAAACTGTCACAATGTCAAAGGTTGAAGGGACCCAGGAAGGGACCCCCTGGAATAGCTCTGTCATCTGCAGCAATAAAGTTGCTTACCAAGAACCTCCTAGTTGTAAATGAGAGCATGTGGCATAGAACTCCAAGTGCTGTACCCACAGACCAGCTCTTGGAGCTACCCATAGCATCAGCAGGGATTCCATTGGGGGTCACCTCACAGCCTGCCACAGCCCAGGAGCAGGAAGGTGGGAGGTGATTTCAACCCATGGGGATTTCAATTGGAGGTCACCTCAGACCTTGCCACAGCCCCAGGAGCAGGAAGGTGGGAGGTGACTTCAAGCTAAAGCCACTGCATAGGCTCATGACTCCTAATCATGGAATTATAGAATCACAGAATCATAGGATCACAGAACCACAGAATGGTGGGGGTTGGAAGGGACCTCTGGAGCTGATGGAGTCTGATTGGGCTCAGGTTGTATTTTAACTCATGCCTCTTGTGTTGGTTAGGTTTTATTGCCATCTCCTACTTTTTTTCCCCTCAAGGGAACACTTGTCCCAGACAAGTGTTTCAAATCAACACTGGAGCTGAAATGGATTTTCTTTCCTTTCCCCTTTCCTTTCCCCTTTCCTTTCCAACTTGTTTTCCTCAACAGCTAAAAAGCTGGCACACTTCCCTGCAGCTGGTGAAGAGTACCTGCCTGCATTCCTGTGAAGCACAGAGCCAGCTCCTTGGGGATGCCCTTACTCTGACAGATGTGGTGTGCAGCTCCTGCAAACACTCAATTACATTTTCAAGATGAGAGATTAGAGTTTCAAAGGCTGGCAGGAGCAGACCTCTAACTGTTTATATTTGGAGCATTTTCAGAAAATAATTTGCTTTTTAGCTTTAAAGGATGGGTAAGGAATAAGGGAAACGTGGGATGCACTGAATCCCTGGGGGGTGAGATTTAAGTGATGGCACAAGGAGAGGAGAGATGTGCTCCGAGGTGGGTTTTTTACCTGATGGAGGCTGGAGATTAAGGGAGGGGCACCAACTGACAAAGCCAAACAAATGGTTCTTGTCAAAACCAAGTAGAGACAGCTTGTGGTGCACAGGTCAGACATTCCACTAGCCAAATATTTCACAATCCCTAGCACAACCTTTGAGTGATAAGAGTGCCACATCACAAACAAGACAGTTGGTAGCCTGAGAAAGGACGCTGCCTCCTGTCAAATGAGTCCTTGATTCACCCAGTTTCAGAGCAGGAGCTTTCCCCATACTCGTTCAGGCATCCTTGCTTCCTGCTTCAGAGACTCCATCTCCTGGAAATAGCCTGTCAGGTCCCATCTGTTTTTTTTTTTGTGAAGCTGCCAGCCCCCTGAGAGAGGGTTCTCCATTCCCATCTCCTGTCTGATGCTGGAAAACCAAAGGGGAATAACCTCTGTAATCTGCCAGAAATTGGTTTTCTGAATGCAAGGACTCTGCTTCAGGGAGCTGCAATCTACCATACTTAGAGGAAAATTAGTTTTCTAAGTACAGTGCTTTCTTCTGCTGGCTGCTTCAGTCCTCCATCTTTGCCTGTGCATTTTGTGAGAGCTTAAGCTTAAAGAGCTCATTAGCAAGGAAAATCCAGAGCACAAAGTTTCCTGTTCCAGCAGGTATTGTGAAGGGGAGGAACTGATAGCAAGGTAAAAACTTTCAGGGACTCCTTTTGCGATGGCAATGACAGTCAAACTTTACTCAAGCACTAAGCAGGCTATGGCTGGCATAATTAACAACTGTTATATTTGTCAGTACCTCAAAAAACAATGAACAGGTGTCCTAGTTGATATGACAGACTCATTAATCATTGCAAGATTTCCTTCAAATTGATTTATCAGTCAAATAATTGTGCCCTCGCTATGGCTTTATGGAGGGCAATGGCTTTACACTGCAGACCCCACAGGCTGGGCTCAGAGTGGCTGGAGAGCAGCAAGGAAGAAAGGGTCCTGGGGGTACTGGTTGATAGTAGGCTGAACATGAGCCAGCAGTGTGCCCAGGTGGCCAAGAAGGCCAATGGAATCCTGGCCTGTATCAGGAACAGTGTGGCCAGCAGGAGCAGGGAAGTCATTGTGCCCTGTGCTCAGCACTTAGGCCACACCTTGAGTCCTGTGTCCAGTTCTGGGCTCCTCAATTTAGGAAAGATGTTGACTTGCTGGAACATATCCAGAGAAGGGCAACCAGGCTGGGTAGAGGCCTCAAGCACAAGCCCTATGAGGAGAGTCTGAGGGAGCTGGGGGTGTTTAGCCTGGAGAAGAGGAGGCTCAGGGGAGACCTTATTGCTGTCTACAATTACCTGAAGGGAGGTTGTAACCAGGTGGGGGTTGGTCTCCTCTCGCAGGCAACCTGCACCAGAACAAGAGGACACAGTCTCAAGCTGTGCCAGGGGAGGTTTAGGCTGGATGTTAGGAAGAAGTTCTGTTCTGCTCTGTTCTATTCTTTCTATCCTATCCTATCCTATCCTATCCTATCCTATCCTATCCTATCCTATCCTATCCTATCCTACTCTACTTTACTCTACTCTATGCACAGATAAAGTGATAGCATGTGCCCTTAAGGACATGGTGTCTGAACACAAGACAGAGCAAAAGCTGATTTGCATGAGAACAAAGAGAGTTCCAATAGAGTTTCACCTTGAGACATGGCTTAATGGCCATGGTGGTGTTTGGTCAGTGATTTGATTCAATAATCTTAGAGGTATTTTCCAACTGAAACAATTCTATGACTCCATGAAAGAGGAATTTGGAACAGAGAAAAGTTGCTAATGGGAAGGAGTTGTTAGAAAACGAAGCATAACTGGGATGACTAGGAAAAAGGTTAAGGTTTTAAGCCAAAGGGGGGTTTAGACCGGATCTTAGGAAGAAGTTCTTCAGTACAAGGGAGGGGAGACTCTGGAACAGGCTGCCCAGGGAGGTTGTGGATGCCTCCTCCCTTGGGGTGTTCAAGGCCGGGCTGGATGAGGCCCTGAGCAGCTGAATCTAGTTGAGAGGCAACCCTGCCCATGACAGGGAGGTTGGAGTAGATGGTCTCTAAGGTCCCTTCCAACCTAAGCCATTCAGTGATCATTTCCACAGATTCGAATGTTTGAAAAGTTGCAAGGCAAAGCAGAAAGCTTCAGGGTGATTCAGCAGACAGCAAAAAAGAGGGTGCAAGAAAACCAGCAGCATCTGGCCTGCCAAAGAGCAAGGAAGACAAGAGAAAGGCTACAGAGATAGTTACTAGCACAAACCTTGGTGCCATGGTTTAGTAGTCATGAGGTGTTGGGTGACAGGTTGGACCTGATGATCTTTGAGGTCTTTTCTGACCTTATTGATTCTATGATTGTATGAAACCTAAGTGCAAAACTGGGATCTTGGAAAATGACAAGAAAAAGAGGCTGTCCTGTTTAATAAGCTACAGCATCCACAGTGAGCAGAGGAGGAAAGAAGAGTCATATAATGTGCTACATGGAAAAGTTCCAGCAATGAGGAGGAGGAGACTTCCAAGAGATGAAATGGCACAAGACAGATGGCCTTTGGGTTTGGTAGTTTTGTTTTGCTTTGGGGTTATTCTTTGGTTGTTGTTGTGGTGTTTTTTTTTCTTTTTCTTGAAAATTAAGCAGTTTGCTGCTTTCTTGATGGATGGTTCATCCCCAAGCAAAAGCTGTTTCTCATGTGTCATCATTCAGACCAGAGTGCCTTACTACTTAGTTAATTCACTGTAGGAAATGAATCACCACACGGCTTATCGTAGTATCACAGTATCAGTCAGGGTTGGAAGGGACCACAAGGATCATCTAGTTCCAATCCCCCTGCCATGGGCAGGAACACCTCACACTAGATCAGGCTGGCTAGAGCTCATCCAGCCTGCGCTTAAACACCTCCAGGGATGGGGCCCCAACCACCTCCCTGAACAACCCATTCCAGGGCTTCACCACTCTCATGGTGAAGAACTTCTTCCTCACGTCCAGTCTGAATCTCCCCACCTCCAGCTTCATTCCATTCCATTCCATTCCATTCCATTCCATTCCATTCCATTCCATTCCATTCCATTCCATTCATCCCTAAGCAAAAGCTGTTTCTCATGTGCCATCATTCAGACCAGAGTGCATTACTACTTAGTTAATTCATTGTGGGAAATGAATCACCACATGGCTTCTTAGGAGGATGTTGACTTGCTGGACCATGTCCAGAGAAGGGCAACGGAGTTGGTGAGGGGTTTGGAACACAAGTCCTATGAGGAGAGGCTGAGGGAGCTGGGGTTGCTTAGCCTGGAGACGAGGAGACTCAGGGGTGACCTTATTGCTCTCTACAACTACCTGAAGGGACGTTGTGGACAGGCAGATGTTGGTCTCTTCTCCCAGGCAACCAGCAGCAGAACAAGAGGACACAGTCTCAAGCTGTGCCAGGAGAGGTTTAGGCTGGATGTTAGGAAGAAGTTTTATACAGGGAGGGTGATTGCCCATTGGAATGGGCTGCCTGGGGAGGTGGTGGAGTCACCATCATTGGAGGTGTTCAGGAGGAGACTTGATGGGGTGCTTGGTGCCATGGGTTAGTTGTTTAGGTGGGTTGGATTGGTTGATAGGTTGGACACGATGATCTTGAAGGTCTCTTCCAACCTGGTCTGGTCTATTCTATTCTATTCTATTCTATTCTATTCTATTCTATTCTATTCTATTCTGTTCTGTTCTGTTCTGTTCTGTTCCTTCTGAAACATTTGGTATTGGCAATGTCAGCAGTAAGGTTTTGGTGCTGACTGACCACTAAGTTATTCTAATGGCTGTATAATGTCCATGTAACAATGGCTTTGCTGAATTTCTGCAGCTTAGTGTCCAGACAGCACTGGATGGCTCTGAAGCTGGATGCAGCCAAATAAGTGACAATTTCTTTATATGTCATATTTAAGTTCTACACCACAACAGCTGAAGGTCTCTTCTATACAGACTGCTGTGAGCTCTGCTTCATTGATTTCTAAGAAATACTGTGACTGTGAGGCAGTCAACCAAGTTAGACTTTATGAAATCATTATGTACAAACACACACACACCCATATCTATGCATGTTACATATGTGGATATTGCTTCCTTCTAAATTTAGAATGGAATTAACCAGGTTGGAAAAGACCTCAGAGATCATCAAGTCCAACCTATCACCCAGCACCATCTAATCAACTAAACCATGGCACCAAGCACCCCATCCAGTCTCTTCCTAAACACCTCCAGTGATGGTGACTCCACCACCTCCCTGGGCAGCACATTCTAATGGCCAATCTCTCTCTCTATGAAGAATTTCTTCCTAACATCCAGTCTAAACCTCCCCTGGTGCAGCTTGAGACTATGTCCTCTTGTTCTGCTGGTGGCTGCCTGAGAGAAGAGACCAACCACCACCTGGCTACAACCTCCCCTCAGGTAGTTGTAGACAGCAATAAGATCTCCCCTGAGCCTCCTCTCCCTTTGGGTAATTGTAGACAGCAAATAGGATGATTAGTACACAGCTATTCAAAGGTATTGACAAGCAGACAGTGGTTGTATGGAAATGGAATTACTAGAGGAAAAGTGTGAGTGTGGCAATGCAGCACATGACAGAATCACAGAATGCCAGGGGCTGGAAGGGACCTTGAAAGCTCATCCAGTCCAACACTGCTGCTAGAGCAGGATCACCTACACCAGATCACACAGGAATGCATCCAGGTGAATTCTGAATATCTCCAGAGAGGGAGACTCCACAACCCCCCTAGGAAGCCTGTTCCAGGGCTCTGTCACCCTCACAGGGAAAATTTTCCCTCATATTTCCATGAAACTTCTTGTACCTCAACTTCCACATCTAGCCCTTGTGCTGTCATTGGGCACCGCTGAGCAGAACCTGGCTCCATCCTCTCGGGACTCACCCGTTACATACTTATAAACATTAGGAAGAAGTTCTTCATAGAAAGAGAGATTGGCCATTGGAATGTGCTGCCCAGGGAGGTGGTGGAGTCCCCATCACTGGAGGTGTTTAGGAAGAGACTGGATGAGGCACTTGGTGCCATGGTTTAGTTGATTAGATGGTGATGGGTGATAGGTTGGACTCGATGATTCCACAGGTCTCTTCCAACCTGGTTAATTCTATTTCTATTCTATTCTATTCTATTCCATTCTATTCTATTCTATTCTATTCTATTCTATTCTATTCTATTCTATTCTATCCTATCCTATTCTATTCTGTCCTATCCTATTCTATTCTATTCTATTCTATTCTATTCTATTCTATTAATTTTGTTCTATTCTATTAATTCCATTCTATTTATTCTATTCTATTCTATTCTATTCTATTCTATTCTATTCTATTCTATTCTATTCTATTCTATTCTATTCTTCCTATTCTATTCATTCCATTCTATCCCATTTCATTCTATTCTATTCTCTCCTATTCTATTCTTTCTATCCTATCCTATCCTATCCTATCCTATCCTATCCTATCCTATCCTACCCTACCATATCCTATCCTACCCTATCCTACCCTATCCTACCCTATCCTATCCTATCCTATCCTATCCTATCCTATCCTATCCTATCCTATCCTACCCTAGTCTATTGATGAGGCCACATACTGCTGGTCCCATGCTCCTCCTGTGATCAGTATCATTATGCTACCTAATGACACCAATTATTTCAAAATTAGGCAGACAATGCTGCATGCTTCATCTATTCTATTCAGATGGATTTGCTATCTGCAGCACTTCAGGGCCACTCATCCTTTAATAAATTCTCCGTATGCCTTCAGTATTTCCTCTAGGGCTGCATTTCTTTTTTTTTTTTTTACTGCTTACTCTTGTAGTGGCGAATCTCAGGCATAAAGAATTAAAAAAGGTCAATTTGCTGATGAAACACGTGAGCCTGGATGTTCTAAACGGCACCCTAGACGGCAGAAACTAATTGCTTTTCGGCAGAAGAACTCTCCTCAGCGCTCACACTGGAAAGAGGTTCGTGCGAGAAGCAGGATGCGCCCCTGCTCCGCTTCCAAGCCTGCTGGGATTCGCCGAGATGAGTGATGCTGTGAAAAATAGGAATCACCTGGAGCCTGTTAATACTGTAATCAAGTGCAAGCACAATTACTGCTGTCTTAATCCATCTGTCTGGACGCATCCGCTCCACTTCCGATCGCCTGCTTTAGTCGCAGGTGTGCTCTTATGGAGATGGGGAGGGGGAAAATGCAGCCCCGTGCATGTTCCAAATGGCTGCCTGCTCTTCCATAGAATCATAGAATCAATAAGGTTGGAAAAGACCTCAGAGATCATCAAGTCCAACCTGTCACCCAGCACCTCATGACTAACTAAACCATGGCTTCAAGTGCCATGTCAAATCCTTTTTTGAACACCTCCCGGGATGGTGACTCCACCACCTCCCTGGGCAGCACATTCCAATGGCTAACAACTCTCTCTAGGAAGAACTTTCTCCTCTCAGCCTAAACCTCCCCGGTGCAGCTTGAGACTGTGTCCTCTTGTTCTGGTGCTGGTTGCCCGGGAGAAGAGACCAACCCCCTCCTGGCTACAACCTCCCTTCAAGTAGTTGTAGAGAGTGATAAGGTCTCCCCTGAGCCTCCCCTTCTCCAGGCTAAACACCCCCAGCTCCCTCAGACTCTCCTCATAGGGCTTGTGCTTGAGGCCTCTACCCAGCCTGGTTGCCCTTGTCTGGACATGTTCAAGAGTCTCAATGTCCTTCTTAAACTGAGGGGCCCAGAACTGGACACATTACTCAAGGTAATGGTCTAGTGTTTTTTCATATCCATTTAAAAACTTTCCTGAGATGTATTTGGAGCTTCCAGTGATCAGCTGAGTTCTCCTAGGAGCAGTGGATGAGACAGAGCCTGTTGCTCTTAAGTGTGCCAATGCTGAATATCTTTGCAAAGTTCAGCCCAGTGTTCAGAGGTGCTCTGCGATCAAACTCCCCAACTTACACACTGCTCAAGTGCTGTGTACTAACTCAGTCTCCTGGTGCCAACTGTCATCTGTGGCTGTCCCTTGCCTGGAAATAGATGGGACTGATTTTATTAATCTGGAAGAACATCAACTCTTGTTAGCATCCAAGTAGAGATTATACATCTCCCACCATCTGAGGTTATTCCCAGTGAGTGTGCAAAAGGAAAATATCTTTGTGTGACTTTGCAAACAACTCTGTGGGTGTTTTTTTTAGGGTTCTGGACAATGATATGATGAGAAAGCAAAACCCACATTCCTTACCATTGGTCATGTTAGAATCACAGAATGCAATGGGTTGGATGGGACCTTTAGAGGTAATTTAGCCCAACCCCTTGCAGTGAGCAGGGACACCCCCAACTAGATCTTCTGATGCTCTTCTATATTGTTTTCATAGTATCATAGTATCAGTCAGGGTTGGAAGGGACCACAAGGATTGTCTAGTTCCAACCCCTCTGCCATGGGCAGGGACACCTCACACTAGATCAGGCTGACAACAGCCTCATCCAGCCTGGGCTTAAACATCTCCAGGGATGGGGCCCCAACCACCTCCCTGGACAACCCATTCCAGGGCTTTACCACTCTCATGGGGAAGAACTTCCTCCTCACCTCCAGCCTGAATCTCCCCACCTCCTACTTCATTCCATTCCCCCTTGTCATATCAGTACCTGATATCCTGAGAAGTCCCTCCCCAGCCTTCTTGTAGGCCCCTGCAGATACAGGAAGGCCACAATGAGGTCACCTCTGAGCCTTCTCTTCTCCAGACTGAACGCTGAAAACTGACTGTTTTAATTGAAGTGAATCAGCACGCTTAAGGAAACTGAACAGCCACAAAATAGGAGCATTTCAGGATAGAGAATACCATGCACTGTGGTGGGATTTTGCCCTTCCCTGACATTTAAAAGTCATAGGATTAAATGACTAATACTTCTGGTAATTTCTAGGCTCTTACAATCACAGTGAACCACCATCAGCATTTGCAAGATCAAGAAGAGTACATTTTGCCTACAGATGTTTTGCCTGCAACCAGTATCATCATTTTTAACAACACTAAGCTCTTTTACAGAGCTTCACAACTCATAAAGGTGTAAATGCACAGGCAGCATTTGGAAAGGACCTGATACTTCAGAAAATGGCAATTCTGTTTGGTTCATGCAGTTCAAGTTCCTGTAAAATTCGCTGCATCGTTATATTCTGGTTGGTGCAGCAGGAAGCAATAGTCATGGCAAGAGAGAGCTAACAGCCAGGGGAAAATCCTTTTCTTAGGGCACATAGGGACTTCAGAAACATATTTGCAACACACAAAGCCACTGAAACCTAAAATGCAGGTTCAGGCAGAGAAAAAAAATATATTTAGGAGATTAGTGCTTTTGAAGGAGAGAGCAACTCATGTAGTTCATAGCAGGAAATGCTTGCAAGGGTCCACTGCAGCCCTCGAAATCTATCTGGGTTATGCATTCTATAAGGTTGGGGTCTAGCCACAGTGAAATTTCCACAGACATCTCTAAGGGAGAATCATGAAGCTGCCATTTGAAAAGGAGACAACCATCACTGGCTGATACAGCAAATGCCAAGTGGCTATTTAGCAGTGGCAGCACATGCTGGAGCCATGCAGAAAAAATACCTTCCCCCCCACTGCTTCTCCCACTTGGATCTAAATCTTGAGGAAACTAAATCACTTCCTAAAAGCAGGGATGGAGAAAGCAGTCTATTATTCCCTGACAGACCACAAAGTATTGTCCATATTGACAATCTGTTTTGTTTAGGCAGGCTGCAGCAGCAGTAAATCCTATTAACCTGTTCAAAGTCAAATGGAGACCTTTAGAAAACAGAACAGCTCTTACATGTGGTGGGGAAGGAAGGCCATATCAAAGAAAGGTTAAATGGATGCACCAGCTATTAGATTATGCACAGTTACAACTGGGAAAGCCCCCCAAACCCTTCTGTCACCTGCTCTTGCTCTTCAGGGTATTAATTACACCCCCCCAAGTCTGACTAGCTGGCCATTCAAATAACATCCTCTGTTCTGTCAACGCTAATCTGCAAGATAAAAAATCAATTTCATGCTAGCAGGAGCGCCATGGAAAATGCTTATGTTGTACTCTGGTTTTACTAATGCACACTTCCTCTACACAAAACATATGGCATTTTGTGTGTAGAGCCCACTCTGGAGATTCACTGTAATTATGTCATGATGTGCTTATTGTTATGGATTCAGCAGCCTTGCTGCATCTCTCTACCTGCTTTGTTCAAGAGCAGCTGCTAGCTTCAAGCTGTTGCCTGCTTCCAGCAGCAGAAGCTGAATGAAGGAGTGCTTTCTAGGGAAGACATGTTTTGAAGCAGACATGCTGACAATAAAGCAATTCACTGGGGAGGCATAACATTGACTGGATAAAAGTCGAGTAATCATTCCATGATAATTTACCGAAACTGGGTGCAATTTCCTTGAAAATAAAAATTCCCTCTGCTGCTGATATTGGACTTGGAGGCCTTTAACTGAGAAAAGAGTGGCATTTGCTTTTATGAAGTAGCTGATCTTTGGAGATTCATTAAACTTCATTATTTCTTCTTATGCATAAGTGACTATTAATACTTATTCACTGAATGAGAGGAATGGGAAGAATGGGACCGTCTGAAGCAAGGCTCAACAGTTCTCTTTCACCTACTCTCCCTGCTCATCACAACTGAATACATCAAATCCAGCAACAAAAGCAAGCCTGGGTAAAATGGGGAGTGCTGCAGATGAGACTCCCTGGCACTGCCTTGATTTCTGTGGCTGGTTTACCGTGTGAATCACCTGTGTGTGGTCAGTTTGTACTCCTTCCAGCCTCTGTGGAGAGAGAAGGACCAGAGAGGGTCCCTTCTCCATAGCCACTTCCCAAGAAAACACACAGAGAAAATGAGGCTATTTGAACAGCAGTTTACCTAAATCAGAGACAGGGAATTGTGCCTCAGCCCCAGCTTTATTTTTCCCTTTAGGGAGAATCCTCCTCTTCAGGAGCAGAGTATGTGGAAGGGGAAATAGTTAAGGAGTTAGGAAGAACAATAGGTGCAAAGAAATATCAGAGATTCCTCTGCTGTGCTCTGGTTCCACTCTTCTTGCTGGAAATGGCAGCTATTAATATTTTATTGGCTTGAACCTCTAGGGTAGATTCCAGATGTCACTACTTGATCAGTGTCTACATATAAGGAGATATCAATTCTGTCGTGTCGATGTTGAATTCCCATCTATGGCAACAATTGTTACCAGCAGACAAACATTCCTGTGGTGCTGCAGATGCTTTTTTTTCCCCCCTCAGGTTGTGTCTGTGCACACATGAGTGATTTGTTCATAGGAAAAAACAGACACCCAAAAAGAAAATGCAGCAGAGGAAAAGCCCCAACATTTCATTATTCATTTGTACCCACATTAAGAAACTGCTTCCATTCTTTACTGAGCTCAGTGATGGAAAGGGTTAAATTGGCAGAGCTTGAAGATAGAGTTAAAAGAATGCTGCCTGCTGGGAAAAGAAAGTCTGCTCTCTTGGTTTTGCAAACAGGAGTGCCTCATGCCAATCAGCTTCAAGCTGAAAAGCTGATGTCTCAATAGTGCTGCAGTTTAGGTGAATGGCGCTGCTGAGGAACACATCTTGAAAGTGCCCCCAAACACATCAGTGGTGCCTGAGTGTCCACTCCTCCTGTCCTGCACAGTGCAGGAAAGAGTTAAGTTGGCAGAGCTTGAAGATAGAGGTAAAAGAATGCTGCCTGCTGGGAAAAGAAAGTCTGCTCTCTTGGTTTTGCAAACAGGAGTGCCTCATGCCAATCAGCTTCAAGCTGAAAAGCTGATGTCTCAATATCTCAACAGTGCTGCAGTTTAGGTGAATGGCGCTGCTGAGGAACACATCTTGAAAGTGCCCCCAACACACATCAGTGGTGCCTGAGTGTCCACTCCTCCTGTCCAACCCGTGCTGAAGATAACATCTATTAAATAGTGGTGAGAGCTGGCTGATGGCTACCGAGAATACATTCAAAGAGCAGATTACCTCTGATTTCAAGAGAGAGTAATTTTCTTCAGCTGGATGGAACAAAGATGATTTTCACTAATGAATATTGCCTGTCATTGAAAAGCTGGGCTTCAGGTGGAAGCTTCAGCAAATGTACACCAAAAAGCTATCTCAGGCCTCACACTCCTTCGAACTGCAGCGCTGCAGAAGTCAGAGGACTCAGAAGAATATATCTACAGAAGGTCTTTCTCTATTTCACACACTGTTGTGCATGCTGCATAAGCACTAAAAATATAGGATTCCCCCTTCAAGTAATTTTCCTTCCTTCACTAGGTTACAGTTCATATTCCTATACTGAACTTCAAGCTGTAGGGCCACAGCACGATGCAAAACATTAGCTGAGAGGAGACCTTTTCACTCTCTACCACTACCTGAATGGATATTTGAGGCAGGTGGGTGTTGGTCTCTTCTACCTAGTAACAAGTGATAGAACAAGAGGAAATAACCTCAAGTTGTGCCAGGGAGGGTTTAGATTGGAAAAATTTCTTCCCTGAAGGATCTCTCACACATTGGAACAGGCTTCCCAGGGAGGTGGTGGAGTCACTGTCCCTGGAGGTGTTCAAAAACCACGTGGATATGGCACTTCATGACGTGGTCTAAAGACTGTGGTGGTGGTGGGTTGACTGTTGGACTTGAGGACCTTAAAGGTTTTTTTCCAACCCAAATGGTTCTGTGATTCAAAATGGAATCCATTCTAAAATGGAATGGATTAGGCTCTTTGTCCAGAATCTCTTCAAAACACAACAAATGAAAGCTGTTCAACAAAACAAGGCAAAAAAAAAACCCAACCCAAACCCAATCCTAAACCTGTGTAGAGCTGGAAAGTGTTTGCATGCAGCTCTTGTGCAATGACAGTGTCAGAAAAGCTAACAGAACTGTGCTAGTAGCAGAGCTGTGGAATAATTTAAATCCCAGCTGTGGGAGGAAGCAAGTGAGTAAGCCAGCACCACCAGTCAGCACAGCACCACCAGTGTCACATAGCCCCAGGACAGCCATGAGGCACTGAACCTGAGGAACCATAATCTCATTGTGGTATCGCATAACTATCTACCCTGCAGGGTCAGCCAGAATCAGAGTCCCCTGTGTGAGGGAATACATATGAGATGGTCAAAACAAATTCTCAGGAAACTCCCCTCAGGCCTCAAAGTAATGAGTCTAATGGTCAGCTCTTGGTTATCACCATTCCAATCCCCCCCCTCAAGATAAAACATCTTGGCTTTGTGAGTGCAAGAGGATATATGAGGCTTCTTCCAGGCTCAGCACATTCTACTGCTTTTTGCCTTGCATTCCATCAGGGAAATAAACCTCTCAGAGACAATCCTGTGTGCACTGGTCAGGTAACTCTGCTTATAGCTGGCTGCTCTCCACTGAGTTGGAGCAAACTTGTTTCCAGACAATCAACATAAAGCTTAGCTTTATATGAGCCCAGTTCATTAAGAAGGGAAGCATTTAGGGAAATGAATGAGTACAATCCTACTGACAAAGCTCCCTGCTCTTTCAGAAGTGTTTATGCTTTGATGTGCACAACTGAGTTCTCTGCAACAAGCAGTGAAGAAATGAAGGTAAAGTCTGAGAGAAGCAACAATGGGTGACATGTGGAGGCATAAAGAAATCTCTTCTTACACTAATCCTTCAAAACACCACTGACATATGCTCTAACAGTGCTGTCAAACAGAGAAACAGCAATCCACTGTGCTCTGAGGTGAGGTCAAAGATGCCTGAACCTGATGCTGCTCCTCTGCTAACATGGCATGACAGTGTTATTCAATTAGCACTCTACAATGATTCATGTCTCTTCCCATTGTGCTGATTTTGCCCAGTCCTGCAGTGAACCAAAACAAATCAAGTTTTCCTGAAGTGCCAATATATAGCATTAAGGATTCATTTTCTTGCAATCATTGCCAACCATGTCCTGAGCTGCATCAAAAGATATGTTACCAGCAAGTCAAAGGAGGTGATTCTGCCCCACTCCTCTGGTCTGGTGAGAGCCCCACCTTGAGTACCGCTCCCAACACTAGAAGGACTTGGACCTGCTGGAGAGGGTCCAGAGGAGACCTCAAAGATGATCAGAGGACTGCAGCACCTCTGCTGCAAAGACAGGCTGAGGGATTTCAGGCTGTTCAGCCTGGAGAAGAGAAGGCTGCAGGGAGTGTTAGAGCAGCCCTCCAGTACTTGAAAGGGCCACCAGGAAAGCTGGGGAGGAACTTTTTATAAGGGACTATATGATAGACAAGGGGCAATGGTTTTAAACTAGAGAAAGGTAGATCTGGATTACCCATTAGGAGGAAGCTATTTACTGTGAGGGTAGTGAGACACTGGAACAGGTTGCCCAGGAATTTGTGGATGCCTCAGCCTGTAAGCGTTTAAGACCAGGCTGGATGAGGCTTTGAGAAACCTGGTCTAGTGAGAGAAGTCCCTGCCCATGGCAGGGGTGTTGGAACTAGCTGATCTTTGAGGTCCAATCCAACTCAAGCCAATCCATGCTTCTAGGAAAGATGGTGTTGCCCTGGAGGAGAACTCTCCCTTAGTTAAACAATATTTTTTCCCCCCCATTAGCTTCAAAGTGCTCAAATTTGATTACAGAACCTCTTGTCTCCTTTCTCACCCCTAAATATCCTCACCACTCCACAAGCACAGGCAGAGACAGCTGAGGCACAAGGGTATGTGCATGAGGCTGTGAGGAAAAGGTGGAGGCTGCTGTCAAAAGGGAGGTGGGGAAACAAAATTAGCAAGGGTAGATCTGAGTGAGAGCTTTTATGTGTTGGATGTCCTTCCTGCACAACTGAAGACCTTTGTGTTGGTAGAAAGTGGCATCTGGCTTCTTGTTGCAAACAGATGCACTAGATGCCAGTTTTGGTCAGGACAAAGGAGTTGAAGACTGGAAAATTAAAGATGCAGTGTTAGTTTCTTGCTCCATTTGAGGGGCAGACATCTTGCAAGAGCTGGGGCTCTTTTATTAGCAGCAAGCAGATCTGATCTGTATCTTCTTTTTCTTTTCAGTATATCACATTGTATGCATTTCCAGCACAGGAATGGGATATGCTGCTTTATTAGGAGAACCCACAGCCTGGTGACACTTTCTAAAAGATAAGTATTATCCATCTGAACTCAGTGAAGGCCTCTAATAGAGTACAAGTTCTTAGCTTGCTCCTTGGCCTGAATCTTTGTAGCTCTGACAAAAGGACCTGCCAGCTTACTTTTAGCATTTCAACCTGTACAAGCCAGGGCTTGCCTTATTTTGCAATGTATTTCACTCGTGCATAGCTTGAGAGCCACAGAAACACCCTTTTGCTGTTTGCTTCATTTCTAATGATGTCATTAGTTAATCACAGAATCACCAAGGTTGGAAGAGACCTCAAAGATCACCAAGTCCAACCTGTCACCACAGACCTCATGACTAAACCATGGCACCAAGTGCCACGTCCAGTACCCTCTTGAACACCTCCAGCGATGGGGACTCCACCACCTCCCTGGGCAGCACATTCCAATGGCTAACAACTCTCTCTGGGAAGAACTTTCTCCTCACCTCCTAAAATTCCTCTGGCACAGCTTGAGACTGTGTCCTCTTGTTCTGGTGCTGGTTGCCTGGGAGAAGAGACCAAGCCCCTCCTGGCTACAATCTCCTTTTCTCTCTTCTGCACTGATTGCCAGCCTTGGCTCTTCTGTCCCTCCTCCTGTCCTGCAGCCTGTCCTGCTGCTACATCCACCCACTTTACACCCACTGCTCACTTCTTTTAGTCCTGCTCTCTCGTTTGCTCATGTCTCTGGAGGAGCTGCAAGTCTCTTTCTCTGCTCAGGTCTCATCAATATCTTCCCAAATGAGAAATAAAACAAAGAGAAACAAACAAAACCCACAAAAAACCCAACCCAATCCAACCCAACAAAAACACCCTGACACCAACCAAAACAAAACCTCAACAATTAAAAGGCAAATAGATAAAAGATAATGACTTTACTTTTCCCTTGCAGAAGGCTTGTTTCCCTTTCCTGCTCTAACAGCAGCAGTTTGATAAGCTTTCTGTTCCTTTAACCTCTGCTGCCCTGCTGATTCCCTCTTGATCTCTCACTCAGTGAATCTCAGATTCAGAGAAGCATCCTGCCTCTATGTGTTCCACATTCTGTCCTTGCCCCTGACCAATGCCTCACTCTAGACTGGGCCCATCTGGAAGACTACTGCAGAGATCATTTGCCACAGCTTGCTTTATCCCTACATTTTTTCTCCTTAGTTTCTTCCAGTGAACTTCAACTACGCACTCACCTGCAAAGCTTCTTCCACCTGACCTGTCCCCTCCTGTCACTATGAGAGTACACCACTGATGAGCCACCAGCTTTATGTCAGTGATGAATTTCAAACATTCACACTCTTTCCTCTTTTACTGCATTTTAGGAGGAGGCAATGCAAAGTTTGCTCATTACTCTGCTTCACAGCCCTTTGTGGGGCTTTGCTAGCAAGCTATGAAAAAGCTGTCAGTGATCAAACAGGAGGTGCACTGAAACTGCAAACAAGCATTCCCTTTCTGCTTTCCTGTCTTTCTCCTCTTTTCTGTCTTTGTGGATTGACTGGCTTGTGTTACACTTTGAAAGTTAGCTCTTTTTGGACTGGAACTGCTGCTGTGCTTTGCAATCATGGTGTCCTCAGCACTGCTGGGGGCTTTTAAGTGATAGTATCATAGTATCATAGTATCAGTCAGGGTTGGAAGGGACTACAAGGATCGATCATCTAGTTCCAACCCCCTTGCCATGGGCAGGGACACCTCACACTAGATCAGGCTGGCCAGAGCCTCATCCAGCCTGGGCTTAAACACCTCCAGGGATGGGGCCTCAACCACCTCCCTGGACAACCCATTCCAGGGCTTCACCACTCTCATGGGGAAGAACTTCTTCCTCATGTCCAGCCTGAATGTCCCCACCTCCAGCTTCATTCCATTCCCCCTTGTCCTATCAGTACCTGATATCCTGAGAAGTCCCTCCCCAGCCTTGTGGTAGGCCCCCTTCAGATACTGGAAGGCCAGGATCTGAAGGCCAGTACCTGCTAGACTGTTAGAAAACGGTTTGAACATCTGGGTTTAAAGCACAAATAGGCAGTCCAGTAAAAATTAATCCTATGGGAACAGATGATTGCTCAGAGCATGTGGAGTCTCCTTCCCTGGAGACTTTCCAAACGCACCTGGGCTCCTGCGCAGCCTGCCCTGTGTGACCCTGCTGCAGCGGAGTGGTCGGGCTAAGCTGATCTCCAGGGGTCCCTTCCAACCCCCAGCACTCTGTGGTTTTGTGATTACTCACTCCCCTCATCTCTCCACACGGGCATGAGACTGTTTAATGTCACCTGTGCTATGCTAACAGGAAGGTTTTTAAGAGTACCCAATTCTAATTATTATTAATCCTTGGGAGAAGCAGGGAACGTTAATGCCATTCGACTGTTCCAAGTGCTTAAATACATACACAGACCACCTTTCTGCAATATTTGATTACCTGGCAGTGTTTAATGGAATTATCCTGGCAACATCTTCCTGAAATATTTAAGAACCATTGTTTATACAGCACAGAGAGTAATTAGCGTGAATTAAGCACTCTGCCAAAGGTCATCCTCTAAGTCTGCAGCAAAGCAGAGATTTGGAAGCTGGCATCCTCGCTGCCTAAGTGTATTATTGCATCTTAATAACACAGTTATGCTTTGTGATGGCTTAAATCAAGCTGACAGCACCAGAGCTGGGAAGGTATTGTGCGTGCACGCAGAATTCCAACCAGCACACGTTTCCAGTAACTGCTCTGGGTGGATGATTGCATATTACACATTTTAAAGCATGAAATAATAATTGTAATGATTGCAATGAAGCAATGACTGCATGAAGTATAAATACAGGAAGGAGCAGCTGGGAGTTGCAACTAATGTACAGCGCATAAAAGCCAGCGGGCAGGATCACGACGGCAATGGTCAATACTTCTGTGCAATGGGTTAGTTAGGGGCTTATTTATTTTGTGTGTGTGTTTTGCCATCAATAATGTAGGTGCAGGGCATTGAAAAAAAAAAGTTTTTTCCCCTACTGGTCTTACTGGAATAATATAGTTTCATAGTTTCAGTTAGGGTTGGAAGGGACCACAAGGATCATCTAGTTCCAACCCCCCTGCCATGGGCAGGGACACTCTACCCTAGATCAGGCTGGACAGAGCCTCGTCCAGCCTGGTCTTAAACACCGCAAGGGACGGGGCCTCAACCACCTCCCTGGACAACCCATTCCAGGCCTTCACCACCCTCACGGTGAAGAACTTCCTCCTCACAGCTAGCCTGAATCTCCCCACCTCCAGCTTCATCCCATTCCCCCTAGTCCTATCACTCCCTGATAGTCTGAAAAGTCCCTCCCCAGCCTTCTTGTAGGCCCCCTTCAGATACTGGAAGGCCACAATGAGGTCACCTCGGAGCCTTCTCTTCTCCAGACTGAACAGCCCCAACTCCTTCAGTCTGACCTCATAGGAGAGGTGCTCCAGCCCTCTGCTCATCCTCGTGGCCCTTCTCTGGACACGCTCCAGCACCTCCAGATCCCTCTTGTAATAGGGGCTCCAGAACTGGACGCAGTACTCCAGGTGGGGTCTCACCAGAGCTGAGTAGAGGGGGAGAATCACCTCTCTTGACCTGCTGGCCACACTTCTCCTGATGCAGCCCAGGATCTGATTGGCTTTCTGGGCTGCAAGTGCACATTGAGAGCTCCTGTTGAGCTTCTCGTCCACCAGCACCCCCAAGTCTCTCTCCTCTGGGCTGCAGTTCATCTTAGATAACTCAACCAGAGTCTGGCTCAGGTGATGCCTTCACGTGAGCCTTATTCCCATAACTCGGGCACTTAGTTCCACGAAAATCAATAGGCTTGGGAGTGGGTAAGTGAGGGGGTAAAGAGGCAAGCATGATAAATACTTTTTTAATCCTGCTTTGGCAAATAGATATGTAATTCTGTCACACTTATCTCCAAGGCTGATCTTTTGATTTGCATATTTTCAAAGTTTTAATCTCCAAATGGATTTCAATTTGTCGACTTTTGCAAGAAGAGCCTTGTGGGAGTTTGGGGCAGGCCATGCATAAGCAAGAAGGGAAACAAAGGAGATGTAGAGAATCAGAGCTCCACTTCTGTATGAAATGCAATTACCATTATTAGAGTTTCCTTTTACCATAGAAAGGCCTCACTGTACTAGGTGCCGTCCACATTTACAGGCTGCATGGGGGATCCAAGAGCTCTCTGTCTACGCGAATGGTATCATAGTATCATAGTATCAGTCAGGGTTGGAAGGGACCACAAGGATCATCTAGTTCCAACCTCCCTGCCATGGGCAGGTTCACTTCACACTACATCAGGCTGGCCAGAGCCTCATCCAGCCTGGGCTTAAACACCTCCAGGGATGGGGCCTCAACCACCTCCCTGGACAACCCATTCCAGGGCTTCACCACTCTCATGCTGAAGAACTTCCTCCTCACTTCCAGCCTGACTCTCCCCACCTCCAGCTTCATTCCATTCCTCCTAGTCCTCTCACTACCTGAGATCCTGAGAAGTCCCTCCCCAGCCTTCTTGTAGGCCCCCTTCAGATACTGGAAGGACAGTGACAATGAGGTCACCTGGGAGCCTTCTCTTCTCCAAACTGAACAGCCCCACCTCTTTCAGTCTGTCCTCATAGGAGAGGTGCTCCAGCCCTCTGATCATGTAAATTTCATGTAAACTGAGTGTGAACATTTTAGGCATGCTTTCATCTCTGCAACACTTGGGAAGAGGCACAGAGAGAGGAAATAACTTTCCCAAGAATGGAGAGGGTCCAGAGGAGGGCCACAAAAGTGATCAGAGGGCTGGAGTACCTCTCCTATGAAGACAGTGGAAGAGTTGGGCTTGTTCAGCCTGGAGAAGAGAAGGCACAAAGGCATACAGCAGCCTTCTAGTAGCTGAAAGGGGCCTACAAGAAAGCTGGGGGGCACTGCTTACAAAGGCTTGTGGTGGTAGGATGAGAAGGAATGGTTTTGAACTAGAGCAGGGCAGAATGAGACAGGACATTAGGAAGAGTTTCTTTTACTATGAGGGTGGAAGAGATGAGTGTTGGTCTCTTTTCCCTCGTGACGAGTGACAGGGCAGGAGGAAATGGCCTCCCATCACGGGAGGTTTAAATTGGATATTAAGAAAAAATTCTTAGCTGCAAGAGTGGTCAGGTACTGGAACAGGCTGCCCAGGGAGGTGGCAGAGTCACCATCCCTGGAGAGGTTCAAAAATCTTGTAGACATGGCACACTGGGACATGGTTTAATGGCCATGGCAGTGTTAGGTTGATGGGCTCAACGATCTTGGAGGTCTTGTGTAATAAAAACTATTCTACAATTCCCTGTTCCTAACCTCAGCTCTGCAAATATTATACAGAATTTCATAAACCAGCAGCAAATCAAATCTCCATTAGTACCACTGACCTCATTCTTTACCTGGAATGATTCTCTCCAGAGACCTGTAATTTAAATATATATATCCTAGATAACCCAGGAGTCCTGAAAATGAAATAGCTTCTCTGATGTAAGCAGCAAGAATCAATAACCATTATGTGCATAAGGAGACTTTAATGTATGAAGCACATGGGTACCCAAGTCGTGCCACCACCAGACCAGTTCATTTTCATGATATGCAGGCACCAAGGACAGGCAGAGCTGTGTTCCTTGGAGAAAACATGGGGCGGGCCAGGTACCAAAGATGCTCTGGGGGCTCAAGGTTCTTATTCCAAGAAAGGCACTGAGGTGATGGAATGTATCCAGAGGACACCAAAGCTAGAGAAGGGTCTGAAGCATTTATCCCTGGAGGTGTTCAAGAGGGGACTGGACGTGGCACTTGGTGCCATGGTTTAAGACTCATGAGGTGTTGGGTGTCAGGCTGGACTTGATGATCTCTGAGGCCTCTTCAAACCTTATTGATTCTATGATTCTTTTCTATGATTCTAAGTGCTCTGTGTCATGGGACAAAGGAGTGACTGTGGCTGCTTTGCAGCCCCTGTTCTCATTGGGGTTACTCCAGCCCAGCTTTGCATAAATAGATGCTAAATACTCAAATCTGGATAACCCTGGTTTAATCAGAGCTTCTCCCCCCCACACACCAGTTCTCAATATTTACCCATTTTGAAGACTTTTTTTCTCAACCATTAGCATGCAGTTAGTCAAAGTACAGAGACCATCTAACTGAATATTCCATTACTTCTATTCTTCTACTACTTCAACACATCCAAGTGCCAGGCTCTACACACTGGTCACAACAAGCCCAGGCAGTGCTACAGGCTGGGGTTAGAGTGGCTGGAGAGCAGCCAGGCAGAGAGGGACCTGGGGGTACTGGTTGACAGTAGGCTGAATATGAGCCAGCAGTGTGCCCAGGTGGCCAAGAAGACCAATGGCATCCTGGCCTGTATCAGGAACAGTGTGGCCAGCAGGAGCAGGGAGGTCATCCTGCCCTGTACTCAGCACTGGTTAGGCCACACCTTGAGTCCTGTGTCCAGTTCTGGGCTCCTCAGTTTAGGAAAAAAAAAAATGTTGAGTTGCTGGAAGGTGTCCAGAGATAGGCAAAAAAAGCTGGGGAGAGGTCTCAAGCACAAGCCTTATGAGGAGAGGCTGAGGAAGGTAGGGTTGCTTAGCCTGGAGAAGAGGAGGCTCAGAAGAGACCTTACTGCTCTCTGCAACTACCTGAAGGGAGGTTGCAGCCAGGTGGGGGCTGGTCTCTTCTCCCAGGCAAGCAGCACCAGAACAAGAGGACACAGTCTCAAGCTGCACCGGGGAGGTTTAGGATGGATGTTAGGAAGAAGTTCTTCATAGAAAGAGAGATTGGCCACTGGAATGTGCTGCCCAGGGAGGTGGTGGAGTCACCATCCCTGGAGGTGTTTAGGAAGAGACTGGATGGGGTGCTTGGTGCCATGGTTTAGTTGATTAGGTGGTGTTGGATGATAGGTTGGACTCAATGATCTCTGAGGTCTTTTCCAACCTGTTTAATTCTATTCTATTCTATTCTATTCTATTCTATTCTATTCTATTCTATTCTATTCTATTCTATTCTATTCTATTCTATTCTATTCCATGTAAAACCAGTTATTTTGTCCAGTTGTTTGCTTATCCTGAGCAAAATCCAGTCCACAGAAGTTGGCAAAACATAGTGCATCACCACATGTATCTCTCTTCAGTCTCTAAGGCCTGTATTATGCAATGAACACCACCATTCTGTACACTGTGGACTCTCCTGACCATTGGCATCATTTACCCTTCCAGATTGTTTTAAACACCAGAACATTTAAGAAGTAGGAGAAATGAAAACTCTCCAAAATTTCACTCTTAAACCCTTAAAATCAGTGTTGACTTGCACAACATTTGGAACAGCATTCACATGGTTCACAGTTTGGTCCTGTTGGTTTTAAGCTAGAGCAGGGGAGATTTAGATTGGACATCAGGAGGAAGTTCTGCACAATGAGAGTGGTGAAACACTGGAACAGGTTGCCCTGGGAAGGGGTGGAAGCTCCATCTCTGGAGGCATTCAAGGTCAAACTTGATATGGTCCTGAGCAACCTGATCTAGTTAGAGATGTCCTGAGTACTGTTTCCAGGGCTGCCCAGGCAGGTGGAGTCGTCACCATCCTGGATGTATCACAGATCACAGTATCACCAAGGTTGGAAGAGACCTCAAAGATCATCAAGTCCAACCTGTCACCCAAGACCTCATGACTAGACCATGGCACCGAGTGCCACATCCAATCCCCTCTTGAACACCTCCAGAGATGGAGACTCCACCACCTCCCTGGGCAGCACATTCCAATGGCCAACAACTCTCTCTGGGAAGAACTTTCTCCTCACCTTGAGCCTAAACTTCCCCTGGTGCAGCTTGAGACTGTGTCCTCTTGTTCTGGTGCTGGTTGCCTGAGAGAAGAGACCGACCAACCCCCTCCTGGCTACAACCTCCCTTCAGGTAGTTGTAGAGAGCAATGAGGTCTCCCCTGAGCCTCCTCTTCTCCAGGCTAAACAATGCCAGCTCCCTCAGCCTCTCCTCATAGGGCTTATGCTCAAGGCCTCTCCCCAGCCTCATTGCCCTTCTCTGGACACATTCAAGTGTCTCAATGTCCTTCTTAAACTGAGGGGCCCAAGAGTGTTCAAGAGGGGATTGGGACGTGGCACTTGGTGCCATGGTTTAGTCATGAGGTCTGTGGTGACAGGTTGGACTTGATGATCTTTGAGGTCTCTTCCAACCTTGGTGATTCTGTGATCCTGTGATGTCCCTGCTGACTGCAGAGAGGTTGGCCAAGATGACTTTTGAGGGTCACTTCCAACCTGATGCATTATGTGATGCTGTGATTCTGTTTGTTTCTGGGACACGTTCCTCCAGAGAGGTAATGTCTCATAGACACCCTGAGTATTCTACAGCTCCTCAGCAGTCTATCCTGAAATCTTCCACAGCCCACCTTGAGACTTGTATAAACCATGAGGGGTTTTATAGCTTTTAGCTCAGCTGTCATAGTCTTTCCACTAAGTAATCCACAGCAAATATCACATCTAGGGGAAGCCTCACCATCTGTAGCTTACTGGCAAGCTGTACAAAACACACTCAGTATAATGTTTTCAATGTCTGATATAAGTGGCCTTAGTGAAGCTGAGCATCTTGTAACTTTTTATCAGCAGGCAGTGGAAAACACCCTTAAAACCATACTGTAGTGCCAACAGCCAGTGAAACAGTCCAGATGAACATCATTAGTGTGAACACAGAAATCCAAACAGAAAGCCAGTCACCAATTGGGAGCTTGCAGTTTGTAGTTTTACAGTTACAGTGCAAGATCCACTTAAGTGCCTGTAAAAGAAAATTGAAAGGAAAGATTCATTCCTTTCTGCTAGCTGGAGATAAATCTGATCTAAGGCTTGGGTTTGTTAAAACTAGTTTGCTGAGAACCAAGCAATATCTGCTTTTTTCACTTGGTGGTATGTGTCACTGAGCAGTGCCAGGGAGTTCCTCTCTTTCTCACCACATTTAGAATAGAATAGGATAGAATAGAATAGAATAGAATAGAATAGAATAGAATAGAATAGACCAGACCAGGTTGGAAGAGACCTTCAAGATCATCACATCCAACCTATCATTCAACACTATCTAATCAACTAAACCATTTCACCAAGCACTCCATCAAGTATCCTTCTAAACACCTCCAGTGATGGTGACTCCACCACCTCCCTGGGCAGCACATTCCAATGGCCAATCACTCCTTCTATGAAGAATTTCTTCTAACATCCAGCCTAAACCTCCTCTGGCACAGCTTGAGACTGTCTCCTCTTGTTCTGGTGCTGGTTGCCTGGGAGAAGAGACCAAGCCCCACCTGGCTACAACCTCCCTTCAGGTAGTTGTGGACAGCAATAAGGTCTCCCCTGAGCCTCCTCTTCTCCAGGCTAAGAATGGTCCAGGCTGGAAGGGACCTCCAAGGGACCCCCCTGAGCCTCCTCTTCTCCAGGCTAAGAATGGTCCAGGCTGGAAGGGACCTCCAAAAGTCATCCAGTCTGACCTCCCCAGAGTCAGCAGGGACATCCCCAGCTAGATCAGGTTCCCCAGGACCTCACTGAACCTCACCTTTAATATCTCCAGGGAAGAAGCCTCAACCACCTCCCTGGGCAACCTATTCTAGTGTTCCACCACCCTCATAGCAAAGAACTTCTTCCTGATAACCAATGTAAATCTTCTCTTTTCTAGTATGAAGCCCTTGCCCCTTGTCCTGTCACTGCACAAGACATTGCCCCTTGTCCTGTCACACTAAAAATAATAATGCCAGCATTTCTGTGCTCACAGTGGAAATGTGAAAATGATGCAAGCAGTAAGGTTTCAAGCACCAGGTTTGGAAAACTGACCCTTACTTACAGTGTGTAGCTCATTACCTAACCTCCTACATAACACAAATGGAAACATAAACCCAGTTGTAGTTGGCTGTAGCTAATGGATTACCAATAGTTTGTTTCCTCTGAATCATTCCTCTGGTTTGCAGAGACTGACCTTATCTAGAGACACAGCTCCATGCAGACACAGACACACAGAAAACCTTGCTGCATCAGGAACAGAACTGAGCTTGAATTGGATCTTCCTTGAGTTTTGTGTTCATCAGTCATTGCACACATAAAAAGAAGTCAAAAGAATAAGCCCGGGTATCTCCTTTGGAGGGCTTTGGGTATAAGGACTCTAGAGAGGGACTTGGATAGGCTGGATTGATGGGCCAAGGGCCATGAGGTAAGGTTCAATGCTAATTCCAGGTCTTGCACTTGCATCACAACCCCATGAATGCTCCAGGCTTGGGGCAGGGTGTCTGGAAAGCTGCCCAGCAGAGAAAGACCTGAGGGTGCTAGTTGACAGCTGGCTGAATATGTGCCAGCACGTGCCCAGGTGGCCAGCATCCTGGCCTGGATCAGCAACAGGACTAGTGAGGTGAACATGCCCCAACACTTGGTGCTGTTGAGGCTGCATCTCAGCTCCTGCATTCAAATCTGGGATCTTCACTACAAGGACACTGAGGTACTGCAGTGGTCTAAAACATATCTGTGCAGTAACAGTTTCATTTGCAGTTGTATACAACTCCACCTGGGCATAGTAAACATAGATATATCCCTAGAGCAAACATCCAAATGCAGCTTGTCCTTCAGTGTAATTAATTCAGTATTTAGCTCATCTTTCCACCTAGGGCTGAGACAACACAAAGCAAAATGATTGCTACAGGTAAATATGGTTGGAAACCCTGCCCATTTCCCTCAGAATAAGCTATTTTCATTCCTTACACATTTTCTGCAGTGTAACAGTGGATTCTTATCCTCCTAAAAAAGGTTTAAGATTTCTGGGTTTGGCTTTCATCCAAGCACTGCATTTTGTTCTTTTGAGAAGAACCTTTCCCATTCTCCTTTGCTGCATATTGATTGCTATGGGTAAAGACAAACTGATCAGTTTTTGAGTCCTGTGAACCATTTTTGAGTCAGGGATTCTATTTTTTTTTTTTTGCTATTCACTCCATTTTGGCTTTTCTTTTATATTCCATTTGGCTTGCACAGTGTGGTGGGTTGAAGTTTCCCCCCAGCATTAACTTTCAGCCAGACCAACTCAGTTGCAGCTGAATATAGCTGTAGTATAGCAGGTATAGCTGCAACTCCTTCTTATGTACAACTTATATCATAGAATTGTTAGGGTTGGAAGGGAGCTCAAGGATCAGCCAGTTCCAACCCCCCTGACATGGGCAGGGACAGCTCACACTACAGCAGGTTGCTCACAGCCACATCCAGCCTGGCTGCAAACACCTCCAGGGATGAGGCTTCCACCACCTCCCTGGGCAACCTGTGCCAGGCTCTCACCACCCTCCTGGGGAACAACTTCTTCCTCACATCCAATCTCAATCTACCCATTGCTAGTTTTGTTCCATTCCCCCTAGTCCTATAGTGTAAGTTGAATGTAACCTGCTTCAAATCATTAGTGGCGTGGTCAGTGGTCAGAATGGAGGTCAGGAAAACAGAGTGTGTCCTGTCAGCAGTTCTCACAGCAATAAACATGCAGGTTGGAGCTTTTTATGTACAGGTGTCTTGAAACAGCTGTGAGACAACAGAGTTTCATACCAAAACTAACGCCTGGGAGTGAGGGATTGTGAACAAATGCCATCATGCTCCACTGTTCTGCTCATGATGTTCTGCAAGAAGCAACCTAGAGAAGGTGATGGAAATGAAGCAATCTGTAAACACTTACTGCAAGGAAGATCTGAAGAGAACTGTGAGCCACTTCTATGTACTGATATTCCAGCAAACACCCCGAGACAGTGATGTAGCGATGGTCCTCTGGTGCCCAGTCTGGTGCTGGGGTTACTGAGGTCACGGTGCATCCTGGCCCATTCTCCATCCACCAAGAGCGATGCATTGAGATATTAAAGGTCAGGATGAGATCTGTTTCCTGCAAAAGAACAAGGGAAGGGTTAATGTGCTGGGACTGGACTCTGGTATCAAGCACCTCAGCAAGGGATTTCACAGGATGCATGAAGAAGCCAAGAGCAGTGGTAAAAGTGCACATGAAAGCGAGTGCAGCTTGCCTGCAGCAAGCACAAGGAGCTGTACCTTGGCAGGAAGAATTGCTTTGGAGCAGAAGAATAACCCTGGAAGGCAGGATCTGTTGCTAGATATTATGGTTGCCTAGAGTACAGCAGCCATGCTTATAATGCTTATTTATAATGCTGATCAATACTTAAAGGGTGGGTGACAGGAGGATGTGACCTGCCTGCCCAGTGACAGGCACCATCATTGGAGGTATTCAGGAGGAGACTTGATGGGGTACTGGGTGCCATGATCTAGTTGTTTGGGTGGATTGGATTGGTTGATAGGTTGGACATGATGATCTTGAAGGTCTCTTCCAACCTGGATTTGTTTATTGTATTGTATTGAGAGGTAAGAGCTAGTACCATGGTTTAGTTGATTACATGGTGCTGGGTGGTAGGTTGGACTTGATGATCTCAAAGGTCTTTTCCAACCTGGTTAATTCTGTATTCTGTAATGGGCACAGGCTTGAACATAGGGACTTCCACCTAATGTGGTGGATCTTCACTTTGAGGGTGGCAGAGCACTGGAACAGGCTTCCCAGGGAGGTTGTGGAGTCTCCATCTCTGGAGGCATTCAAAACCTGCCTGGACACTGTCCTATGCAACCTGCTTTAAGTGAACCTTCCCTGGCAGTGGGGTTGGACTGGATGGTCTCCAGGGCTCCCTTCCAACCCCTACCCTTCTGTGATTCTGTCATTTCTCTTACACTGCTCATTTTCCTGTGGAAACCCTAAGTCTTGATGGACACCCACATTCACACAGCAACCTTCCTCTGCTCAGTTCCTAAAATCATAGCCCACACTTTGCTGGTTTGATGTTCCAAATCATACAAGAGGCCTTGAGAGAAATTAGGGCTTCCTAGAACTCAACATATATTGGGTCATCTGCAAGGAGTTTGGTCTCATGGAGTCTGTGAAGAAGACCTACTGAAATATGGGTGAAGATGTAGAAAAAGGATTCATTTCATTATTTCATTGTCAAATTTTATATATTCCTTGCATTTTATAGGTTTTTAGTATTTTTTTATTTGATTATTATAGTTTTTATTTTATTATTTTATTTGCTAATTTCTCTTGGTTTGGTTTACTTTGATTTATTATCAGAGGGCTGGAGCACCTCTCCTGTGAAGACAGACTGAGAGAGTTTGGGTTATTCCATCTGGAGAAGTGAAGGCTCCAAGGAGACCTTATTGTGGCTTTCCAGTATCTTAAGGGGGCCTACAAGAAAGGTGGAAAGGACTTTTTAGGGTGTCAGGTAGAATCATTGAATTGGTTGGGTTGGAAGGGACCTCAGGGATCACCTAGTTCCAACCCCCATGCCATGGGCAGGTAAAGATAGGACTGGGGGAAATGGAACAAAACTAGAAATGGGTAGATTGAGATTGGATGTTAGGAAGAAGTTCTTCCCCAGGAGGGTGGTGAGAGACTGGCACTGGTTGCCCAGAGAGGTGGTGGCAGCCTCATCCCTGGAGGTGTTTGCAGCCAGGCTGGATGTGGCTGTGAGCAACCTGCTGTAGTGTGAGGTGTCCCTGCCCATGGTAGGAGGGTTGGAACTGGCTGATCCTTGAGGTCCCTTCCAACCCTGACAATCCTGTGATCAGATGATTTTATAATTATTTTATTTTCCATGCAAAACCTCTCTAATGCCTCTCTCAGATTTCTAACTTCCTAGGAGACTGTAAGGAAGGAGCTGGTGAATGTTGCCTCGTGAAAAGCTGCTTAGATTGTTAAAAGGAAGGGCAGAGACCTGCAACCTTCCACTCCCATGCAGCCGGTGCAGTGGTGTAACTCATCACCTGTGCCTTCCATTAAGACTGCACTTATAAATAGTTCATAAAGGATTAATAAATGATTAATATACATCATAAACAATACTATGGAGAGGCCTCTCATAAATTATACTAGGCTGCACATTACTTGAGGGTGTAATATGTAGTTATAACAAAACCATGGACTTTGTGGGTTCTGTAATAGCCTAGAGTGTTTACCAACCCTTTGTAAATAATTCACAAGTGTAACCTCATTGTAAAGTGTGACTATCCAGTTTGTGTGCACATGTGCTCAGTCATGCAAGGAAAAAAATGTGCTTTTAAGTAATGTCTTTGCAGAGCCAAACTCTCCCCACATCTAACCTACATTTCCCCCCCCCAGCCTGTTGATGACATTAATAATTAAGATTCTCATAAAGATTTCAAAACATAACAATTTAATTAGGTTTACTGTGCCAAAAGGAATAGAAATGCCATTCTGTGGGAGATATGTTGTGTCTACATTACCCTCCCTTCAAAAAGAGACATTTTTACAGTCCTAGTTATTTCCCCTCAGTTTAGGAAAGATGTTGAGTTGCTGGAAGGTGTCCAGAGAAGGGCAACAAAGCTGGGGAGGGGTCTGGAGCACAGCCCTGTGAGGAGAAGCTGAGGGAGCTGGGGTTGCTTAGCCTGGAGAAGAGGAGGCTCAGGGGAGACCTTCTTGCTCTCTACAACTACCTGAAGGGAGGTTGTAGCCAGGTGGGGGTTGGTGTCTTCTCCCAGGCAGCCAGTACCAGCACAAGAGGACACAGTCTCAGGCTGCGCCAGGGGTGGTTTAGGCTGGATGTTAGGAAGAAGTTCTTCATAGAGAGATTGGCCATTGGAATGTGCTGCCCAGGGAGGTGGTGGAGTCACCATCACTGGAGGTGTTTAGGAAGAGCCTGGATAGTTTCATAGTTTCATAGTTTCAGTTAGGGTTGGAAGGGACCACAAGGATCAGCTAGTTCCAACCCCCCTGCCATGGGCAGGGACACTCTACACTAGATCAGGCTGGCCAGAGCCTCATCCAGCCTGGGCTTAAACACCTCCAGGGACAGGGCCTCAACCACCTCCCTTGACAACCCATTCCAGGGCCTCACCACCCTCACGGTGAAGAACTTCCTCCTGGATGAGGCACTTGGTGCCATGGTTCAGTTGATTAGATGGTGTTGGGTGATAGGCTGGACTTGGTGATCTTGAAGGTCTTTTCCAACCTGGTTAATTCTATTCTATTCTATTCTATTCTATTCTATTCTATTCTATTCTATTCTATTCTATTCTATTCCTTGTTTTGCAACAACTCATGCAGAGCTTCATCCATCCAGAGGTTTGGGCTAATGGTGTGGGTGACACATCAACCCGACCGTGATTACAATTTACACCGTAGTGTTGCTGAATGTTTTCCCTTGCAATTCTTGCTTAAAAGTGAAGATTTTCCCCATTATTTAAAATGCTCCAATTACTTCCTTGCCTAAGCACACCCAGCTTTCAGACAGAAGTAAGGACCATAGACCTCTATTTGGTGTTCAATAATTACCTTGCATTCTCACAACAGCCCCACCCAGCAAATAATAATCTGCAGGAGGAAAATATATGGTGCTTCATATGAATGTAGTCACCCAACGACCTTCAAGCACTCCAAAGTGATTAAAGAAGCAGTGAACATTTGTATAAGCTATGCAAATCTCTCCCAAATAAACAAACTGGCCTACAGCTATAGCATAGCATAGCATAGCATAGAATAGAATAGAATAGAATAGAATAGAATAGAATAGAATAGAATAGAATAGAATAGAATAGAACTGAACTGCATTGAACTACATTGAATTGAATTGAATTGAATTGAATTGAATTGAATTGAATTGAATTGAATTGAATTGAATTGAATTGAATTGAATTGACCAGGTTGGAAAAGACCTTTGAGATCATCGAATCCAACCCATCATCCAACACCATCTAATGAACTAAACCATGGCACCAAGCACCCCATCCAGGCTCTTCCTAAACACCTCCAGTGATGGTGACTCCACCACCTCCCTGGGCAGCACATTCCAGTGGCCAATCTCTCTTTCTATCTTGCTCTATCTCTCTTTCCAGGCTAAGCAACCCCAGCTCCCTCAGCCTCTCCTCACAGGGCTGTGCTCCAAACCACTCCCCAGCTTTGTTGTCCTTCTCTGGACACCTTCCAGCAATTCAACATCTTTTCTAAACTGAGTGGCCCAGAACTGGACACAGGACTCAAGGAGTGACCTAACCAGTGCTGACTTACAGGGGCAGAATGACCTCCCTGCTCCTGCTGGCCATGCTATTCCTGATACAGGCCAGGAAATGTTCACTCCCAACAAATCTCTATCTTTTCTGGACTACTCCCCATTAAAAGCTGCAGGCTCTGGAAAGGGTCTGTCAGATATTTCCTGCAAATGGGATTTCCCCCTTACATTCAAGTCAGATACCATTCACCATGAGGGTGGTGAGAGCCTGGCACAGGTTTGCCCAGGGAGGTGGTGGAAGCCTCATCCCTGGAGGTTTTTGCAGCCAGGCTGGATTTGGCTGTGAGCAACCTGCTGCAGTGTGAGGTGTCCCTGCCCATGGCAGTGGGGCTGGAACTAGATGATCCTTGAGGTCCCTTCCAACCCTAACAATTCTGTGATTCTATGAATATCATTATTTTTTCTCTGGAGTCAGGAGTGCTACAGCCCCTCAGTATCACACTGGCCTTCTCTGCTGGTGCAAGCTGAAGAATGGGTATCTTTGGACTAACTTTGCTTAAAGTAATAGATTCATTCCTGAATGACTTGACTGGAATCCATCATGTTATTATCAGAAGACCTTTAAGCCATTGTAGTTACCATGGAGAAATGTTAACCTCTGGTCCCTTATCAGAGACACAGAACGAATGAATAGGACTCATTGTCTGGCTCTATTTTATCATTCCCAATACCTCCAGAAGAATTGTGAGGGACTGAAAACACTTTACAAAGCACAGCCAAGGGATGAAAAATGTATTTCTTGAAAGAGAAAGGGATAAACTGTCTTGCAGGAGCTGAGTATTTGTTATGCATCTGCCAGAGGAAGTTAAAAAGAATCCTGAGGAGCTGAACATGAAAATCAAAACTGGGCTCTGTGGTTAGAACATCGTTGCTCAAGAGACAGTTGTGTTTGCTCACAGGTGATGCAGTAACCCAAAGCTTTACAGGTTGAAAGCACAACTGAATTCCCAAGTTACACAAAACATACAATCACACATTAAAATATTTATGATTACACCTGTAAATAAAACTTCACCAAGTCCAGCTTTCTTCCATCCCTTCCTTTTACCTCCAGGTGATTTTCTGAAGTGGTTTGTTGCATTAGAATATTCCCTTGTCCTCAAATTATCTTTTGCCAGTTAAACTGCAGGCTGTGGTAGGGACTAAACCATAGAATAATAGAATCCAAGAAGGCAGTGGGTAGGAAGGGTCATCTGTCAACCCCCCCTGTAGTGAGAAGGGATATCCCCATCTAGACCAGATTGCTCAGAGCCCTGGCAAACCTGACCTTGAATGTCTCCAGGGATGGGGCCTCCAAAACCTCCCTGAGCAACCTGTTCAGTGTTGCACCACCCTCACTGTAAAGAATTTCCTCCTAATGTCCAATCTAAATCCACCCTGCTCTAGTTTTTTGCAGAGAAGAGCAGAGCAGAGAGGCAGAATCACCTCTCCTGATCTGCTGGCCATGCTTCTTCTGATGCAGCCCAGGATGTGATTGCCCTTCCGGGCTGCAAGTGCCTACTGCAGAATCACCTCTCCTGATCTGCTGGCCATGCTGCTTCTGGTGCAGCCCAGGATGTGATTGCCCTTCTGGGCTGCAAGTGCCTACTGCAGAATCACCTCTCCTGATCTGCTGGCCATGCTTCTTCTGGTGCAGCCCAGGATGTGATTGCCCTTCTGGCTGCAAGTGCCTACTGCAGAATCACCTCTCCTGATCTGCTGGCCATGCTGCTTCTGATGCAGCCCAGGATGTGATTGCTCTTCTGGGCTGCAAGTGCCTACTGCAGAATCACCTCTCCTGATCTGCTGGCCATGCTTCTTCTGGTGCAGCCCAGGATGTGATTGCCCTTCTGGGCTGCAAGTGCCTACTGCAGAATCACCTCTCCTGATCTGCTGGCCATGCTTCTTCTGGTGCAGCCCAGGATGTGATTGCCCTTCTGGGCTGCAAGTGCCTACTGCAGAATCACCTCTCCTGATCTGCTGGCCATGCTGCTTCTGATGCAGCCCAGGATGTGATTGCCCTTCTGGGCTGCAAGTGCCTGCTGCTGGCTCATGTCCAGTTTCTCATCTACCAGTACCCCCAAGTCCTTTTCCACAGGGCTGTTCTCTATCTTCATTATCTTCCCCCAAACTGTACTGATAATGAGGAGTGTTCTGACCCAGCTGCACGACCTTGCACATGGCCTTGTTGAACCTTGTGAGGTTCACCTGGGTTCACTTTTCCAGCCTGTCCACATCCCTCTGGATGATATTCCATCCCTCTGGCATGTTGACCACACCTTTCAGCTGACTGTCATCTGCAAACTTGCTGAGTGTGCACTCAGCCCCATTGTCTACATAATAATAAGCTTGTTTTGTTCAGGAATAGCCTCTTGGTGCTTGCCAGTAAAAAATTACAGATCTTGAACAGATCTATAATCTATTTCCATCTCTGAGCAATCAGCAAAATGCTGTGTTGCTTCCTCTGCTCATAAAATAGACCTGATGCCCATTCCAGAAATGTTTCATTCCTCAGTTCTTTATCACAGTAGATACAAATGAATCCTACTAAAGCTCCAAGTTCAGATCTTAAAGAACCTTGACTAATGTGGTTGAGAAGGCTTTCAAGGAATGTAGCTACTAGATATTGTAATTGTAGCTATTAGATATTATAATTGTAGCTATTAGATATTATAATTGTAGCTATTAGATATTAAACCAATTATGAGACAAGATAAACTTCAGAAAGCAAAAGAGTGAAGCAGCCATGAAATCTGGTTCTGGTAAGGTTAGACAGCCCTGGCTCAGGTCAGACTTGACTGGAATAAGAATGAGAATGAAATCAGGTTTTGACAGTGTGTTAGTTAGACCCTCCAAATTCCTTTGGCCAAAATATGTGGGAGAAGAACAAATGCAGAAGAAACCTATTCACTGCAAGGTCCCAGAATCAGGAAATCACAGAGTTATGGGGGTTGTAAAGGACCTCTGGAGATCATCTAGTCCAACCACCCTGCTAAAGCAGGTTGCACAGGAAGGAGTCCAAGTGGGTTTTGAAGCCTCCAGAGTATGAGAATCTACAACCTCTCTGGACAGCCTGTTCCAGTGCTCCAGCACCCTGAGAGGAAAGAAGTTTCTCCTTAGATTCAAGGGAAACCTCCTGTTTCCTAGTTTGTACCTACTGCCCCTTGTCCTGTTCACTGGGCACCACTGGGCTCCATCCTCGTGACCTCCACCCTTTAGATATTTATATACATTTGAAAGACATCTGCTGCAGAGTAAAATGTTCTTAGGTGTAAACTGTTAAGGGCTTTGAATTGCCTACAACCTTCAAATCATTCCCCTGTATCCCACTGTATCCCATCTCCCATTGCTTACTAGTGAAGGTCACACGGCTTTTGCTTCTCAGTAAGAAAACTGGCAAGGACTTGAATCTACTTGTACAAGTGGGAAAGCCAAGGAGGGGATGATGCATCTGTCATTGCTGGAACGTGTCCAGAAAGGGCAACAAAGTTGGTGAGGGGTTTGGAACACAAGCCCTATGAGGAGAGCCTGAGGCAGCTGGGGTTGATTAACCTGGAGAAGAGGAGGATCAGGAGAGACCTTGCTCTCTACAACTACCTGAAGGGCGGTTGTAGCCGGGTGGGGGTTGGTCTCTTCTCCCAGGCAAGCAGCGCCAGAACAAGAGGACACAGTCTCAAGCTGCACCAGGGGAGGTTTAGGCTGGAAGTTAGGAAGAAATTCTACACAGAGAGAGTGATTGCCCATTGGAATGTGCTGCCCAGGGAGGTGGTGGTGTCACCATCACTGGAGGTTTTTATGAGGAGAGTTGCTAGGGTGCTGGGTTGCATGGTTTAGTTGATTAGGTGGTGTTGGATCATAGATTTATGATCATAGGTTTAATAAACCAACCTGGTCTGGTCTATTCTATTCTATTCTATTCTATTCTATTCTATTCTATTCTATTCTATTCTATTCTAACTTTATTCTATCCTATCCTATCCTATCCTATCCTATCCTATCCTATCTATCTATCCTATCCTATCCTATCCTATCCTATTCTATTCCCATCTCTTGCAGGGGAAGAGATTTAGAACTATTTGGGGACAAGCTTCATTTGCCATTTGCTTTGTTCGCCTTCTGAATACAGTTTGAGCAGACACAGACAAAGTCTACCCTGGAAGCTGGAGATCTGTTGTACTCTCCAGTGTATTTGCTGTCTGTTTGCTTTCCAACATCTGTGGCTCCAACGTCGTTCAGGGACATGCAGAGAAATGGTTTGATAAGCCCTGAAGCTATGAAACCTAACAGGAACAGTTGATACACACTGGGCATGCCAACGCAGCGTCGCTGAGCCTCTGTGTCAAGGAAGATTTCATTATCCTAAATTCAACAAACAGCTGCTTCCTTCATGGACACAGAACTACATCTGTATGAGCTTTATTGATGATCACTGTGCTGCTTTTGTAAATCCTGCTGGCTCTTAATGAAAACTGCTGCATTAAAGTAGATTTTGCTATTTATCAAGGGGGAAAAAAAAAAAGAACCCAGAGGAAGCTATTTAGTAGGATATGTGCAGGGCAATGGGTTGAAACTAGAGCAAGGTAGATTTAGGCTGGAAATTAGGAGGAAGTTCTTTACAGTGAGGGTAGAGAAATACTGGAACAGGTCAGCCAGAGAGGTGGTGGCCTCATCTACAACTACCTGAAGGGAGGTTGTAGTCAGGTGGGGGTTGGTCTCTTCTCCCAGGCAAGCAGCACCAAAACAAGAGGACACAGTCTCAAGCTGTGCCAGGGGAGGTTTAGGCTGGATGTTAGGAAGAAGTTCTTCATAGAAAGAGAGAGTGGACATTGCAATGTGCTGCCCAGGGAGGTGGTGGAGTTACCATTGCTAGAGGTGTTTGAGAAGAGACTGGATGAGGCACTTGGTGCCATGGTTTAGTTGATTACATGGTGCTGGGTGATAGGTTGGACTTGATGATCTCAAAGGTCTTTTCCAACCTGATCTAGTTAAAGATCTCCCTGCTCACATCTGAGATATCTTCAAATGGAGTCTTTAATTTTATTCCAGCTTAGTTTGTAAAAAAGTGTTGAGCTCTGATGTGTTTCTGCCTATGTTTAATGCAGTAGATAACAGCATTTGCTGGGGTTAACTGCACAGTACGGAACATTTTCTGGCTGAGGACAGCTGATGACAGAACATGGCAGCAGAAAGCTCTGGAAGAGCTGCCAGGAATTAATACAACCTTCTTTTTTGCATTGAGAAGCAGCAGGGAGACAGCAGTGCTCAAAATGAAGATAGCTGTGTGTGCATTGTATTGCTCCTAGTCCATATTAGTAAGTGTACAATCTCTGTGTGGTAATCACAGTGCATTGCTGCTGCAATCATTCTCATTGGGTGCAGCTAGAGAAGCTGCTTCCAAGCAGCACCAAGAGCAAAAAAGCAGCAGCAGCAGCAGCAATTCAGGGTGGTTCTCTTCAGAAGTCCAGGAGATCTCACAGGCTCAGGGAAATTAAATTGTACTGACTTCAATGGTTGTGGCTTGCTGTGTCATGGGAAATAAGTTTCTTCCATTTCTGTAATTAGGAATTGCTGAAATCTGTGCAAACCTGCCAAGCTTTTGTACCAGTTTTGTCAAACACAACCATGTACCTACTTGCTTCATTTTTCAGACTCAAACTGGCAAGAACAGGCTGCTTGGAGACTGAATGATCACATAAGGTTTCAGTGATAAAAGATCAGGGTCTGAAAGCATTTGTAGTCCTGGATGCCTTGGATGCACAGAGGCCTCTACAGGCATTTTTTCCCCCCCTTCCTTCTGTTATCTCAGTTTTCCACTAAAACCAGCTCCCACCAGGCAGTACATGCAAGCAGACCTTCTCATGCAAGCAGACCTTTTCTAGTCTAAAGGCAAAACCTGAAGAGCCAAAACACAGCTTGAAAACTGTGTTTCTTTCTCCCTTTTATTTCTTTTTATTTTCCTTTTCAATCCACAGTTGATACACAGGAAATAATTACTGAATGGCTGTGTAGGGATCATGGATATTTGAAGTTCCTGATCTTTTTTATCCCATTGCCTCTGAACTGATATTTAGCCTCCTCACTTTTCCCTGTGTGATGCTTTCCTTTTCAGGCCTTTTTCTTTAAAACCTAGAATCCTATTCCTTACTTTCTTCATAGAAAACCTTTTTGTACCAATATAACTGCAAATTGGATAAGGAATTTGATTTGGCTCTGATTTGCATAAGGAATTTGATCAGGCTCTGGCCAGCCGGATCTAGTGTGGGGTGTCCCTGCCCATGGCAGGGGGGTTGGAACTAGATGATCCTTGTGGTCCCTTCCAGCCCTGACTGATACTATGATACTATGATTTACACACGTGTTGCCAATCAGATAAGGTTTAACCAGTCTGAATCTACCCAGCAAATTCACTTCTGAAATTTGTCCATGAAGACCATTAAAAAATCCAGCCTGGCAAGGTCCCTCTGCAGAGCCCTTCCACCCTCTAACTGATCAACTCCTGCCTCCAACTTGGTGTCAGCTGTAAATTTACTGATGATGGACTCAATCCCCCTTGTCCCGATCATCAATAAAGATATTTAACAGGTTGGGGCCCAGCACTGGTCCCTGGGGCACACCACTGGTGCCTGGCTGCCAGCTGGCTGTGGCACCATTCACCACCACTCTCTGGGGTCAGCCTCCAGCCAGTTCCTAACCCAGCTCAGAGTGCTGCTGTCCAAGCCAGGGGCTGACAGCTTGGCCAGGAGTTTGCTGTGGGGGACAGTGTCAAAGGTCTTGCTGAAGTCCAGGTAGACTCCATCCACAGCCTGCCCCACATCCACCAGGCATAGAAGGAGATCAGGTTGGATCAGGCTGGATTTAAACAGATATTTTTTAGCCTAAGAATGTTGTGGATAAAGATACTTTGATTTTGTGTGTGTGTGCAGAGCAAGAGAATTAGGCCCATCCCAGTAGCCCAGCATCACTTATCATGGGGACAGAATTTGCAATCCCTATGCTATCACAGAGGAATTACAATTTAGCTCTTGTACATATTTAGGTCCTGAGCACCACAATTTTTGTACCATCTTGGAAAATGACTTTCTGAAGGGTTTAAGCTTGTGCCATGATAAAATACCCTGAAAGAGGCAGCCAGCCAGAGGCACTCACATCCCCACAGCAGCAGCCAGCTCTAGATTCTGATTTGTTTCTCGCTGGGGAGTAATCAGGGATTCATTCTGAAATTGAGAGAATTTGTTGAAGGAAGTGGAAGTAAATTTAATACCTTGTTGGAAGTATTTTTGTTTTCACAAGGTGCCACTCTCAGAGGAAAACATCTTGACTCCAAACTTGAGGAAGAGGAGGGTGTGTAGTAGGCAGGAGTCCACTGATTCAGGACCCTCAACTTAGGGCAGAGTCCCAAGGCTGGAAGGTGGCACAGGGTCTCATTTCCCATACCAAAGGTGTGTGCCAAGAAACAAAACTAACACAGAATGTTATGATTGGAACTGGGGTCATTTATCCCAGAGAAAAGGAAGCGGAGGGAAAACTTCTCACTCTCTACAACTGCCTGAAAAGAGGTTGGAACCAGATGGGTGTTGGTCTCTTCTCCCTCCTAACAAGTGATAGGATGAGAGGAAGTGGCCTCAAGTTGCACCACAAGAGGTTTAGGCTGGATATTAGAAGAAACTTCTTCACTGAAAGGGATCTCAAACACTGGAACAGGCTGCCCAGGGAGGTGGTTGAATCCCCATCCCTGGAAGTGTTTCAAGAGGCAGAGATGTGGTGCTGAGGGCCATGGTTTAGCAGCAGCCTTGGTAGAGTTAGAGAATGGTTGGACTCAATGCTCTTAAAGGTCTTTTCCAGCTGAAACAATTCTGTGATTATGTGAAATTCAGTGTGCTTCTGGATCTCTTTTGGAAGTGAACTGATTGTTCTGCATGGTTCTCAAGCCCTGGTTGTTAATTTTGAGCTGAAAACCCCACGATTTCATTGCTTTCACAATATATCAATATTAGTTTATTATGAGTAAGGCATAATCCTTTTGAAGAAGTTTAAGCTATTTAGCCTCTTTGGGACTTCCAAGCACAAGGACATCTTACATTTGGATAATACCCACAAGACTAGACAGAGCTTCTAGTGAGCTGGGAATACAGTTCTGCAGACTGCAGACAGACAGGTGTGGGCCTTGAGTAAAACAACAGGATGCTAGCTATTGCATAATGTTAGGCATTGTAAGAAAAGATGTATGTGCACAGGGATAGGAAAGGGTAGGAAAGGGTAGGATAGGATAGGATAGGATAGAATAGGATAGGATAGGATAGGATAGGATAGGATAGGATAGGATAGGATAGGAGAATAGAATAGAATAGAATAGAATAGAATAGAATAGAATAGAATAGAATAGGCTCCGAGGTGACCTCATTGTGGCCTTCCAGTATCTGAAGGGGGCCTACAAGAAGGCTGGGGAGGGACTTTTCAGGCTATCAGGGAGTAATAGGACTAGGGGGAATGGAATGAAGCTGGAGGTGGGGAGATTCAGGCTAGATGTGAGGAGGAAGTTCTTCCCCATGAGGGTGGTGAAGCCCTGGAATGGGTTGTCCAGGGAGGTGGTTGAGGCCCCATCCCTGGAGGTGTTTAAGCCCAGGCAGATGAGGCTCTGGCCAGCCTGATGTAGTGTAGAGTGTCCCTGCCCATGGCAGGGGAGTTGGAACTAGATGATCCTTGTGGTCCCTTCCAACCCTGACTGAAACTATGAAACTTAGAATAGAATAGAATAGAATAGAATAGAATAGAATAGAATAGGTTGGAAAAGCCCTTTGAGATCATCAAGTCCAACCTATCACCCAGCATCATCTAATCAACTGAACCATGGCACCAAGCATCCCATCCAGTCTCTTCCTAAACACCTCTAGGGATGGTGACTCCACCTCCTCTCTGGGCAGCACATTCCAATCACCAATCACTCTTTCTATGAAGAACTTCTTCCTAACATCCAGCCTAAACCTCTTTCACAGGATGTTTTTTATCTTTCAAAATGTAAATAATTATCTTCAAATCATAGACCTGTTTAGGCTGGAAAGCCCTTTAAGATCAAGTCCAACCATTCTCTCATCTGCTAAACCACGTCCCTCAGCACCACATCTCTGTGTCTTTGGAACACCTCCAGGGATTACCTTAAAAGCTCAGTTGATTCATGACCCCAGAGTGCAGCTCATGTCTACAGTGAAGAAATTTTTGCTGTTTCAATTGTCCTCTGCTGTCAACTCTAGAAAAATAGCTATGACCTGAAGCCTGTTCAGGAGCAAGTAAGTAGAGTCACAGAAATCACAGAATGGCAGGGGTTGGAAGAGAGCTCTGAAGATCACCTAGTCCAAGCCCTCTGCCAGGGCAAATCACACAGGAACACACCCAGGAGTGTTTGGAATGCCTCCAGAGATGGAGACCTCACAGCCTGTGTGGGCAGCCTGCTCCAGTGCTCTGCCATCCTCAAAGGGAAGAAGTTTTTCCCTTATGTTTACATGGACCCTCCTTTCTTCCAGTTTGTGTCCATTGCCCTTTGTCCTGTCTCTGGACACCACTGAGAAGAGTCTGGCTCCAGCCTCCTGACACATATTTATATAGTAGACTTGGACAATCACTGTTACCCCAGAAGTGATGGTGGGAAGCATGAAATCATTGTCATGCAGTAGTGTTTCACAAAGCACCAGGGTAAGGATAAACAAATGATGTCCATAATGCCCTACTTTCTAAGCACTTCTAGCCAGCAGTGATTATGCACATTAAGATTTAAGAATAATTAAAAAGAAGCAAGGAAGAGCAGAGAAATTGCCAAAGAGCCCATGGAGTCATTTTAGTTTGATTCAAGTCTAGCCCAAGTGAATATTTCAGAAGGGTTTAGTTCTGTGGGGAGGTTACAATGAGCTAAAGCATCTATCTGAAATGCGTAGCTAGTCCCCACCACCCACTTGCATTCTCAGTATGAAATCAAATAGCCAGGTTTAAATGGCTTGAATTCCTCTGCAGTCAACAGACAGCACCCAGCTGAAAGAGAGTGCTAAGTATTCCCAAGGGAGTCTGCAAAGCTGCTTTGGGAACCTAGATGTTGAGCATGAAGCCAGCCACAGACTGCTGGTAAGGAAGCCCAGAGGCAGCAGTGGAAGCTTGGCCATCTCTATACAGCCTTTCTGCCCGGTTCAGGGACTGATGTGCAATACCTACCCTGCATCCACTATTTCAGGCTCTTTCACTACACTGCCCAGGCTGATAGATGCTATCACCCACAGAGCTAGATTCAGATCTACAGCTGTACACCATTCATGCAGCTTGCAAATTCAGGTCAGCAAAACAGCAAACCAGAACAAGAGGACACAGTCTCAAGCTGTGCCAGGGGAGGTTCAGACTGGATGTTAGGAAGAAATTCTTCACAGAGAGAGTGATTGCCCATTGGAATGGGCTGCCTGGGGAGGTGGTGGAGTCACCATCACTGGAGGTGTTTAGGAGGAGACTTGATAGGGAGCTTGGTGCCATGGTTTAGTTGATTAGATGGTGCTGGATGATAGGTTGGATGCGATGATCTTGAAGGTCTCTTTCAACCTGCTCTACTCTACTCTACTCTACTCTACTCTACTCTACTCTACTCTACTCTACTCTACTCCACTCCACTCCCTCCACTCCACTCCACTCCACTCCACTCCACTCCACTCTCCACTCCACTCCACACTACTCCACTCCACTCTGTCTATTCTATTCCTCTATTCTATTCTATTCTATCTATTCTATCTATTCTATTCTATCCTATCCTATTCTATCCTATCCTATCCTATCCTATTCTATTCTAAATGTGAGGTCAGCAAAGCCATAGCAATGCACACTCAGCACAAGGTGCACAAAGCCTGTGTGAGTCATTCTCTCTTCCCACTGCTGAGTGTTTACAACGAGGAAGTTCTGACCATTATGTATTTTACACCTAGATGTGACTCTCACCAATTTCAAGGGACTGCAGAGCTGCAACCCCATCAGTTTTCAGGGTGTGTGGGGCAATTGCTCCTTTTGCCTGAGCTATGCCTACCCCAGAGGCTTTGCAAACCACCTCCAGTTTCTGGCTGAAAGGTTCTATTTATTTCTTAAAATGAAAAAGCCATTTGTCTCAGCAATATCTTTTCTGTCTGACAAACTTCAGTTCCTAAAGGGGTCATTTATGTCCTCGCAGGTGAGGATGGTTATTACAACATCTAAGGTTACACTCAGATTTGATAAATCAAACTCTCTTCACTTTACATGCAGGAATTAATTTAACAGTAGGTGAAATTGCTTTCTCTTTTGGGGCTATGATTTTATGTCACTCAGCATGGACCACAGATTAATTTTATTAAAACTCATTTGATTATCCATTACTCTCATCAAAGCACTGAAATAATAAAATCTACCTTAACTTGAGCACAGAGTCAATTAGAGGTGTTTTATATGTCAGCTGCTTCCTGCATTTGACAATTATTTGAGTCAGTTCTAAGAGACAAGGAGCACAACTTCTCCTCTTCTAGAGCTGAAAATGCTTTTTTTTTCCTTTTTTTTTTTTCCCTTTCCCTACACCATGCCTCAGAAATGTCCCTGTCAAGGGACACTTCCCCAGCAGGGAAGTCATTCTGCCCCTGTACGCAGCACTGGTTAGGCCACACCTTGAGTCCTGTGTCCAGTTCTGGGCCCCTCGGTTTAAGAAGGACATTGAGACTCTTGAACGTGTCCAGAGAAGGGCAACAAGGCTGGGGAGAGGCCTCAAGCACAAGCCCTGTGAGGAGAGGCTGAGGGAGCTGGGGTTGCTTCAGCCTGGAGAAGAGGAGGCTCAGGGGAGACCTCATTGCTCTCTACAACTACCTGAAGGGAGGTTGTAGCCAGGAGGGGGTTGGTCTCTTCTCCCAGGCACCCAGCACCAGAACAAGAGGACATAGTCTCAAGCTGTGCCAGGAGAAGTTTAGGCTGGAGGTAAGGAGGAAGTTCTTCAGAGAGAGTTGTTGGCCATTGGAATGTGCTGCCCAGGGAGGTGGTGGAGTCCCCATCCCTGGAGGTGTTCAAGAGGGGATTGGATGTGGCACTTGGTGCCATGGTTTAGTAGTCAGGAGGTGTTGGGTGACAGATTGGACTTGATGATCTTTGAGGTCTTTTCCAACCTTACTGATTCTATGATTCTATGATTCTCAGGGGGGTTGGAACTTGATGTTCCAATGTGAAGTGTCCTTGTCTATAGTAGTGGATTTGAAACTGGATGATCTTTGAGGTCCCTTCCAAGCCTGACATTTTTGTGATTCTTTGATCGTTAAGGTCCCTTCCAATCCAATCCATGAAATGATTTGGCACAACAAGACTACTCAGGGATTCCAGTTTTAGCCAGTTTGAACTTTCAAAATGTGGAGAGCAAGAATGTTAACAACACTGCAAAGAACATGTTTCACCATTTTCAGGAGGAAAGGTTACCCTGTTCCAAACTTGACATATTAGGGTGCTTAGGGCTACATTTGCAAACTAGAACACATTAGCACTCCCACATATCTGCTGTTCAAATCCTTAACTCAGACATTAAAAATAAGCTATGTACAGGCTTCTAGTCTGACATTACAAGGCTCAGGGAAACAGCAGAAACAAATTGACACCTACATTAGTGAACAAATCACAACAGCAACCAAGCCAATGTTAGCAAACATTTCCAGTGCACATCCTTTCCCCTCCTGAGCTGCTGCTAAGTTGTGACATTGCCCAGTGCTTTTCTAAACTGCAGACTCCCAAGAACAATTCACAGGATCACTGAATCACATAATCACCAAGGTTGGAAGAGACCTCAAAGATCATCAAGTCCAACCTGTCAGCACAGACCTCATGACTAAACCCTTTAAAAAGATACAGTGCATAATTTTGGGTAAATAGATGGATTTCATTAGGTTTTTCAGAGGCACACCCTGAGGAATAAGATTATGATGCCACCCTAGATTCTTTTGCAGCTACTGTGAAGGAAAGTAACTGGTGTGGCCAGCAGGAGCAGGGAGGTCATTGTGCCCCTGTACTCAGCACTGGTTAGGCCACACCTTGGGTCCTGTGTCCAGTTCTGGGCTCCTCAGTTCAAGAAAGATGTTGAGTTGCTGGAAGGTATCCAGAGAAGGGCAACAAAGCTGGGGAGGGCTTTGGAGCACAGCCCTGTGAAGAGAAGCTGAGGGAGCTGGGGTTGCTTAGCCTGGAGAAGAGGAGGCTCAAGGGAGACCTTCTTGCTGTCTACAATTACCTGAAAGGAGCTTGCAGCCATGTGGGGGTTGGTCTCTTCTCCCAAGCAACCAGCACCAGAACAAGAGGACACAGTCTCAGGCTGTGCCAGGAGAGGTTTAGGCTGGATGTTAGGAAGAAATTCTTCACAGAAAGAGTGATTTGCCATTGGAATGTGCTGCCCAGGGAGGTGGTGGAATCACCATCACTGGAGGTGTTTAAGAAGAGACTGGATGGGGCAGTTGGTGCCATGGTTTAGTTGATTAGATGATGCTGGGTGATGGGTTGGACTTGATGATTATGAAGGTATTGTCCAACCTCGTTAATTCTGTATTCTGTACTGCAAAGGAAACTGTAGCAATGGAAACCAGTTAAAGTACCAGTCCATCTGAACCATACCACACTACTTAGGCGTGCAGATTTTGCCTGCAAGGATTTCATGGTGGCTAGCTAAAACTAGAGCTAAAACTCTCTTTGGGTTCCAGCTCTGTATCCAAAGACCCTCCCTTTCCTTGCCAGCATTAAGATGAAACACTGGGAGCAGTGAGAGGAGTAGCTTGGGAGGAATAAGTAGAAGAGAGCTCTATCTCTGCAGAGTGAATCAGTGATTGAAAACTTTGTTTAAGAAACTGACGGGGAGTAGATTTACCATTCTAACTGTAGTGTCTGTGTCAGTTTCTTAAATTAAGTTTTCAGGAGCTGATTTAGCCCAGGGAAATGCAGAAATCCAGTTGAAGCCTCTCTTGGGGCTGCTTATACTAAAGGTTCTTTTTTTGTTTGTGCTTGGGTGCTAATGCAGAATTAGAGGAACTCCTCTGTCAAGACGTGAGAAGATCGATGCTTTCATTGCTTCGCCCGGGAAAGCTGCTATGCACAATAGAACAGTTGCAGGGGGGAAGAATGATACAAAGAGCTCTGCTTTGATTTCCTGATGCTTAAGAATATTGCAGAAGGCTGTGAATTCAAAGCAGCAGACATCCTTTTTCTTCTTCTTCTGAAGGAAGAAGCATAGGCTATCTGCTTTATTAAATATAGACTGGGCAAAACTATTTCCAAGAAAATGTTTATCTGCCCACTAGAAGCCTTCACTAAATAATTCACTTTTGCAGTACCTGTATAATCACTTCACTATGAAGTGCCAGCAATATGCCAGATGTGTTCTGCCTCTTTCTTTGGAGTTAAACCCTCATAAAATACTTATAAGAGAGATATTTTGTTTACACAAAGACACACAGCTTTTATAGCAACATCACTCATGGGGGTTGGGGTTTTTTTTTGTCTTTCTTGAACAAACCCACTGGAAATATCAAAGCGTCCCTAAAGTCCTAGGAGCAGCTCGGTTTCCTGTGATGTGCATTGGTGCAATTCTGACAACACTTGGAGCTGGATTTGCCCAGAGAAGGTAACAGTAAACCCTAGAAGCTTCCAACTAAATGTTTTAATTACATTTGAAAGATTTAAGAAGGACATTGAGACACTTGAATGTGTCCAGAGAAGGGCAATGAGGCTGGGGAGAGGCCTCAAGCACAAGCCCTATGAGGAGAGCTTGAGGGAGCTGGGGTTGTTGAGCCTGCAGAAGAGGAGGCTCAGGGGAGACCTCATTGCTCTCTACAACTACCTGAAGGCAGGTTGTAGCCAGGAGGAGATTGGTGTCTTCTCCCAAGCAACCAGCACCAGAACAAGAGGACACAGTCCTCTTGAGGACAGTCTCAAGCTGCGCCAGGGGAAGTTTAGGCTGAAGGTGAGGAGAAAGTTCTTCCCAGGAAAAGTAATTGGTCATTGGAATGTGCTGCCCAGGGAGGTAGTGGAGTCCCCATCCCTGGAGGTGTTCAAAACAGGCTTGGATGTGGCATTTGGAGCGATGGTTTAGTTGTCAGGAGGTGTCAGGTATTAGGTACTAGGTTGCACTTGAAGATCTCTGAGGTCTTTTCCTCCCTGGTTGATTCTATGATGATTGCATTTAATGCATACATCTTGTAAGTAAATATAAAGTGTATGTTGAGAGACTGCCAGGATGTTTGAGGAAAGGACTAGCATTCAAAATCACCTTGAGAAACATGAACTTTGTCCTGGAAAGTGCTGTTCAGCAAGGACTAGTGGAAAGTCTGATGCTTGGGTTGAGTTAAGTGTGCAGACACAGTGTGGCTAACAACAGCTCTCTCACAGGGGAGCAGAAGGTTATCACTGTTCCCAAACGGAATGGAAGTCCACCCTGTTGTGGTGCTGCACAGAGTCATCCTTCTGGAGGGCAGTCTGCAGCACTGATGCACTTCATGTAAGCTTAGTGTTGGCAAGGCTTCAACTCAAAAGGCTTCAAGAAAAACTGTGGACTGACTACATAGGAGTCAGAGGGGAGCAATGAGAATGAGCAGATGCCTGAAAACAGGGCCAGTGCAGAAAGATAGAAGGAGCTAGGGTTTCCCAGCTCAGAAGAGAGGACTGCAAGAATAACTGGCTGTTTAAAAGAACTGAGTAACCTCTTTCCCTGCCTACCATGGAGAGATGTCCATCAATGGCCCAGTCACTAGGGTACATTGCAGAGAGGACATAAATGGAATGAAGCTGGAGGTGGGGAGATTCAGGCTGGAGGTGAGGAGGAAGTTCTTCCCCATGAGAGTGGTGAAACCCTGGAATGGGTTGTCCAGGGAGGTGGTTGAGGCCCCATCCCCTGGAGGTGTTTAAGCCCAGGCTGGATGAGGCTGTGGCCAGCCTGATCTAGTGTGAGGTGTCCCTGCCCATGGCAGGGGGGTTGGAACTAGATGATCCCTGTGGATCCTTCCAACCCTGACTGATACATGATAAATTAGATCCTGGGGAAAGAAATATTTCTGAAGCCAATGGAAAGGAACTCACTGGAAAGCACTGCCTGGGGACACTGTGATCTGTTGTTGTTGGCATTTAAGAGTAAACAGGCAAAGTTCTGTCATGTTTTTATACATACCTAGGCTGGGGACATGGCCTGATTGACCTACTGAGTCATTCAGCCATGAGAAACTATGAGTCTAATGACTGAAAGCATAGTTCTGGGAATACATAAGACTTATAAATATGTAATGCTTGCCACCCATCATTCCACTGAGATTTGCTATATTTAATAGAATAATTGGAAATAGCCAACATGTAAAGCATAAACATAACTGAATTTAAATGTAACACTTTTCCCCAGAGATTTCTAACAGATATGAGCAATGGTAATGCAAGGAAATGGAGCCTTGTTTATAGAAGCAATTTTAAGTGACTGATTCTCTGTAATACTTTTCTTCTTCCTTAAGTTCTCAAGCTTCATACAATGAATGATAGGACCAGAGGGAATTGGACAAAAAAATAGAAATGGGTAGATTCAGATTGGATGTTAGGAGCAAGTTCTTCCCCATGAGGGTGGTGAGAGACTGGCACAGGTTGCCCAGGAAGGAGGTGGAAGCCTCATCCCTGGAGGTTTTTATGGCCAGGCTGGCTGTGGCTGTGAGCAACCTGATCTAGTGTGAAGATTCCCTGCCCATGGCAGGGTGGTTGGAACTGAATGATCCTTGAGGTCCCTTCCAACCCTAACAATTCTGTGATTCTATGATTTTACAATATTTGTTTTTTTTTTTACATGCAAAACCTCTGTAATGCCTCTCTCAGACTTCTAACTTCCTAGGAGTCTGTAAGGAAAGAGCTGCTGTTCAGTCTGGAGAAGAGAAGGCTCTGAGGTGACCTCATTGTGGCCTTCCAGTATCTGAAGGGGGCCTACAAGAAGGCTGGGGAGGGACTTCTCAGAATATCAGGTAGTGATAGGACTAGGGGGAATGGGATGAAGCTGGAGGTGGGGAGATTCAGGCTGGAGGTGAGGAGGAAGTTCTTCCCCATGAGAGTGGTGAAGCCCTGGAATGGGTTGTCCAGGGAGGTGGTTGCGGCCCCATCCCTGGAGGTGTTTAAGCCCAGGCTGGATGAGGCTCTGGCCAGCCTGATCTAGTGTGGGGTGTTCCTGCCCATGGCAGGGGGGTTGGAACTAGCTGATCCTTGTGGTCCCTTCCAACCCTGAGTGATACTATGGTACTGTGATACTATGGTGAATGTTGCCTTGTGAAAAGCTGGATGATCCTTGAGGTCCCTTCCAACCCTAACAATTCTATGATTTTATGATTCCTACAGTATTGCACAGTCCACTCTGTGAGCTCCTGAAACAGAGCATGACCTGCAATGGTTGGAATGCATTTTTCCAGCTTCAGTTGTCTCCTCCTGAGCTAGTTGTCTATATATACTCAATGGAGCTGAAAAGGCATTTCAAGGCTGTGAGTCATCTCACCAGATGCAAAAGTCTTCATCAGTATGAGGTGAATCACACCTTAACATGCCCTTTGATTGTGAATCCTTTGGTTTTAGAGCAGATCTGGCCAGTAATCCTAAGGCAGACTCAACTCCATGTACTTCAGAAATAAAGTATCACAGAATCACCAAGGTTGGAAGAGACCTCAAAGATCATCAAGGGATAGCCTGGAATATCTGTAAATAGGATGAAAAAATAAAGAATAGGTATATAACCTGTGAGCCAACCTGCAGTCAGCTGTTCTAAGAAGGCCCTTTAACTGGAAATGTCTGGCAGAACAATTCTTCAGTAAGTTGGAAATTTCTTTGTGCATTATAAAAGTGTTAAACAGATAATGTTAAAGTAGTTAAATATGTAATGCTAAAGTTCCAGCCCACCCAGAAAGGTTGTGGATTTCCATTCTCTGGAGGCTTTGCAAACCTGCCTGGACATGTCCCTGCTCAACCTGATCTAGGAGAACCTAGATTAGAAGTGGAGTTGGACTAGCTGATCTCCAACCCCCACCATTCTGTGACCCTATGGTTCTCTGGATGTATTAGATCCAGTGGCTCTGGATCCCTGCCCAGAATCCATGTGTCTTTGAAATATCAGCAGGTAAGGCTTCTAGTTCTAGCTTCAAACTAGACATTAATCATTGGACCAACATACAATATGCCCTCCTGATAACAAGCAGATCAAAGTTTATGATTCCTTTACAGTGTGCCATGTTCTGTTCAATATTGCAAGTCTCTAGCTCAGTCCTTCGTGGCAGTGTTTGCTCAGCAGTGATAAACACCTTCACAGCATCTCTGGAGAGAATTCTGTGAAATTGAGTTTCTGATATTAACCACTGAATGATGAATCAAAGTGAGCAATCAAATTTTACATTTCCTATTAAAATCCAGTTATTGCTTTCTTAGAGGTACATTATCCCCCTCTGAGATAGTGCAGTTTGACTAACCATGGAAGTGATCTATGACAAGATAGAACTAAATCTTTGATAAAACCTGAACAGAAAACTCATCAGACAAGATGGAAACTCTTATCAGCAAGGGGACACTTATTGGATATGTTTTATAGAATCAGATCTTCATTCATTTAGCAAGCCCTGCACATCCTCTAACCATTCACACCAGCCCTGGGAGTCCTGGTGGACAACAAGTTCTCCTTGGGTCAGCAATGTGCCCTTGTGGCCAAGAGGGCCAATGGGATCCTAAGGTGCATTAAGAGTGTGTCTAGCAGATCCAAGGAGGTTCTCCTCCCCCTCTACTCTGCCCTGGTGAGACCACACCTGGAATATTGCATCCAGTTTGGGGCTTCCCAGTTCAAGAGGGACAGGGATCTGATGGAGAGTCCAACAGAGGGCTATGAGGATGATGAAGGGACTGGAGCACTGCCTTGTGAGGAAAGGCTGAGAGACCTGAAGCTGGTTAGTCTGCAGAAGAGAAGACTGAGAGGGGATTTAGTAAATGTTTATAAGTATCTGAGGGCTGGGGGTCAGAGGGAGAAGACAGGCTCTGATCACTTGCACCCTGTGATAGGACAAGGGACAATGGATATAAACTACAGCACAGGAGGTTCCACCTCAACACGAGGAGGAATTTCTTCACTATGAGGTGAGGGTCACAGAGCACTGGAACAGGCTGCCCAGAGAGGTTGTGGAGTCTCCTTCTCTGGAGACTTTCAAGACCCATCTGGATGCATTCCTGTGCAGGATTCTGTGGTCCTGGTTGGACTCACTGATCTTTGGAGGTCCCTTTCAGCTCCTAACATCCTGTGATCCAGTGAAATATAGATTGCAACAATAAGATATAAGAAGTCTTCTGCTTGTTGCCAGAAAATGATATTGAGTTCTTTAAGCTGCCATCTTTACATTGCTTAATAAAACTGAAAATCTGCCTAGGTCTGTCTCTACACCATCCCTCACCAACTTCCTTGCCCTTATCCTTACTGCTAAGCTTTCTTGGTTGTTCATCAGCTACAGAGAGAAAAGATCTTCTGCAGATGCTGTTGCAGGAAAGCTCTTGTCCATTTTCACTTAGGCCAGTTCACATATTATTTTTTGTTTAAAAGTACTGATTGCAAACTTGCCTCCTCTGGTAGATCAAGATCATAAAGTGCAATGCTATTGTCACTACTATTTTTAAGCCTTTGGTTTTTTTTTTTCTTATCCCTCTGGCAGGTTGTTTCTAGTGTTCTTTTATGGGATTTAAACTAGATCTCTCTGGCTTTGAGAGGCTGTGCTCATTTATTTTTTACTCCCTAGAAAACCCTCCAAGCTTTAAGCCAGCTTTTTCATTAGAAACTATTAAATTTGACTCGAACATACACAATGCTAAAAGGCTTAGTTTGCTGTGACTTGACCCAGCTTACTCTGTCATCTAAACCCCTAAGCTTTATTTGTAAAAAGGCTCTTAATGCCACATCAGTATTCAGCTCAGAACTTCATGTAATAGTCCTTTCTTGGGGCACAATTCTATGAAACATGTGAAATTAATCTGAGATAATGTAACCCACAGCAGAGAGAGAGAAGAATATTCCCTTATTATTCAGCAGTATCCAGAAAACCAGGAGGTGACTAATAAAAGGGACAAAATGAATCCTTCCCTTTCTGCCCATCCCTTTGTATTTCACAGTGTGCACCTTCTGGACAGGATGATGCAGTGCAAGAGGGCTGAGCTGGCATGGGTTACTCTGACTTCTTTATGCTTTTAGTCAGTACATTTGATCATTCATTCGTAGAGCATTAGCGTGCCTTGATGTCATTGTGCTTTTTGAAGCTGCACTGCACTTTGTCCTAATGCTTTTCAGGGTTTGTCTCTCAAGAGGGAAGCTTAATAAGGGATTTTATTTCTCCTTGCCTTGAAACTTAAGGGGGGTTTAGTGCTTTTTGTTGGTGGTTGGTTGTTTTTTTCCCTCAAAACCTGAAAATGCTCATCTGTATGCACTGCAAACTCTCAAATCATTCAGATATTTGTGATGCTGAAGGACATGGTTTAGCATCAGACTTTGAGCAGAGCCAGATAATGATTAGGTAGTTTTGGATGATAGGTTGGACTTGATGATCTCAAAGGTCTTTTCCAACTGGTTAATTCAATACAATTCAATACAATTCAATTCAATTCAATTAAGTTCCATTCCATTCCATTCCATTCCATTCCATTCCATTCCATTCCATTCCATTCCATTCCATTCCATTCCATTCCATTATGTTCTGTTATTCTATTATTCTATTCTATTCTATTCTATTCTATTCTATTCTATTCTATTCTATTCTATTCTATTCTATTCTATTCTATTCTATTCTGATTCTATTCTATTCTACTCTACTCTATTCTATTCTAGTCTACTCTATTCTACTCTATTCTAAATGGTAGGACTCAATGATCTTGAAGGATTTTTCCAGCTGAAACTGGAAGCTATGGCTCTCTATCAAGTCTAATAGCAAAACATGAAGAAGAGAAGGCTAAGGGGAGACCACATCACTCTCTACAACTACCTGAAAGGACATTGTGGAGAGGCTGGTGCTGGTCTCTTCTCACAGGTAATTAGCAACAGAACAAGAGGGAATAGCCTCAAACTGCATCAGGGTAGGTTTAGCCTGGACATTAGGATATTTTTTTCACAGAAAGGGAGGTCAGGCATTGGCTGCCCAGGGTGGCAGTTGAGTCACCATCCCTGGATGGGATTAAAGGGTCATTTACATGTGGTGCTTGGGGATATGATTTAGGGGTAGGGTCCACTTTTTAGAGTAGGGTCAGTAGTTGGACTTGATGATCCCAGGGGTCTGAATGATTCTGTGATTCTGTAAACAGCAAGTAAGGTAGCCTTCAGCTACAGCTTTATTTCTGCTGTACCCGAGCTGGCAACAGTCTACAGATGTCCTGTTGTATTGCTTCCACACTCCATGGTACCCAAAGGATGAAACCTTGTTCTGCTGTTTGTTTGTTTGCTATGGGTTTAATGATGACACAACAATCTGGAAAAGCTTCTGAAAGAGAAAGCACATTGCAAGTTGAATGCCTCCTCCACATTCCTTCTGCTTGGTGAGAAGTCAGCAGGTTGGTGCCTGTTCAAGGCAGCTCATTTGAATTTCCTGTAGCCTGATCCTACACACAGCCTATGAGTATTTGCACCTCTGGATTGCCATTGCACCTCACTGGTGTGGCTGTTGTTTGGGGCAGCACAGAGATGCTGACATGTTCACATTTACCCAGGGAAAAGCATATCACTCTGCAGCTCCTCCTATGTTAGGTAGCGTTGCTGTGTCTGAACCACTCAAGATATTGTACTCCTGTTCCTAGTTTCCAGTGGAACAATAGTCTTATCACATTTTTCTTTGGGGGAAGTGAGAATTGCCCAGAATTTCCACAGCTTTTAAATGTCTGCCCATTTTGACAGGCATTTGAACCCACTGGAAAATCTGGACTTTGATGAAGATTGTGGCAAAGCATGGACCTGAAATAGTCTCCCAGACCCTAGCTTGCCAGCTTGATAATTTGTGGGATTTACTCTCAAATTTGGTTTCCTAGGGATAATCTCTGACTCTGAAAATATGTTTCATAGAATCAGGTTGGAAGGCCTCTCAAAGGTCATCTTGTCCAACCCCCCTGCAGTAAGCAGGGACACCTCCAACTAGATCAGGTTGCTTTGTTATATTTTATTAACACTTTCAATGGGCTGATTCAAAGAGGTCATCACACCCATGCAGAAACTCACACCTGTTGTTCTTCCAGAGAGAATCAGTCATCTCATTTTAGAGCTATAAGAGCTAAGTAGTTTCTGGGTTTTCTTTCAGAGTTGCAGGTCTCCTTCTGTCAACACAACCAGCACCATGCCATGGTGTTTAACAATCTACCTGTAAACTGTAAAAGCACATATTGCTAAAATAAATGTCACCTCCTGCCCAGAGATGCCAGCTACAATTCCATTGAGAGGTGAATGAAGGTAGCTAAAGGGAATATTTGGTTTTCAGAGCACACAGATGAAGGATATGTTACAGGTACTACCTCTGTGTTCTAACTAGAAATGATTGACACTGGTCAAATTGCTGGAGGCTTTCCTTTCATTGATACTTTCAGGAAGGAGTTTCTGCTTGATCATGCAGAGCTGCAGCTGAATAACAAAATTTGTTTGTACATGGAATCATTAGAGTTGGAAGGGACCTCAAGGATCATCCAGTTCCAACCCCCCCCAGCAATGGGCAGGGACCCCTCACACTAGGTCAGGTTGCTCAGAGCCACATCCAGCCTGGCTGCAAACACCTCCAGGGATGAGGCTTCCACCTCCTCCCTGGGCAACCTGTGCCAGTCTCTCATCACCCTCCTGGGGAAGAACTTCTTCCTAACAGCCAATCTGAATCTACCCACTTCTAGTGCTGCTCCATTCACCCTAGAAGGGAAAATCCTTTTCTAAGTGTTAAATCAGATCATTTAATATCAGATAAAAATGAATTTAATAGCCATTTATGTGCATTTGAATGAATTGAAGCACACATAACTTCTCACTGCTGCATATTTCTTCTGTATTCAGATGGGTTCTGCACTCTCCTAGTTTTGCTCTCATCATCACGCTGCACAGATAATAGCATCCTGTTTAATTGCTAATTATTCTTTGTAATTCTGTTTAGACAGTGTAATTATTTTGTTTAGTGATTTAATAACAACATTTGACTCCTTATATTTTCAAACCACTTTAGAATTAATGAATAGCAGGAGATACAGAGGGGCAGTTATAAAATCATTAAAGGTAGAGAAACTGAGACAGGGAAGTGACTCAATTTTGACAAATTAGGACTAAAGAGTTATTCTTTTCCAACTTTGTTTTGGGGCCATTAGGCCAAATTGCCTCTCTCCCTTATTTTGCTTAATGAAGACACGAGATTACTATTTGCTTTAGCTAAAAGTAGTGTAGAAGATCCTTTCAGAAGACAGAGACAAGAGCAATTTATCTGTTTCATACATGAGAAATTGATACCAGCGAAGAAAAAGTGTATTAGGCAACTACTTTTATTCATGAGCCTAATGGAGTTGGGAATTAAAGTCTTAATACAATTTCTATCACCTTTCATGGGGCTGTAAATGAAATGCTTTTAGAAAAGCACACTCTGCACAGGAAGTTTTGACTTCTTTTCAAGTCCTTCCCTCTGAGGGTGCTGGTGAATACATTAGTATTGAATATTCTACATTTCCAGATGATTGGCACTAATGGCTTGGTAGCCATAAGGGTAACAAAATTGCCCTTTGCAGTATTTCTGGCAATGCCAGAGGAATTAGCTTTCCTCCAAAGGGGAATCTACTGTCTGCATTTATTCCACTATTTACTGACAAAATACTTGTGGTAGTTTTAGGCTATGCCTTTAAAATTTTTCACAGATCTTGAGCAGAAAGGTAGTAAAATGTAAATAAATCACTCTTGGGTGTCAAAAGCAAAATAAAGATAATTCCAAACAGTCCCTTGGGAGAGATATCTACCATAAGATTGGTTGTACCAAAACAATCCCTATTCTCTTCTCGCTTCTTTGCTCTGGAGAGATACTAACTTGCTTCTGCTTGACCTTGGCTGTATTATTTTGGTATTAACAATCACACAATCACAGAATCACCAAGGTTGGAAGAGACCTCAAAGATCATCAAGTCCAACCTGTCTCCACAGACCTCATGACTACTAAACGATGGCTCCAAGTGCCACGTCCAACCCCCTCTTGAACACCTCCAGGGTGGATGACTCCACCACCTCCCTGGGCAGCACATTCCAATGGCCAACAACTCTCTCTGGGAAGAACTTTCTCCTCACCTCTAGCCTAAACTTCCCCTGGCACAGCTTGAGACTGTGTCCCCTTGTTCTGGTGCTGGGTGCCTGGGACAAGAGACCAACCCCCACCTGGCTACAACCTCCCTTCAGGGAGTTGTAGAGAGCAAGAAGGTCTCCCCTTGAGCCTTCACTTCTCTAGGCTCAACACCCCCAGCTCCCTCAGCCTCTCCTCATAGGGCTTGTGCTTGAGATCTCTTCCCAGCTTTGTTGCCCTTCTCTGGACACATTCAATTATCTCAATGTCCCTCTTAAAGTATGGAGCCCAGAACTGGACACAGGACTCAAGGTGTGGTTTAACCAGTGCTGAGCAGAGGGCAGAATGAGTTCCCTGCTCCTGCTGGCCAGACTATTCCTGATGCAGGCTGGGATGCTATTGACCTTCTTGGCCACCCAGGCACTCTGCTGGCTCATGTTCAGCCTACTACCAACCAGTACCTCCAGGTCCTTTCTGCCTGGTTGCTCTCCAGCCATTCCAATCCCAGCCTGTAGCACTGCATGTCAAAAGACTGAAAAAATATTTATCATTGTAAGGATACATCATAGTTGTAAACTCTTCTGTATGGAAGACAGTAGGATGTTTCTTCAATAGCACTTCACTTACAGTTTAGAAAAAAGGAAAGTTTGCTGCATCAAGCCTATTTTGTACTCCAAGCTGCTTATAAACAGATAACATTAGTTTAATATATTATCTATCTGTGGCTACGTGTGTCAGCTGGTAGCCCACAGGCTTCAAGACCCCAGATTCATCTTCCTCCAAGCAAACCACAGAACCTGCAAGGGATATGTACTTCAGAGCTTATAAAAACTTCCTCCTCTGGTGGCAGCATCACCAGCATAAGCAATTCCCACCCCTCCTTCCTGGTGAGCCCCATCGATAGCGGTACATAGCAAATGAGTTGTGTCTGTACCTGGCTCTGAGCGTCTGAAACCCCTCACTATGGAGGAAATGAGAACAATAATCAATGTTTTCCCATTCCAGATCAATTACCAGCTATATTTACCAGGCAAATTTAAGAACCCTATCATGATGTAAGCTATTATTGTAATCTCCATGTGGCACACTGTTCTCTCAATTGCATGCCACCACAGCAGCCTAAGAATGATTTAGATAACACCAGCAAATACTTCATGTGAAGCTGTGTAAAACCTCCATGAATAATATTACAGAGAAATTCCAAGCTTGGGGGGGAATGTTGTCCTTTAATCTATCCTGTATTATTAGTTCTTTTGTTACAGAGAGCTAGATAATTTTTTTGATGGAAATACACCTCAGAATCAGGAATAGTGTGGCCAGCAGGAGCAGGGAAGTCATTGTGTGCTGTACTCAGCACTGGTTAGGCCACACCTTGAGTCCTGTGCCCAGCTCTGGGCCCCTCAATTTAAGAAGGACATTGAGACACTTGAACGTGTCCAGAGAAGGGCAACAAGGCTGGGGAGAGGCCTTGAGCACAGCCCTGTGAGGAGAGGCTGAGGGAGCTGGGGGTGTTTAGCTTGGAGAAGAGGAGATCTGTGGCAGAAGTGCCACAGATCTCATAACATATTATAAAATAAGTTGAATTAGTGCCTGCAACGAGACTGAGAATGTAAAGATTTATAATTGTGATTTAGAATTGGTCACTTTGGAGTTTTTGATCTATCAGAGCCCCAAGTCCTGTGCTGAAGTCACTCAGCTAATGAGAATCCTCCCTTTCTCAGACCAAACCCAAGATGAAAAGGCTGGTGACTGTGAGAAAAGGATTTAGCAGCAGCAGCAGGCAGAGACCAGAGGCAGGTGCTTTGACTACTGTGATCATTTGGGGAGTGTTAACGTGCTGCCCCTAAGATTAATGCTGCTGCTTTCTGCAAGGTGACAGCATTAGCAAATTACTGACACAAAAGCACACTTGCCTGACAAAACCCGCTGCAATAGTACTTTCTGCACAAACCTCACAGGCAGAAATAGGATTGCAAGGTGCCATAAAATGCTTCATGGCACATTTGTAGCCAAAGTGTGATGTAGCAATTATATTTATGTGATCCAGTGTTCCCTTAGTTCTCATTTGTTAAGCTTTGCTTTTCTCTTGCTCGTTTTCTCCTTGGTTTGAATTTTAGGCTGGGGGTTTTTTGTTGTTGTTTTGCATTTTTTTGTGTCTCTCTCTCTCCTCTCAGTACAGGTGAGTGCATTTAGAGAACAAAGTGAGCCTTTCCAACCGACTTGGGAAGAGGAAAGATCCCCAAATCTTCTAAATGGAGGATCCTCTGTACCCAATTTTCCTCAGGTGGGATGGTGAAACAAACCTGCTCCTCCTGCCTGTGAGACTGAACAACATTCTGGCACGAGCAGACTAAAACTAGAGGTGAGGTGAATGGTGGTGCTCATTAACAGACTCTTGGGCTTACTCTTCACAGAACTGAAATGTTTGCCCTTCTATCACACCACTCCTTGAAAAAGCCCACACCAGTTCCTGAGTCATGTCATTACCTCTTTTTTTTTTCCACTGGAGATGTCTGTAATTTTATGCCAACTACATAACACATTCTTTAATACAGAACAAAAGTTTGCTGTTACACCAAGCTTAATTATGTGCCTACTGTAGAGGCAAAGGCAAAATAGCCTGTAGTAATGAAATAATTAAAAAACTCCTGTATCCTCCTTCTGTGCAAAAGGAAGTAGCACTGCTGCCTAGCTTAAGGATCCTCTCCCCTTATTTATGAGAGCCTTGCAGAGATTTAGTAGTAGCAATAGAATAAGAATGAAGCTAAGGCTGGGAGTACTACAGGAAATTGTCAGAAGCCCTGCAAATGTTACTTAATGCCAGGGAGAAAGCAGGCACAAATGAGATGAGGACTAGATCCTTACTTCTTTGTACAGCTTTACAACCTGCAGTCGAGACTTTTGCCAACAGATCTTTGCTGCTAAGTGACAGAACACAAAGATGAGTCAAAGCTTGTGGTTTCCGCACCAAGGGTCCTCCCACAGGTCTTTCTGATCCACCAAAATTACTGCAGGCTCTGAGGGACTGGAGTAAAATGCAAATTTCTGAGTCACGTTAAGGAGAAGTATTCAGTCATTTGCTTCATCTCCTGCAGCTGCTGCATGCTGTGGGACTGGGGAGTACCTGCTCCCACTTCAGAGGGAAATACCCTGCCTGTGGCTTTGGGCTGGGCTGGACATGGTGTTCAGTGGAATCCACGGCTCCAGACATTTGACACTGTCAACATCCAGTTGGCAATTAGAAGTGTTTCAGAACCATGAGTGCAAGGTGTGGCAGATTTGAGAGGCACAGGGAGGCAGGATCATATGCCTGGGACATGGCTTCTAGTCAGCTCAGTCCCATCTCCTGAACAGCCCTAGCCCCTGATGGACATCCTGTTTGGAGTTGGTCACATGTTGGAAAGCTTTGTAAGGTTCATAATGAAGCATTATGTCAAGAGATAAGGTAAGCTACAGACATTTCTAAAGTGAAGCCAGCTGGACAGGTTGCTGGGCCATCTTGTCTAGGCTGTGCTTTTCCCAAGAGAAGTTGGACCAGATGATTGAGTTGCTGGAACGTGTCCAGAGAAGGGCAACAAAGCTGGGGAGGGGTCTGGAGCACAGCCCTGTGAGGAGAGGCTGAGGGAGCTGGGGTTGCTTAGCCTGGAGAAGAGGAGGCTCAGGGGAGACCTTCTTGCTGTCTACAACTCCCTGAAGGGAGGTTGTAGCCAGGTGGGGGCTGATCTCTTCTCCCAGGCAACAAGCACCAGAACAAGAGGACACAGTCTCAAGCTGTGCCAGGGGAAGTTTAGGCTGGATGTTAGGAAGAAGTTCTTTACAGAAAGAGAGATTGGCCACTGGAATGTGCTGCCCAGGGAGGTGGTGGAATCACCATCACTGGAGGTGTTTAAGAAGAGACTGGATGGGGTGCTTGGTGCCATGGTTTAGTTGATGAGATGGTGCTGGGTGATAGGTTGGACTTGATGATCTCAAAGGTCTTTTCCAACCTGGTCTGGTCTGGTCTATTCTATTCTATTCTATTCTATTCTATTCTATTCTATTCTATTCTATTCTATTCTATTCCATTCCATTCCATTCCATTCTACTCTATTCTAATTCCATTCCACTCCATTCCATTCCATTCCATTCCATTCCATTCCATTCCATTCCATTCCATTCCATTCCATTCCATATTGATGTATGAGTTCGATACAGTAATGCAGAGCCTGCACCAAAATGTGTGGCAATTATTCATGACCTCATGTGGCAACACCAAATTATAAAGCATTTTCTTATGGCTTCAGCCTGCCAGTGTAAATTCAAACTTATTTAGGCCCAGCCTTTAGAATATAACCTGCCACTAAATCCATCTCAATGTGATGTGAGCATTTCTCATCAGAGGCCATAACGTCTTGGAATAATTAAAATGCTTAGAATGAAAAATTGTTAGAATTAAGGTTTGTTCTGTATTTGTTCAAGACCTTGCACAGTGAGATGCTGCTCTGTTCCCAGGGCCCCTTACTTCTACCCAAGATAAAAAATAAAGTACACTATTTCATCATTTCAGCTCAGAGAAACCCAAAAGTGATGTTATGAGGATGTCTTCGGTGACACTAAAAATAATGAAGTAGATCTTAGCTTCTCATTATATTACTTGCTCCCTATTTCAATTGTATCTCTGCTCTGACTATAATACAGTCATATTCTTTGCCTCAGCTGACTCTGCCCCATGCAGAAGTTCAAGAATGAACCACATAAATATCAATGGCACCACGTGCCAAGCTTAGGGACTTTTTTTTCCCCTGAAAGGTCTTAATACTATCCTACACAGAATTGATTTGAAGCCCAGTAGGAGTGTATTCTAGACACATGGCTTGGGATTGGCTTTTTATCATTTTGGAGGTGCTTGTTTCTGTGTGAGTCTGGGAAAGATGTGCCAGTCTGCAAAGCCCAGATAGGTGCAAAAGCTGCTCTCTGATGTAAATGGTTTACCAAAAGACCACTTTAATTTCTTAGAGAAGTAAAGGCTCAGGGAATAATAACGCGCTGCAAAGGGAATTCAAAGAGTTAACCATTATATGCCAGCTCAGCCATTCACTGTGAATGAGAATCTACAAAGCTCTATAGAGCAAATAAATCATTTCATACTAGCCCCAGAGGCTTGGTGAGAATGTCCTGGTGCTTTAGCAGGTTCTTTCTTCTCTCTGGAACATGTCCTATAACGGGATGAAATCTGTCTGTGTCTCGTCTTTCAGAACAAGATGTAAAGAGATGGTTTTGTTTCCTAAGGGCAGCGGGACCTTTGCTTTCCTGTGTTTCTGCTAAGCCCCCCGTTCACAGGTTAATGCTTTCATCCAGCTTCAGGAAGTTTTCAAGCACCATGACGAGACAAACTTGGTGTATTTAACCGAATACAAAGCCAAGCAGCCTGCCACCGGTGCCAGCTTTGGGAGCTGAAACATGCCTCTGGATGCTTTTATGAGCATTTTGTTCCACCTTGCTCTGTGCTCAGTGCAAGTTTCCAGAATTGCTGTCACAAATCCAGCCTCTCTGCTGTCGCTAAGCAATACCATTTCCTTCAATATAGAGCCTGGCACTGACCTCATCATGATAATCTCTTGCTGTTCTCCAGTAGTGACTGAAACAACATGACTCATATCTGTGATAATGCAGTTTGTTTCCTTTCTTATTGTTTTGAGGGGAAAAGAGTAGGTGGAAAGTAAGTTTTTTGTTCTCTATTTGTGGATATAAATAATTTTAATTGCATATTCTATGACATGCTGCTTATTTACTGGTCTCAGGATTCCTGACTGAAGCTGTAAAACTGCCTTGAGCCTGCTATTTACAATAGGCTGTACTCCATTTTCCAAGGGAAAACATTCCAGCTTTGACACATTTTGAGATGATCTGCAATCATTCCTTCTAGAATTGCTCTGTGCAGTGATGAACATCCTGCCCCACTAATTACTCAGAGTAAACGGTAAAACCAGCCCTTAAAATATGTTACAGCCAGGCAGGACAAAGCAGAAGGCTTTGCCCAGTGTTATAGCAGCTGCAGCATCCTGCCTCCCTGCTCTGACTCACTGCTAGCAGGTCTGAAATTTAAGGCAGATCATTTTTAAAGCACCCTTTGAATCACAGAATCATAGAACTGTCGAGGTTGGAAGAGACCTTTTGGATCATCATGACCAACCATTCGCCTAGAGAATAGAATAGAGTAGAGTAGGGTAGAGTAGGGTAGAGTAGAATAGAATAGAATAGAATAGAATAGAATAGAATAGAATAGAATAGAATAGAATAGAATAGAATAGAATAGACCAGGTTGGAAGAGACCTTCAAGATCATCGTGTCCAACCTATCATCCATCACCACCTAGTCAACTAAACCATGCAACCAAGCACCCTATCAAGTCTCCTCCTGCACACCTCCAATGATGGTGACTCTACCACCTCCCCAGGCAGCACATTCCAATGGGCAATCACTCTCTCTGTGAAGAATTTCTTTCTAACTTCCAGCCTCAACCTCCCCTGGCACAGCTTACAATCCTGTGACTACTGATAAAACAGTACTGCTAAACCATCTCCCTAAGTACCACATCCACATGTTTTTTGAACACCTCCAGGGATGGGGACTCCACCACCACCCTGGGCAGCCAGTCCTGATGTTTGATAGCCCTTTCTGTGAAGATTTCCTAATATCCAACCTGAACTTCCCTTGGCACAACTTGAGGCTAATCCATGTTATTGGATGAATTGGAATAGGTTTGCCCAGGGTGGTGGTGGTGGAGTCATCATTCCTGGAGGTGTTCAAGAAATGTGTAGACATGGCACTTTGGGACTTTGGGTTTAGGCTTTGCCAAAGTCATTAGTGTAACTGCAAAGTCTGTGGAAAAAAAATATAGATTTATACCTAATTTTTGGTAGTGTTTCTTTGATAGAGCAATGAAAGGATAGGGTCAGAGGCAGTAGAAAATGGCTGTAGGACAGCAAAGAGCCTCCAGAAATAACTATCTCCTATTATCCCTGTGCCATGGAAAGAAACCTCAGTGGTTTGGTAGTCTGAAGGAGCACTATGGGCACTCTCTCCGACATCCCAACCTGGAACCAGCTCCATCTGAGGAGACATGTGGATGATCCCAACTTCAAGCAGTCCAATCCAAATGTATGTAAGGACTATTTGCTGATCTTTGCTTAGCCAGTTGATCTTCAAAGTTAAGGATTAGCAAATTCATTTCTTGAAAGGATCTTCTTGAAACAGTTCACAGTTTCTTACTGTTCCCTGGCTAAGTAGAGAACATTTGCCATGGAATGATGGAGTGACAACATCAGACCTTCCAGAAGAGAGTCTGTGTAATTTCTTGTGGTGTTTTTTTGTTTGTTGGTTGGTTTTGGTTTTGTAGATACAGAAGCAACATTAGCTGTCCACCTACAACTTGGTAGCTCCTAAAACAGGAGCTCCTATAAAGTTGTGAACTGAGTTGAAGGCATAGATTTGCAACCTACTACTCCTGGAAAAGCAAGACTAGATTGCATGCCAGGCAGGAGTTGTGGGTGATGAATCACTCTTGCTCTAGGTCACACAGGAAGGATCTGCTGTTCCTAAGCCCTTTTCCTTCTGGGACATGTGCTCTGTTCCTGCGTGGGCTTTGGTGGGCTCAGTGCAGTCAGCGCACTGCAAGACCAGTGCAAGGGCAAGGTGCCTGACTCACCCACAGGGCATCAATGGCAAATCATGGCAGCACCCACCAATATGACAGGATGGAATGGAATGGAATGGAATGGAGTGGAGTGGAGTGGAGTGGAGTGGAGTGGAGTGGAGTGGAGTAGAGTAGAGTAGAGTAGAGTAGAGTAGAGTGGAGTGGAGTGGAGTGGAGTGGAGTGGAGTGGAGTGGAGTGGAGTGGAATGGAATGGGATAGGATAGGATAGGATAGGATAGGATAGGATAGGATAGGATAGGATAGGATAGGATAGAATTGAATTGAATTGAATTGAATTGAATTGAATTGAATTGAATTGAATTGAATTGGCAGATGCACCAGGAAATGTTAAGACTCTGATTCTTTGGCCAATTACGAAGAGACGTGTACCTCCAACACCAGCCTTCACTACACTTGCAAAAACACTGTTCTAAAGTGTGACCAGAATGCATCAGAAGATACCTGGGAATTCTTCTTGGTAAAACTACCATCTGCTCTCATTCTTTGAAGTACCTGAACCTTTGCTGAAATTTAATGCCCATCTCCCCAATAGAAAAAGAAAAGCCTGAAGCTGAGAGCAAGCATGGAAAATTTCAGCATGAAAAGTTGGCCTAAGGCAACAGGCTGCTCAAAACTGGGATTTCTTAGCAGAATGTAGTAGGCAGCTTCATGCAGAAATTTCTGTCGCTATTCAGTGCCAGAAAAAGTAATTTTCATTTATTTTCAGTAGCTTATTAGTGATACAGACTTAATGTTAGGATTTCCTGCTGAGGTGGCAGCACAAGAAGACAACATTTTAATTACACAACCTGGGCTACAACTGAAGAATACTACTTTTAATCAAATGTTGACAGTTTGATAACAAATTATCTCAGAACTTGAATTCTTGACAGGTGGTAAGCAGTGGGCCAGAAGACTGGTTGCTTCCCACAGCTTCCCACTGAATTATTGTTCAGAGAAGTTGCTTTGAGCTCAGTGCAGAACTATGCAATCACAGAATCATAGAATGGCCTGGTTTGGAAGGGACCTCCAAACGTCATCTAGTCCAACCCCCTCTGCAGTCAGCAGAAGCATCCTCAACTAGATCAGGCTGCTGCCCAGAGCCCTGTCAAGCCCTGCTTTGAATATCTCCAGGAAAGAGGCACCCATAACCTCCCTGGGCAACCTGTTCCACTGTTCCACCACCTTCATAGTAAAGAACTTGCTCCTGACATCCAATCTAAATCTGCTCTTCTCTAGTTTGAAGCCATTGCCCCCTGTTCTATCACTAGAGACCTCTGTAAACAGTCTCTCTCCATCCTTCTTGGAGGCCTCCTTCAGGTACTGGAAGGCCACTATTAGGTCTCCCTAGAGCCTCCTCTTTTCCAGGCTGAACATCCCCAGCTCCCTTACCCTGTCTCCATATCAGAGGTGCTCCAGCCCCTTGATCATTTTCACAGCTTCTGATCAGGAATGCTAATTGAAGCATCTTTCAGGATTTGTTCATAGATTCATAGAACAGTTTGGGTTAGAAGGGACCTTAGAGATCATCTACTTCCAATCCACTTGCCACGGGCAGGGACACCTTCCACTAGCCCAGGTTGCTCAAGGCCTCATCCAACCTGTCCTTGAACACCTCCAGTGAGAGGGCATCCACGACCTCCCTGGACAACCTGTTCCAGTGTCTCACCACCCTCACTTTAAAGAACTGTTTCTTTGAGTAAGAGTTTGCCAAAAGTTGTTTACAAAGTGTGATTTTTACCAGATATTTCTGAAATTTCTGGTTGGGAAGCAGGCTTGGAAGCTTGAAGTCAGATGTTTTGCAACAGGAAAGGAAAAGACTGTTCAGTATCTTTATTGATGATCTGGATGAGGGGATTGAGTCAGTCATCAGTAAACTTGCAGATGACACCAAGTTGGGAGCAGGTGTTGATCTGTTAGAGGGTAGAAGGGCTCTTCAGAGGGACCTTGACAGGCTGGACAGATGGGCAGAGTCCAACAGGATGGCATTCAACAAGCCCAGGAGCTGGGTGCTGCACTTTGGTCACAACAACCCCATGCAGTGCTACAGGCTGGGGGCAGAGTGGCTGGAGAGCTACCAAACAGAGAGTGACCTGGGGGTACTGGTTGACAGCTGGCTGAACATGAGCCAGTAGTGTGCCCAGGTGGCCAAGAAGGCCAAAGGCATCCTGGCCTGCATCAAGAACAGTGTGGCCAGCAGGAGCAGGGAAGTCATTGTGCCATGTTCTCAGCCCTGGTTAGGCCACCCCTTGAGTCCTGTGTCCAGTTCTGGGGCCTTCAATTTAAGAAGGACATTGAGAGTCTTGAACATGTCCAGAGAAGGGCAAAGAGGCTGGGGAGGGACCTCAAGCACAAGCCCTATGAGGAGAGGCTGAGGGAGCTAGGATTGTTTAGCCTGGAGAAGAGGAGGCTCTGGGGAGACCTCATGGCTGTCTACAGCTACCTGAAGGGAGGTTGTAGCCAGGAGGGGGTTGGTCTCTTCTCCCAGGCAACCAGCACCAGAACAAGAGGACACAGTCTCAAGCTGTGTCAGGGGAGGTTTAGGTTCAAGGTGAGGAGAAAGTTCTTCCCAGAGAGAGTTGTTAACCACTGGAATGTGCTGCCCAGGGAGGTGGTGGAGTCCCCATCCCTTGAGGTGCTCAAAAAGGCATTGGACGTGGCACTTGGTGCCATGGTTTAGTAGTCATGAGGTGTTGGGTGTCAGGTTGGACTTGATGATCTTTGAGGTCTTTTCCAACCTTATTGATTCCATGACTCTGTGACTGCTTGACAGGTTTAAAAAGTCACGCCTGACAGAGTAGTTATAGCAGTTTGATGGTGAGACTCGAACATTCTCTTTGATTGGATGACAGGCCGAAGAACAGAAAGACCATCAAAAGAAAACTCTCAAAACCACATCCTCCATTTCTTTTCATTGTTAATAATCCAAGGTCAAATGCATTTCAATCAAAAAACCTCTGAACTTTTCTGCTGGGTCAGGGAAAACAGAAGACATTTAGTGCTCTTTTCAATGGCTTTGCCAGTCTGGATACAGCAAGTGCATGACAGAGTTGTGCTCGCAAAGGCAAAGCTGTGCCTTGATTACCTAGGGAAACTGCCTTTGGACAGAAGCCATGCTGCTGAATGGGAATTTGAGACTCTGCAAAATATCCAGGGATGTGTATTGCAATAATACCTCAAAGCTTTTTCTCCCACATTTGCTTTTATTAAAGCTTTTTGGGGACAATATAAAGTTTCTATGAAATTCTGGGGTTTGTGGGTGGTTGGGTTTTTTTGTTTGTCTGGGGTTTCTGTTTGATATTCCTACACATTCAATGAAAGCATAAAGCACATTTCCACCCACTTTCACAACATGTCCAATTCTTTCAAGGAATTCTTTTCATTGTTATTTTATTTTTCATTAGGTTATTGGAGAGCTCAGACTTGATCAGCCTAAACAGATGGATCAAATGACATGAATTTCTTTCCAAAGGAAGAGTTGTTCAGGGTAAAGTAAGGACATATTAAACTCAGTTTTTGGACAACTGAATGTAATTCATCAAGAAAGTTTTCTTGTATTAAAGTTTTTGCTGTAGTCACAGAATCACAGCATGATAGGGGTTAGAAGGGACCTCTAGAGAGCAAGTGGTTCAACTTCCCTGCCAGAACCTAGGACAGGTTGGGCAGGAACAGGTCCAGGTGGGTTTTGAATGACTCCAAAGGTGGAGATTCCACCACCTCTCTGGGCAGCCTTGTCCAGTGCTCTTCCACCCCCAAAGTAAAGAAGTTTGTCCTCCCATTTAGAAGTTCCATAGCAACTAATAAACATGACAGGTTTCTTACTGGGTCCAGTTCTGTGCCCCTCAGTTTAAGAAGGACATTGAGACTCTTGAACGTGTCCAGAGAAGGGCAACGAAGCTGGGGAGAGGCCTCAAGCACAAGCCCTACGAGGACAGGCTGAGGGAGCTGGGATTGCTTAGCCTGGAGAAGAGGAGGCTCAGGGGGGACCTTATTGCTCTCCACAACTACCTGAAGGGAGGTTGTAGCCAGGAGGGGTTGGTCTCTTCTCCCAGGCAACCAGCACCAGAACAAGAGGACATAGTCTCAAGCTGTGCCAGGGGAAGTTTAGGCTGGAGATGAGGAGAAAGTTCTTCCCAGAGAGAGTTGTTAGCCATTAGAATGTGCTGCTCAGGGAGGTGATGCAGTCCCCATCCCTGGAGGTGTTCAAGAGGGGATTGGACGTGGCACTTGGAGCCATGGTTTAGTAGTCATGAGGTGTTGGGTGACAGGTTGGCCTTGATGATCTTTGAGGTCTTTTCCAACCTTATTGATTCTATGATTCTTGAACTGCAGCTTAAGGCTTCAAAAGAAGAGGTTTTGTTTCAGCCTATTTTAGCATTTTCCACTTCCCTTATAGTAGGATATGGAGATATATCTCAAGTCTATTTTGGGGTTGTTCTTCAGCACCAATCACTAATTCACCCTGAGAAGGGGAAAAAAACATATTCCTATGAGGTTACATTTAGCAAAGAAATTATTTCATGTCCACTTTTCCTCAGCTCCATGGGGATGGTTTTGTCAATGATAATGTTTCCACCTTAGTGCTTATCCCTCGGTATTGATTAGTATACATCATTTAAATATTCAGTGACTATTGATTGTACATAAAAAAAGGTCATTCATTGGATTTAAAAATCACCTTTAAAATGAACAGATTAAAAAAAAAAGAAGATTGCTTTTTGAACTTGCAAAATAATTTCTAAAGCACACTTTGGCAAATCCTCCCCCCATGATGCCCCTCCACTTTTTCCTCCTTTAATTTTCCCAGCCAATCTTCAGTAGGAGAGAAATATTTCCCCTTGTATCTCCCATTATTCTTTATCTAAGTCAGGGGCCTAGACCAGAGGCTATTCTGCCTGGAGCAGAGCAAACTTCAGGAAGACTTCAAAGCAGCCTTCCAGTACCTGATGGGGGCCTACAGCAATGGCAGGAAGGGATTTTTTACAAAGGCTCCAAGTGTCAGGATGAGAGGGAATGGATTAAAGCCAGAGAAGGGGAGATTTAAACTGGAGATTAGGAAGAAGATATTTACAATGAGGGTGGTGATACAGTGCCCAGGGAAGTTGTGGGTGGCCCTTCCCTGGAGATGTTCAAGGCCAAGTTGGGTGATGCCTTGATCAACCTGGGCTAGTGGGAGGTGTCCCTGCTCATAGCAGGGGGACTGGAAGTAGATGGCATTTAATGTCCCTTCCAACCAAAAGCATTCTATGAATGAAACAGCTGAACACATCCTTTTTGTCCTATTAGATTCCATATTAGACTGGATGTTAGGAAGAAATTCTACATAGAGAGAGAGGGATTGCCCATTGGAACAGGCTGCCTGGGGAGGTGGTGGAGTCACCATTATTGGAGGTGTTCAGGAGACTTGATAGGGTGCTTGGTGCCATGGTTTAGCTGATTAGATGGTGTTGGATGATGGGTTGGATGTGATGATCTTGAAGGTCTCTTCCAACCTGCTCTATTCTATTCTATTCTATTCTATTCTATTCTATTCTATTCTATTCTATTCTATTCTATTCTACTCTATTCCATTCCATTCCATTCCATTCCATTCCATTCCATTCCATTCCATTCCATTCCATTCCATTCCATTCCATTCCATTCCATTCCATTCCATTTTCTATTCCATTCCATTCTATTTTCTATTCCATTCTATTCCATTCCATTCCATTCCATTCCATTTTCTTTTCCATTCCATTCCATTCCATTCCATTCCATTCCATTCCATTCCATTCCATTCCATTCCTATATCAACACATCCTCCCTGGAATCTAGGTCAGATTTTGTATACCTTTATATACTGAGATGCATATAACTTCTAAAATACATTTTACTACTAAACTGCCTCACTAAAGGTTTGCTACAATTAAATAATTAAAAGATAATCTCTACATGAGGGATAACTCACTCTATAATGAAAGAAAGAAATTAAAGTCCTAGGTAACAGTGTCACAGATTTATTTTAATGGTCTGAGTAGAGTGCCTGAAATCCCAGCAGATTCCTCTGAGTTCACCATCCTTTCATAATAAACCCAATGAATTTGAGATATAATTATGGACTGAGTCCATAATTCTTCCCTTCAGCTAGATTTTTAATTAGTTAGTGATTCCTCCTACAGCTTAAGAGAAATCACCTTTTAAGAGGCTCATGTCCTTTCTCATGATAGCATCAGAAACATTAATTTGCTTATGTTCAGTCTGGAGAAGAGAAGGTTCTGAGGAGACCTAATTGTGGCCTTCCAGTATCTGAAGGGGGCCTACAAGAAGGCTGGGGAGGGACGTTTTAGGGTGTCAGGGAGTGATAGGACTGGGGGGAATAGAAAAAAATAGAAATGGGTAGATTCAGATTGGAGGTTAGGAAGAAGTTCTTCACCATGATGGTGGTGAGACACTGGCACAGGTTGCCCAGGGAGGTGGTGGAAGCCTCATCCCTGGAGATTTTTAAGGCCAGGCTGTGGCTGTGAGCAACCTGCTGTAGTGTGAGGTGTCCCTGCCGATGGCAGGGGGGTTGGAACTGGCTGATCCTTGAGGTCCCTTCCAACCCTGACAATTCTATGATTCTACTTGCCTTGTGGTGAATTAAGAGTTTAGGTTGTTAGTAGGAAAGAAGTATTTTTTAAAGCCAAATTATTGAAGAGGTATTTTCATGAGAAGAGCATCACCCATAAAAGGAAGTATAGTGCATATCACACCTGCTGTCCCAAGTAGACTTTCACTCAATTAGAGTTTTGCCTTCAAGTGTGTGAACATTTCACCTGATGCTCAAAGGGAACTCTATCACTGGAGTAAAGGGATTAGCTCTATCAGAAAACCAATACTAATTTGATAGCCATTTAGCTAAAATGTCACTCACTCTAAGGAACTCTCTGGTAACTTTCTGCACCATCCTTAACTGCTGCAGCAAGCCACGAGTAACTCCAACAGAAAATAAGATACAAACAATTCCTTAAGCTTGAATTCTGTTACAGCAACAACAAGGTTAGAACAGAGTGTTCTGTTCAGAGGCTCAGATGATAAGCAAGGTATTCAGGACTCCAACAAATCTCAGCCTGATCTGTAGTCTAATTGTTTTAAATGGCTGAAGTCAGGTACAAGCCTAAACAACCTGCTGAATGAATGTTAGAAGAGTGAGAATGATGTTATCCTTTTTGCTGGTTTTTTGTTTGCTTGTTGGGGGTTGTGGTAGGGTTTATTTCTCTATTTGTTTATCTATCATTTGTTGTCTTCTTTCCATTGTGATATGAATTTGAATGTGAGGTGTTTTTGAAATGCCTGGAATCTTAGAATCAATAAGGCTGGAAAAGACTTCAGAGATCATCAAGTGCAACCTATTACCTAAGACCTGACACCTCCTGGCAACTAAACTACGGCTCCAAGTGCCACATCCAATCCTTTTTTGAACACCTCCACGGATGGGGACTCCACCACCTCCCTGGGCAGCACATTCCAATGGCCAATAATTGTTTCTGTTTCCTCACCTTCAGCCTAAACTTCCCCTGGCACAGCTTGAGACTGTGTCCTCTTGTTCTGGTGCTGGTTGCCTGGGAGAAGAGACCAACCCCTACCTGGCTACAACCTCCCTTCAGGGAGTTGTAGAGAGCACTAAGGTCTCCCCTGAGCCTCCTCTCCTCCAGGCTCAACAACCCCAGCTCCCTCAGCCTCTCCTCATAGGGTTTGTGCGTGAGGCCTCTCCCCAGCCTTGCTGCCCTTCTCTGGACACGTTCAAGTGTCTCGATGTCCTTCTTGAATTGAGGAGCCCAGAACTGGGCACAGGACTCAAGGTGTGGCCTAACCAGTGCTGAGTACAGGGGCAGACAAACAAAGCTACAAATGAGAGGAAGAGGAGATACAGGCTGCAAAGGGGCCTCCTCAATTTTCCTAATTCCTACAGTTTGTTGTGAGGTTTTTGTTAAAAGATTTCCCTCTATCAGCAGTCAATCCCACTGAAATTCTCTCTCTCTCTTTTTTATTGAGTTCTTTTTTTAGTGTACTTCAGTGGTCAAACTCTTCGATGCACTTGAAAAGACTCAGAGGTTTTTGTAAAACCTATCACACTGTGCCCAAAGTACAGCAAAAGAAGGTACAATTAATAGATTTTTTTTTTTTTGCAAGGGGAAAAAGTAATAGAAGCCAAGAAGCAGGCAGAAAATTACTTAACAAAATGGCAAAGTATTTAATAAGAATTCTATCTGCTGGTGCAAAATGAAGTGTTCCTCATGGCTTCCTAAGCCCCATCAGATGGTGAACAAGGCTTTTGTCAGGAAGGGAAGGGTTTTTTCCCAGTGGCTGCACAAACAGAATACATCAGAAAAGGAACATTTTGTTATATGTATGATCAATCTCTTCATGGACCTTGAGGCTCATTTCAGAACAGGTTTCTTCAGGGCTACAGCAGCGAGAGCTCCAATACAATTCCAGTCTGATAGGATCTCTGTTTATCTCAAGTTGGCTTTTTCTACCATCAAGACTAGACTTAATAAGCTTGGTAGCTCACAAAAGACCACAAGCTGAGCTTTGAAAATAGATTTTGCCTGTATGTCTATCTGGTAGCTAATATAGGTGGTGTTTTACTTAAGGAAAGTGATGGAAATGACAAAGTCACGTTACACTTAAAGCTTCTTAAAATACATGCAGATGTGACTATTCCTACCCTAGTATAATTCCACAGTTGCAAAGAGCAGGTGGCAGAAAGTAAACACTCTGAACTGCATGAAATTGCCTTGAATTGTAATAAAAAAACCTTTTTCTGGCTAGCTCCAAAACTAAATATAGCAAGACATAATGGATTTCTTCAAGCAGGTAGTTCAGCTCCACCCCACCACTTCCCCTTCCCCACACAGACCCTGGCAGTGCTCACAGAATGTTTGCAGCACATGTAGATGCTCTCAGCCATAGAATCATGGAATCAATAAGGTTGGAAGAGAACTCAAAGATCATCAAGTCCAACCTGTCACCCAACAACTCATGACTACTAGATCATGGCACCAAGTGCCACGTCCAATCCCCTCTTGAACACCTCCAGGGACGGCGACTCCACCATCTCTCTGGGCAGCACATTCCAATGGTCAATCTCTCTATCCGTGAAGAACTTTCTCCTCACCTCCAGCCTAAACTTCCCCTGGCACAGGTTGAGACTGTGTCCTCTTGTTCTGGTGCTGGTTGCCTGGGAGAAGAGACCAACCCCCTCCTGGCTACAACCTCCCTTCAGGTAGTTCTGGAGAGCAAGAAGGTCTCCCCTGAGCCTCCTCTTCTCCAGGCTGAACACCCCCAGCTCCCTCAGTCTCTCCTCATAGGGCTTGTGCTTGAGGTCCCTCCCCAGCCTCTTTGCCCTTCTCTGGACATGTTCAAGACTCTCAATGTCCTTCTTAAGCTGAAGGGCCCAGAACTGGACACAGGACTCAAGGTGTGGTCTAACCAGTGCAGAGTACAGGGGCACAATGACTGCCCTGCTCCTGCTGGCCACACTATTCTTGATGCAGGCCAGGATGCCATTGGCCTTCTTGGCCACCTGGGCACACTGCTGGCTCATGTTTAGGTGCTGTCGATCAGCATCCCCAGGTCCCTTTCTGCATGGGGTTGTTGTGGCCAATGTGCAGCACCTGGCACTGGGACTTGTTGAATGTCAAAACTGCTCTCCTAAAGGGAAACCCCTAACACCTTACCCTATTTTCTTCTCGCTGCTGACCAATATCCCAACACAAATGAAAGCTTTCTGGAAGTCAATAAGAATGCTTCTCTTTGTCATAAACTAAACTCTCTTTGACCTTGCAGAGAGCAGTGCAAGTATTGAAACACAAGTAAATTGTGAAATCTATATGATAATGTAAAAAAAAAACCATCAAAGGCATTGGTCTTCTGACCTTCCTGCATGAAATGCAGGGCAGGGCAGTGCAGGGTATGGCAGGGCAGGGCAGAGAAAGGAAGGGAAGGGAAGGGTAAGGAGAAGAATAGACTATTTCAGTTGGAAAGGATCTATAATGACCATCTATTTCAACAGCTTGTCCAGTTCAGAGCTGATCCAAAGTTAAAACCTGTTGTTAATGGCGTTGTTCAAATGCCTCTTATCCACTCCTCTAGGAAACCAGTGTTTGACCACCCTCTCAGGAAAGAAGTGATTCCTCATGTCCAACCTAAATCTGCTCTGGCACAGCTTTGAAACACTCTTGCACCTCCCTGACTGAAAGGTACCAAGTGGCATCTGTCACCTTAAGACACTTTGTGACTAAGGAGAGCTTCAGGCTAGATAGGAGTAATTTTATGTGTAGAAGTTAAAATTCATTTCACCTCTGTCTGAGCAACTGCTAAGTCTGTAGCCTAAGCAAGCTGTTTAGGTTCCTCTGGCAGGACTGAGGAGTGACTGTCACCTCCAGTGGCTGAATCATGCCACCTACTCAGATGATTACCTCAAGCTGATTACCTTCCCCTTAGACAACTCACTGTCAGACAGCTGCAGCTGGTGACTCCTACTCATGGCAGAGCCAGACTTTCACAGCATTAGACTGCAACAAAAGAGGAGGTGATATGGGTTTCAGGCAATGTTTACTCCCTCTGAAAAGCCCACAGGTGGATGTTTCAAAGGAACAGGAAGTTTCTCTCTTTGCCACCTGTATGAGCAGGCACAACATCCCCACGTCCCTGTGACACAAGGGGTCATGCTCCTGCCTCTTTTGTGTCTGGATCCCCTGTCCCTGCTGCCTCATCCACAGCTTTCCAGCATGGTCAGAAACCACAAGGAGTGCAAAGGTCATTTAGGAGCAGCCTTTTGAGGCTGTGACTAACAGAAGGCTGGCAGATGATACAATACCAATGATACCAACTCCATGGAGTTTCCTCAGTACAGAATCACACAGAATCACACAGATCACCAAGGTTGGAAGAGACCTCAAGGATCATCAAGTCCAACCTGTCACCACAGACCTCATGACTAAACCATGGCACCAAGTGCCATGTCCAATATCCTCTTGAACACCTCCAGGGATTGGGACTTCACCACCTCCCTGGGCAGCTCATTCCAATGGCTAATTACTTTTTCTGGGAAGAACTTTCCCCTCACCTCCAGCCTAAACTTCCCCTGGCACAGCTTGAGACTGTGTCCTCTTGTTCTGGTGCTGGTTGCCTGGGAGAAAAGATCAACCTCCTCCTGGCTACAACCACCCTTCATGCTGCTTGTTCACCATTTCATTATCTATATGCCTTGCTTTGCTTTCCAGGCTTCTAAACACAACCTAGATATATGAAATGATTAATCTTTACTTGTTCCCAACAAAGTATGGTAAGAAAAATATTTAGATTCACTTCACAGTTTTAAATGTAATTATTTCACTATGGACTAGAACTCACACAATCTTTAGTGGTATTACAGATTGTTATATTGAATGATATTTCCTTCCTGTTCAAGATCAGAGTTTGTCTGGAAATTTCAGAGAAGCAGAAAAGTTTTTGCCTTCAATCTGTGCAGACATATGGAACAAAGATACATACTGAACCAGGTTACTTGAGGTAACCATCAGCAACTTTGAAACAGAGAAAAGTTCTTTTGATTCCTAGAATCTGAAGCTTCCTTCAGAGGTTTCCTTCTTTCTCTCAGCTTTCAGGCTCATCATTCTGTGGAAGGGACCCCTGCACAGGTTATTCTCTGGAAAGATGGGTTTAGTATGCTCTGAGGCCATCAGGTTTGCCCAGAAGCTTTTGCTAAAAGGAAGATACAGCGAAACAGAAGGCATTGTGCCAAATGCAAAAGTTATACTGACTTTTTTTCCCCCTACCTTTTCCCTCTCTGGATGTTTATCACCTATCAGATTATAGATTGTGCTGGTGAGGGATTGTGTGCTTCTCCTTGATTTTATTGTATATGGCACTATCTGGCTCTGAACATGACTATGCTGATAAAATGCATAATGCATTTGTGTTCAGTAAGACAGCCATGAATAAACAACTGCTTTGTGACCAGACAGGAATACAGATGCCTGCTGATGGGAAACTAAACTAGATTTGTTCCCAAAGTTGAGAGCTAGACAACTCCTTCTTTTCCTTCCTTTGGCAGCAGGAGCCCTTGATGACTGAATACATCTCTCTATAATAACCAAGAAAAGGACATTGTTGCAGGTTTCTTCAAGCAGGTGAGTCATCATCTCTTATAGGAGGATCTGCCTTAGATATTGGCACGACCTCAGTTGAAGCTGAATTGATGGTATTGACCTTTCCTTAATTTTCTGGGCACCACAGAGATCAACACCAATGTTGACAAGGTTCGGTGAGACGCCGGAGATTTACAGCCCCAAACGTTTGAAATAAACCTCAGGTTGCACAGATTCAGGACCTGTCACAAGCTGAAGCTGTGCTCTGGGTAAGCAATTTCAGACAAGCCTTAGCCCACACTAAAATCTGAACTGGCAGCAACTTCTATAATTTACTCTGTCAGGTTTATGTACATAGGAGAGAAACAAGTCCCCAGCCACAATTATCAAGCTGAGGGGGAAAAACCAACCAACCAAAGAAACAAAGCATCTTGAAATCAATAGGGTGAGGGGGGGGAAAAAAATCAGTCTTTTATTTCATTTTAATTTAACTATAATTTAATTTCAATTTTAATTTGCAACTTGTATTTTTATTTTATGTTTTCTTCTCATTTTTAATTTGGACTATGTATTTTTATTTTATGTTTTCTTCTCATTTTTAATTTGGACTATGTATTTTTATGTTATGTTTTCTTCTTATTTTTAATTCCAATTTTTATTTGATTGGATTTCAATTTTTTATCTCTTTTCTTATCTGTTTGAAATTCAAAGGCAAGGAAAGCAATCCTGAGCTATTTCTGTGGCTAAAACGGACTACCAAATGCTTACTGGGAGCTGCCTGGCATCTCACTCTTCCAAGCAGAGGCCATAAGAATTAAATCAAATAAAGAAAGTCAGGAAGGCAAATAGTGGATTCATTCTCCTTTTTTTTTTTTTTGTTTAAACACTGCCAGAAAAGATCTCTGGACCTTTCCACCCCTCAGGAGCAAATATGAAGATCCTGACATGCCTATCCTTACTGTTAAATAACTGCAATTATCTCCTCAGTGAAGTGCCACATTGTGCACTGATGCTAATTTGTACAATTCACTTGGAACTTTCTGTGTGTTGGAGGGTTTTGGAAGGTATTAGTTGGGTGTTACAGGACAGATAATTATATGTGAAAATATAGGCTGTGCCACAGCAGCAGCTATAGTAACAGCTCTTTTTTTTTTCAGCATGAGAACAGCTCAACTGCTGCTAGTGGATGGATTTCTCCATCAGGAACAGTGTGGCCAGCAGGAGCAGGGAGGTCATTCTCCCCCTATACACAGCACTGGTTAGGCCACACCTTGAGTCCTGTGTCCAGTTCTGGGCTCCTCAGTTTAGGAAAGGTGTTGACTTGCTGGAAGGTGTCCAGAGAAGGGCAACAAAGCTGGGGAGGAGTTTGGAACACAGCCCTGTGAGGAGAGGCTGAGGGAGCTGGGGTTTCTTAGCCTGGAGAAGAGGAGGCTCAGGGGAGATCTTCTTGCTCTCTGCAACTACCCGAAGGGAGGTTGTAGCCAGGTGGGGGTTGGTCTCTTCTCCCAGGCAACCAGCACCAGAACAAGAGGACACAGTCTCAAGCTGCACCAGGGGAAGTTTAGAATAGAATAGAATAGAATAGAATAGAATAGAATAGAATAGAATAGAATAGAATAGAAACTAATAGACCAGGTTGGAAGAGACCTTCAAGATCATCGTGTCCAACCCATCAACCAATCCAACCCACCTAAACAACTAAACCATGGCACCAAGCACCCCATCAAGTCTCCTCCTGAGCACCTCCAATTTAGACTGGATGTTAGGAAGAAATTCTTCATAGAGAGAGGGATTGCCCATTGGAATGGGCTGCCCAGGGAGGTGGTGGAGTCACCATCACTGAAGGTGTTTAGGAGGAGACTTGATAATTGATTAGATGGTGTTGGATGATGGGTTGGATGTGATGATCTCAAAGGTCTCTTCCAACCTGGTTAATTCTATTCTATTCTATTCTATTCTGTTCTATTCTATTCTATTCTATTCTATTCTATTCTATTCTATTCTATTCTATTCCTTTCTATTCTATTCCATTCCATTCTATTCCATTCCATTCCATTCCATTCCATTCCTTTCTATTCCTTTCTACTCCACTCTACTCCATTCATTGCTAGGAGGGGAATTAGACCAGGTCCAGTAGCAAACAAATTGTACAGAGGGGAAGTCACAACAGCTGAAAAACCTTGGTTTGGCAACACAAGAATCACAGGATCACAGAAGATTGGTTGGAAGAGACCTAGAAGATCACCCAGTCCAAACTTTGAGCCAGCACTCAGGGTCAACACTAAACCATGTCCCTTAGTGTCAGGTCCACTCGTGGCTTAAACCTCCAGGAAAGTAAAAATCCACTAAGATTTTGGAATGTCTTTTAATATTACATTGCTAATACTACATTATTAATCATTTGAGGGTAAAGCTTTCTGAAAAGCATTTTCTCACTGATCTCTCCCAACATGCTGTCAGTGGCTGCCTTCTCCTCTGAAAATTCCTACATAGAGGATGTGGATGGAGCACTATAAAGGCTAATCAATTCTTGCTCAGGTGAGCTGACCTGCATGAAGAAATCTAAAGTGGGATGGGGAAGAATAAAAGTCCTACTACATGGTGCTATAGAGATGCCCATTTTGCTCTCCTGCTGCCCTGAAATCCCAAGGCTTGGGATGCCTCTTTGAGGGTCTGGAAGAAATCTGTGGAAAATGAACACCCCTCCCCCTTTGATATGCAGCCCCCTAAGCAGGAGGCTTTTTAAAAGAAACCAAATATTTTATATATATGTGCAACAGCTCAAATGAATGTTTCTAACTCTTGCACAAGTTCATTCCAGCACCCTGTGGTGCTGGGAATCAGACAGCATGGGTATGCTGGTGGACATTTTCATTATTCAGCACCAGGGGAGCAGGCTGAAGTATCTAATTTAGAAGTCTAGCCTCCCTGCACTTTTACAGTCATTAGAGCATGGCTGAAACCTCTAAAGTGGCACACAGAGCAGGAGATTAACTTAGGACATACAACTACATTAAGGAGAAGCTTAAGGGACATGTACAGGGTAGCCAAGCAGCTGTTTTGAGCGCTCAAAGCCTTGGGTGCCCCCAAAACCTCATAGCTTGTGCCTGCATCCTGCAGGAAGCCTTAGAGCAATCTGTGTTTCAGGAGTAAGCAGCACAGGGCTTCCCTCAGATGAATCCCAGCACCTTCTGACCATCTGACATTGGTTGTATAAAAGCCCTAGTAGGAGCAGATGCCACAGATGAGGACCGGAGCTCACTCCCGTGGCAGGCAAACATAACCTGAGGTGCATTGCAAGCCACGTAGCATTACCTTGATTTGCCCCAGACCTGGTAAGACACTTACAGGAATGGTTCTGCAACTGTTGAATCTGCTCACAAACCTGGCTTTGGAGCTGTCTCTGTGAAGCAGAGCAGCTTCAGCTACTCTATTTCTTAAGCCTGTTGGATGACAAAGTAAATTCAGCTCGTAACTCCTCACCCACTCATTGTGCTGCCGTAAGATATATGAGGAGACTGACCACCCACTATGATGTGTTTAGGCCTTTCAATGAATGACTTTCATTCATTGGTCTGATTTTATAGCTTCTGGCTGGTAATTGCAGTCAAATAGCCATTCATGTGGCTGCACTGCTAACAGGGACATTCACAGCCAGCACCGTGTCCTAACATATTAGCACAATAAATCCAGTTCAGTGGGTCACGGCTGGCGCTGAGAACCCGAGTCTGAACTGATCTGCTTTGGTGTTAGTCAGTCAAATGACTCATCTTCACTGAGGCAGCTACAACAGGCTAGAGCCTTTCAAACCAAACATTTCCATTCTGCTCCCAGCTGCTTTGCTTTTCCTTCAGACATGAGTCATTGTGGAGTCTCTCTGGTGTGGCTTATCACGCTTTTTACTGACATCTGCCCTAAATGGCACAAATCCATGAGAAGTCACCTGTCAAGATTTGAAGCAAACCTCAGAAATGGTCTTTATTTGTAGGTAGGATTAGAAGTAATGCATCAGGTCTGAGCACTGTGATGCCAGCATGCACAGTTAATTTTGGTAGAGAAACCTGTGCTTACAGGGGCGTATCTGAATCTGAAACGAACCACCAAGCAAACACTGCTGTGGAAGCACTGCTAGACCAGGCTTTGGGCAAGTTAAAACGCATCAGGAGGAATTCCAGTGACAGGTGCACCAAAGTGAGAACTGTTCATTAGACCTTTGCAGGAGAGCCAAAAGAATAGGCAAGACATTACATGAAAATCATCAACTAATCATAAATTTAAAAGTCACATTTGTGGGTTGAAAAGAAAAAGTCCAAAAGAGTCAATCTTTTCTTTTACCACATTACGTTAACTACTACTTGCAGTTGTTAGAAATGTCACTCTGCAGGCTCCCAGCTGCTGTGGAATGAGTTTGTTTTTAAAGCACTGACTGAAGAGAATAATTATTTTGTAATGTTGAACAGTGTGTTTGGTTTGCTTCTGGTTTGGAATGTGCTCAACTGAATAAGCAAATGGTGTTTGTGCCTCAGGTACCTACAGTCTGATAGGAGATGTTTACCTTAGGTAGCTAAAGGCTTCACAGTCAATGAATTGTCTTTTCCATTGTGCAGGACATACATGCCTATGCCTGATGAAGTTAAACCACTCACGAGTGTGGTGGTTTTAGGCTATGCCTTTAGAATTTAGCTGCAGATTTGGAGCAGAAAAGTTAGAAAAAACTACAAATAAATCACTATTGGGTGTAGAAAGGAAAACAAAAGATTATTCTAAACAAATTCATTGGATAAATGTCTGGGATCAGGAGAGCTGCACCAGAACAATTCTTCACATTTCCCCCTTCCCTCTCCTCTCCTCTCCTCTCCTCTCCTCTCCTCTCCTCTCCTCTCCTCTCCTCTCCTCTCCTCTCCTCTCCTCTCCTCTCCTCTCCTCTCCTCTCCTCTCCTCTCCTCTCCTCTCCTCTCCGAACCTCTCCTCTCCGAACCTCTCCTCTCCGAACCTCTCCTCTCCGAACCTCTCCTCTCCTCTCCGAACCTCTCCTCTCCGAACCTCTCCTCTCCGAACCTCTCCTCTCCTCTCCGAACCTCTCCTCTCCTCTCCGAACCTCTCCTCTCCTCTCCGAACCTCTCCTCTCCGAACCTCTCCTCTCTTCCAATCTCAGCTGTTTTGCTTTGCTTGGGAGAGATAATGTGCTTCTGGCTGGCCTTAGATAAGTCTAACCCACTGCTTTTCTCTCTCCCCTCCTCTTTTGGGACAGGGGGGCGGGGGGGCAGTGGAATAACTCTCCCTGCTCTTTTGCCCAGGGTTCTTTGTGTGTTGTTTGCTAATGGTAAATACCTGTATAATATTGTGAATCCTGTATATTTTGCACATCATATCCATTGGGTTCCATTTAGAGTGTAGTTTTTGCTTGTAAATACAGCTTCACTTGCTTCTGTGTTGGTCTGGCTAAAAGTCAATGCTGGGGGGGGGGAAACTTCAACCCACCACAATGAGTCAAGACTATTCAGCTATTCAACAGTTGGATTTCTACTGAAAGAAAAAAAATCACTCTTTACAGTTTTTGTGCTGTGTTGTTATCTACACCACTGTCTCCAACTTCTTCAATCCGCTTTCTTAATTAGTGTAGCTATTTCAAGCTGTAAGTTTGGTTTTATGACCCTCCTTGCTGATATCCATAAATTCCCCTACTCCTTTTATTGCTGCATAAGCTGGGTGGCCTGAAGCACTGGTTCTCATCTCATGTTGATTTTATTCTGTGAAATAAATCGACTGTCTTCAGGGAAGTCACTTGTGATTTAAACCCACAGCAGAGGAAAGCCAAAGCTTCAGGTTATAGTGGTACAATCAAACACAATTGAATTGTGGTGACTTAACAAGCTGCCTCCTGTCAGCTGAGAAGGTACAAGGGACTGTGGGCATGCTAATTGTGAGAGACAGTAACTTAGTTGATGTGAATGAATTAGGCTGAAGGGAGCAGAAAACAGAGAATCATAGAATGCACTGGGTTGGGAGGGACCTCTAGAGGTCATCAAGTCCAACCCCCTTGCAGTAAGCAGGGACATCCCCAACTAAATCAGGTTGCTCAGAGTCACACCAAGTCTGATCTTGAATTTCTCCAGGGATGGGGCCTCCATCACCTCCCTGGGCAACCTGTTCCACTATTTCATAACCCTCATTGTGAAGAACCTCCTCATGTCCAGCCTAAATTTGCCCTGCTCCACGTTTTTCCCTTCATTTCACAGATGAGCTAAATTGTATCCTAGAGCAAATTGACACTATTAATGCCCAAAACTGTCAAAGGAGGAAAGCTGACTGATTTAAACATAGACTTATGCATTGCCACCAGTTGAATCCCACCTGAGTAACATACAGGCATAGACTTATGCATTGCCACCAGTTGAATCCCACCTGAGTAACATACAGGCATAGACTTATGCATTGCCACCAGCTGAATCCCACCTGAGTAACATAAGGCAAGTTTTAGCCACTCAGCATAGTCACTGGGACTGAAGTAAGGTACTGATTTACTTCAACTTTTTTCTAGGCACTTAGGGTGGGATTAGTCTGACCTGGTTTTATACATCTAAAATGTTATAATTTTTGGACTAGCAAAGCCAAGCTAAGCAACCACCAAAGAAAACAGTCCCTTGTAGGGGTAAATACATTTTGCTCCTTTATATATATAGGTCTTTGCCCTGTACAATAGAATAAACCAGGTTGGAAGAGACCTTCAAGATCATCATGTCCAACCCATCAACCAATCCAACCCACCTAAACAACTAAACCGTGGCACCAAGCACCCCATCAAGTCTCCTCCTGAACACCTGCAACGAAGGTGACTCCACCACCTCCACAGGCAGCCCATTCCAACCTGTAGAACTTAGAGTGGAGAAATCATACTCCAGATGTACCTTTTCTACATTAGCTTAAAGCTGCAATCTGGGTAATCAGGTCAGATGGAGACAGTAAGGAAGATGAATCTCTACATGTGCAGGAACTGAGAAGCAACATGCTCCACGTGATTCATCCTTTCTCTGCTTTTACTCCTCTCATACAGATTCTTCTCCCTCCACAAATGGAATGGAAGACCATGAACTTTCTTATCCAGAGAAAATACCTGCAGCTAGAAAAGTCTTTCCAGGTCAGGACAATTGTAATTGTAATGATCAGAACGTGGTACATAATGACCTAGAATGCCCTGCTAAATCCTGTGAGCTACTTGCCCTGATTAACAAACCTTTCTCCTACAACCAGTTAGAACTCTCAGTAAAAGTAATAGCAAACTAGTAGCAGATAGAGCAGACTGAATAACTCACTATGCAGAGGAAAGAAGACTCTGCAAGCAGCAAAACTCCAAAATCAATAGGGAAAAAAACAGTGTACAATCCTTCATCCTATAAATCAGTGGTTTGTAAAGAAATCCAAACCCAGCATTTGCTTTGAAATGAATGAGAGCTCTTTAAATTCAAACTGTATGGATTCATTACATCAGCAAATAAGAATTGCCTGTTGTGACACAGAATCTGAATGGTAACCCGACTTATTAGTTTGCTCCATCACCAAATAGCTTTAGATACAGCAGTAAAACATATCACACTTTAATCCTTTCTCTATCTTAGTTGTCTGCTTTCAGTAACCTAGAAAAATTGCTTGCTTTTTTTTAGAGTGAGCAGTGCAGGGAAAACTTACAAATTTCCATTCCTCAGTTCTATTTTGTGCTCATATTCAGGAGGATATGTAGACTGTGGAAGTCACTAGTGGTGTCCCCCAGGGATCAGTGCTGGGCCCCATCCTGTTCAATATCTTCATTGATGATCAGGATGAAGAGATTGAGACAGTCATCAGCAAATTTGCAGATGACACCAAGCTGGGAGCAGATGTTGATCTGTTAGAGAGCAGAAGGGCTCTGAAGAGGGACCTCGACCGACTGGACAGATGGGCAGAGTCCAACAGGATGGCATTCAACAAATCCAAGTGCTGGGTCCTTTGGACACAGCAACCCCATGCAGAGTTACAGGCTGGGGTCGGAGTGGCTGCAGAGCTGCCAAACAGAAAGGGACCTGGGGGTGCTGATTGACAGCCGCCTAAACATGAGCCAGCATTGTGCCCAGGTGGCCAAGAAGGTCAATGGCATCCTGGCCTGCATCAAGAATAGTATGGCCAGCAGGAGCAGAGAAGTCATTGTGCCCCTGTACTCTGCATTGGTTAGGCCACACCTTGAGTCCTGTGTCCAGTTCTTGGCCCCTCAGTTTAAGAAGGACATTGAGACACTTGAACCTGTCCAGAGAAGGGCAACAAGGCTGGGGAGAGGCCTTGAGCACAGCCCTACGAGGAGAGGCTGAGGGAGCTGGGATTGTTTAGCCTGGAGAAGAGGAGGCTCAGGAGAGACGTTATTGCTCTCTACAACTCCCTGAAGGGTGGTTGTAGCCAAGAGGGGTTTGGTCTCTTCTCTCAAGCAACCAGCACCAGAACAAGAGGACACAGTCTCAAGCTGCACCAGGGGAACTTTATGCTGGAGGCGAGGAGAAAGTTCTTCACTGAGAGAGTCATTTGCCATTGGGATGTGCTGCCCGGGGAGCTGGCGAAGTTACCATCCCTGGAGGTGTTCAAGAGGGGATTGGACATGGCACTTGGTGCCATGGTCTAGTAGTCATGAGGTCTGTGGTGACAGGTTGGACTTGATGATCTTTCAGGTCTCTTCCAGCCTTGGTGATTCTGTGATTCTGTGAAAGCCTTAACTAAAACACACTGTTGCAGGTCTCCTTACCTGCCAGTGCAGAAATGATATTCTGTGCTTTGGTCCTGTCTAATTTATGACTTGCATAAACTCTGAAGAAAAAACATGCAAAGCTCACAGTGACAAAAACTATAATTAAAAGTAAAGCAAATTTTACAGTGGTTGTTTTGTTCCAAACAAATTGATAAAGTTATGTTGTATTTGTGTGCATTTGCATTTTATATGTGTATTAGCATTTTAGATGTGCTTGCAGAGCACATAAGAAAAATTCAGCCTTCATGCTGATAGAGATTGATAGGATATTACCACAATACTTAGGATATGAGTAGTAGTAAGGATTATCAGCAAACAACGGTCTCACAGTCCTAGTCTTGAATTAAATAGCATGCAAAGCTCTGAAGGACACTATGAATATAGAAGGCAATCATTAAAGATGAGAAACTCTTTAATGGAAGTGCTCCTAGGAGAAGTTTCCTCATATATCTTCTAACTTTCTGGTTTAAAATGTTCATCTGTGGTAAACAAAGCTTACTCTCCCTCATAAAATGTAACAGCTGCATCATTCTCGTGCTGGTGAGAGCTGAGCATGAAAACATAGCGAAGGAGACCAGAAACACTTGTGGAGACCTATGGCTCCCACAGCCTACCTATGTGTGCATCATTCCTGCTAGAAACACCATGCAGAGTGTGGTGGTTTAAGCCTTAACTGGGAGTTAAGAGCTCCGATGGGAGCAAGGCTGAGAATCCCTCCCCTGCTCCCCCCTCCTTCCTCTCAACAGAGAATACAATACAATACAATACAATACAATACAATACAATACAATATGCTACCAGGTTGGAAGAGACCTTCAAGATCATCGCCTCCAACCCATCAACCAATGAAGGAAGAAAAAGGAAAGGAGCAAGTCCACCAAACAATGATTTGGAGTTGGCTTGGAAGTAGAGAGGTAAAGAGTTTTCTTTAAACAATATATACATATATATGTAACAATAACAGGCAAGGTTCACAAGGGCAAGGAACAAGGATGGATGGGAGTGGGACAAAGGAGAAGAATACAAAACCATCTCTCTCTCTGAAGAGGTGTGGAGGCAGCAGGGAAAAGGATCAGGCCTGACCACGTGGCAGAGGAGCAGGAAGGCAGCCACAGTAGCTCTCATCCAGGAGAGGCAGGAGCCAAAAGCAGCTAATGGTTGCATGTCCTGCTTTTTATACCCTAGCTGGGCAGGGAGGGGGGAGTGGAACAGTCTCAGCTTCCCAGGGGGAAAACGCCCTGCGGTGAGGGCAAAGCACTCGCAAGCCCTCCACTCTCTGTTTTCAGGATGGGCGTTAACCCAGCACACAGAGCTTTATATTCCTCTCATGAAATTCAGCTTCATTTGGAATTTAGATGTTTTTAATGATTTTTACATTTTTAGGATGCTTCTTTCAGACAGCAGTCTCTCTGTGCTTTGACTTAGGGATATCACTGTGGAGCACACCAACACACTTCACCTTCAGGTTGGTGCTTCGGCTCAGATCCTAATTTCTTTCTGCCTTGCTGCTTATCACACTGAGTTGTAGTCTAGAATTGCATTTGCCTAGAGTCAGAGTAGGTCAAGGTTTCGTGGGGGTTTTTTTGGGGGACTACTATGATTAAATGTGTTACTTAAGCAGCTCTTTAGCCATGTGGGAGTGCCTATTCCAACAGATGTTACAGTCCTCTTCCACTCCAGGAAGATCCCAGGGAAGAGATTATACTAATAGCCTCTTCTTTCTATGCAGAAAACCAGCCACTGAGTGCTGACCTACATTCACACAACTTTACTGCTCCCATTGTTCCTGTCACCTAGTTAACAGGTGTAGACAAAACTCCCCAAATAGCTGTTCCCCTCCTTTTTTTCTAACACACTGGCTAGGCAAAGAGACAGTTCTGCATGGGGAAGATGTAAGATATCAATAACCTGCACAAATTATCTTACCTGAAACACATTCCACCATTGCATTTTCTTTACCAGACTTTTGGTGCTATTTAAAAGTCGTAAAGGAAAAGCTTGTATGCTCTGGATTACTGCTGCAGTTTGGGTTCACTGATGGCAGTGTACAAGGCACACAGGTGTTTGGGGCTAATGTCCAGGTGTGCTGGCAGAAGCCAGACGTCTTGCCCACAGAAAGGTAAAACATTCCACAGTGCTGAACAAAATCTGGAAAGTTATGGGGCACATTTTATGGTTGACCATTCTGCTGAATGGTGGACCTGCCATCTTACTCAACTTGCCTGTGTACTCACATAAATAATATATATGAGGAGAAGAAGAAGAATGCTTGACTCTCTCAAGAACTACACTGGAGAAGCTGTGCCTGTCTCAGAAAAGGATTTGGGAGTGCAATATCTGAAAAGTGACTGCAGACTCCTTGAAGGAAAAAAATAAGTCATAAAAACTCACTAGTTCCAGAGAGGCAGGGAACTACTGGATGACTCCAACAGAGGTGGTTGGGGTCCCATCCCTGGAGGTGTTTAAGCCCAGGCTGGATGAGGCTCGGGGCAGCCTGATCTAGTGTGGGGTGTCCCTGCCCATGGCAGGGGAGTTGGAACTAGATGATCCTTGTGGTCCCTTCCAACCCTGACTGATTCTATGATACTATGATAATCAACAGAACAACTTTGACTTTCCCTTTGTAGAGTGGCTGGAATTGCAGTGCCAGGTACATAATTCCCCCAAGCCTACCACATAAATTTACTTCAAACAAAAATAAAACATAGTTTAAAAAGTAATTTTAATTATTTATTGATATCATTAAGCTGTATTAATGCCTTTTATTATCCTTATTAAAAATTCACAAGGATTTTCATCCCTTTCATCTTTATTAGATGTGTCATAACTGGCTATGTATTTTCATGAACTATTGATGAATATGAAATGCTAAAAAACTATTTTTTTTCCCTTTTACTTCTAATGACTGTGTGGGGAGTCTATTAATATTTGAAGAAGCAGTTACATATGCTAGTTAGTAGCGTTTCTACTACTTTCCCTTAGCATGCAGTACAAAGGCAACACCCTTAATACACAAAGCCTGCAACTGAAAAGCAAAGTTTAAGTGGTAGAATCATAGAATTGTAGAGTTGGAAGGGACCTCAAGGATCATCCAGTTCCAACTCCACTGCCATGGGCAGGGACACCTCACACTACAGCAGGTTGGTCATAGCCACATCCTACCTGGCCTTAAAAACCTCCAGGGATGAGGCTTCCACCACCTCCCTGGGCAACCTGCCAGTGTCTCACCACCCTCATGGGAAGAACTTCTTCCTAACATCCAATCTCAATCTACCCATTGCTTAGTTTTTCTATTCCCCCCAGTCCTATCCTTACCTGACATCCTAAAAAGTCCCTCCCCAGCTTTCTTGTAAGATCCTGGAAGGCCACAATAAGGTCTCCTCAGGCCTTCTCTTCTCCAGACTGAACAGCCCCAACTCCCTCATGACCTAGGTCTCCTTATCTCACACAAGTAGCAGTGTTTTGATAACACAAAGTGCGCAGAAGTCATTGAACACGTTGGTACACACGATAACGACACAGGCAGCAGCTTCAGTGTTAAAGTCAAGCTCACAGATATGTTGAGGTGTTGTATGAAAAAAAAATGTGGAGGTCTTCACTCCTATATTTCGGTATTTTCTCATTCAGCTTAAATTCATCGTTTAAACAGAATAGAATAGAATAGAATAGCATAGCATAGAATAGAATAGCATAGAATAGCATAGCATAGCATAGCATAGAATAGAATAGAATAGAATAGAATAGAATAGAATAGAAAAAAAACCAGGTTGGAAAAGGCCTCTGAGATGATCGAGTCCACCCTATCATCCAACACCACCTAATCAACTAAACCACGGCATAAAGTGCCCCATCAAGTCTCCTCCTAAACACCTCCAGTGAGGGTGACTCCACCACCTCCCTGGGCAGCACATTCCAATGGCCAATCTCTCTTTCTATGAAGAACTTCTTCCTAACATCCAGCCTAAAACTCTCCTGGCACAGCTTGAGACTGTGTCCTCTTGTTCTGTTGGTGGTTGCCTGGGAGAAGAGACCAACCCCCACCTGGCTACAACCTCCCTTCAGGGAGTTGTAGAGAGCAAGAAGGTCTCCCCTGAGCCTCCTCTTCTCCAGGCTAAGCAACCCCAGCTCCCTCAGCCTCTCCTCATATGGCTTTGTTGCACTACCCTGGACATGTTCCAGCATCTCAACATCTTCCTAAACTGAGGAGCCCAGAACTAGACAAAGGACTGAAGGTGTAGCCCAACCAGTGCTGAGTACAGGGCAGAATGACCTCCCTGCTCCTGCTGGCCACACTGTTCCTGATGCAGGCCAGGATGCCATTGGCCTTGGCCACCTGGGTACACTGCTTGCAACAGAAAAATGACAGCATAAAAGTAAGATAGGATATGTCCATTATTAAGAAAGACTTGTAGGAGGAATTTGGAATATAGGTCAGCTTGGGTAATTGTAGTAACTTTATTTTCTATTATTTTATTATTTTTTAATAACTTTTTTATCACTTCCTATTTTATTACCTGGATATTGACAAAGTGTTCTCAGGCCATAGACATCTTCTGATACATTTGCCTTTCAGTGTATCAAGAGCTCTATAACATCTCAAAGGTCTTTTCCAACCTGGTTAATTCTGTTCTATTCTATTCTATTCTATTCTATTCTATTCTATTCTATTCTATTCTATTCTATTCTATTCTATCTATTCTATTCCATTCCATTCCATTCTATTCTACTCTACTCTACTCTAATTTATGCTACCTTATGCTGACCAGGGTGTTTCATTTAAAACTTGCAGTCCTAAATCACTTAACTACTTTGGGAAAACCCATCCTTTAACTGTCTAAATCAAAAGTGTTGATGTAGAACAGTTCTTAAGATTTAGTATTTCTACCTAGAAATGTGTGAGGGGAAAAAAACCTCAAACAAACTAGGCAGTGATTAGAAAGTAATTATGCCTCATTAACACCAAGCCATTTCGTTTATTGTTACAAGGACGTTAAGCAACATAAAGAACGCAATAAAACTAGAAGTGAAGCCCTCAAACAACAGCACTCCTCAGTACTCAACCCAGATTTGTTTAGCAGGTCAGTTGCCTTGTGTAGGGGCAGATCCTGATCTGTATTATGCATCGATGATCTGGATGAGGGTACTGAGTCCATTATCAGTAAGTTTGCAGATGACACCCAGCTGGGGGCAGGAGTTGATCTGTTAGAGGGTAAGAGAGCTCTGCAGAGGGACCTTGCCAGGTTGGACACATGGGTAGAGTGCAAGGGCATGAGATTGAACACATCTAGGTGCCAGGTTCTACACATTGACCACAACAACTCCATGCAATGCTACAGGCCAGGGTCAGAGTGGTTGGAGAGCAGCCAGGCAGAAAGAGACCTGGGGGTGCAGGTTGATAGTAGGCTGAACATGAGCCAGCAGTGTGCCCAGGTGGCCAAGAAGGCCAATGGCATCCTGGCCTACATCAGGAACAGTGTGGCCAGCAGGAGCAGGGAGGTCATTCTGCCCTGTACTCAGCACTGGTTAGGCCTTCAGTCCTGTGTCCAGTTCTGGGCTCCTCAGTTTAGGAAAGATATTGAGTTGTTGGAATGTGTCCAGAGAAAGGCAACAAAGTTGGTGAGGGGTTTAGAGCATAGCTCTGTGAGGAGAGGCTGAGGGAGCTGGGGTTGCTTAGCCTGGAGGAGGCTCAGAGGAGACTTTATTGCATGTCTACAACTCCCTGAAGGGAGGTTGTAGCCAGGTGGGGGTTGGTCTCTTCCCCCAGTCAACCAGCACCAGAACAAGAGGACACAGTCTCAAGCTGCACCAGGGGAGGTTTAGGCTGCATGTTAGGAAGAAGTTCTTTGCAGAAAGAGAGATTGGCCTTTGCAATGTGCTGCCCAGGGAAGTGGTGGAGTCACCATCACTGGAGGTATTTAGGAAGAGACTGGATGGGGTGCTTGGTGCCATGGTTTAGTTGATTAGATGGTGCTGGGTGCTAGGTTGGACTTGATGATCTTGAAGATCTTTTCCAACCTGGTTAATTCTATTCTATTCTATTCTATTCTATTCTATCCCATCCCATCCCATCCCATCCCATCCCATCCCATCCCATCCATCCCATCCTATCCTATGCTATTCTTATAAATGAACTATAGGAGTAGTCCCTGCTCAGGTGCAGAAGAGCTGAGGAGCTGCCTATCCACCTGCAGTAGCAAACATTTCTGTTAAGGGGACATTTTCTTTCTTTCTTTGCCTCAAGATGTGTTGCAAAATTCAAAAGCAATATCCTCACATTTATGTCACTAAAATCTGCTCTCATAATTTATTCATTAAGCACCGTAAAGAAGAGCAGCAATGCACAAGGGTTTGAAGTTAATTTCACGAAAGCTCGTGCGGACTGGAATCTAAATAAATAATTTTAACAATGAATTAAGCCTTGTTGACCTGAATTATTGCATACTGGTGTAGGGAAAGGCAGGCAAAAATCAGATAGGAAGAAACTGGAAAATTACATAGAATCATAGAATTGTTAGGGTTGGAATGGACCTCCAGGATCATCCCGTTCCAAACCATCTGCCATGGGCAGGGACCCTCACACTAGATCAGGTTGCTCAAACCCATATCCATCCTGGCCATAAAACCTCCAGGGATGAGGCTTCCACCATCAGTAAGAAACCAGGATTGTGTTTTGTAATCATTTGGCATTGGTTAAGGGCAGCAAAGCTGCTGAGGGGTTTGGAGCACAAACCCGATGGAGAAGAGGATGAGGGAGCTGGGGTTGCTTAGCCTGGAGAAGAGGAGGCTCAGAGGAGACATTATTGTTGAAGGGAGGTTGCAGCCAGGTGGGGGTTGGTCTCTTCTCCCGGGCAACCAGCACCAGAACAAGAAGACACAGTCTCAAGCTGTGCCAGGGAGGTTAGGCTGGAGGTTCGGAAGAAGGTCTTCATAGAAGAGTTATTGGCCATTGAAATGTGCTGCCCAGGGAGGTGGTGGAGTCACCATCACTGGAGATGTTGAGGAATAGATTGGATGGGGCACTTGCTGCCATGGTTTAGCTGGTTAGATGGTGCTGGGTGATAAGTTGGACTTGATGATCTCAAGTTTTTTTCCAACCTGGTTAATTCTATTCTATTCTATTTTTTTTTGTAAATGGTCTTGTACAATAAACTGCAACTCAGTTTAAAGGACATCAGGATTTGCTTAGTTAGTACTCTCCCAACAGAACTTAAAGCAAACAGACCTAGCTGCTGAGTTTGGCTATGGAATTACACAAATAATAAGATGCTAAACTTGATCTTCCATCTTTTAAATGTTTATGATAGCATCCTATTTGTTTTGCTTTTAGGGGAATTTGTCAGTGCCAATATAATTAATGGGAAAAAAATTAAAAGGAACAAGAAATAGAAAAAGAAGAAAAAGAATAAGAAGAAAAAGGAGAAGAAAAAAAGAATAAAAAGAAATAGAAAGGGAAAGGGAAAGGGAAAGGAAAAGGAAAAGGAAAAGGAAAAGGAAAAGGAAAAGGAAAAGGAAAAAGAAAAAGGAAAAAGAAAAAGG
>JAAWVA010000033.1:3591975-3795333 GCA_015227895.2 Colaptes auratus
AAAGAAAGAATGGCAGGCAGGCAGAAAACACAAGAGCAGCAGCTGTGCAGCTTTGTGAGTCAGACCAAAGTGGTGGATCTTGCTGCTCCCCCTCACCCTAAAGAGGTGCACAACGGTGGGAGCTGAATGCTGCTCATTAGCGAACCTCCCACAGTCACATTTAGCAGTGGAGGGGTCAGGATGCTCCTCTGGCATCCCTGAGATCATAGCAAGAGACACTTTAGCATGACCCATCTCAGAGGCACTGTTCTGAGCAGGGCTAAGTTAGGATGTACCTGATGTCCACTAACTGGAGCGGCACAGAGGAAATGTTTTGCTGGCATTTCTGAAAGGTCATGCGGTGCTTTTTTTAGCTGAAAACAACATTAAAGGAAGGAATAATGATCAAAGCGAGAAAAGAGGGAGGGAAAAGCCTGCTTTGCACAGCTTGTCCTTACTCCTGAGAGAATAGTGCTGTATTGACTGTCTGTTGGGCTGCTTCATAAATACAAAAGGTGGGACTGATCTGAGTGTTTGTCCTAATCTCAGGAAACCACAGATAACAGCGGTGCTTGTTTGTAGACCGAGTTCTGCTGCTGTAAATAAGCAGTGCCAGAGCTGTACCACATGCCTTCAATTGGCAAGATCTGATTTTCAGGACAACTTAAGGAATTGTCAGAGGATTCCCAAGGAGGCCAGCTCATCAGACAAAAGGGGACTTGGCTTCATTCTTCTGGCAGTGTATTTCATTTACAACCTGGCCTTAACCAACAGAATTGTGGATGTGTCTTAATGCAGTGCCTTGCACAACACCTGACATGCTTTCTCTCAGCATACAGATTGGCACTTTGATGATGTTTGTAGCACTCAGTCATTAGAAAAGAGCAATTCTCTGGTTTCATATTTTCCCAGAGCACATTCTCCTTTATTAGAGAACAAGGGGGTAAGAAGAACTAAACAAGCAAAAATGATGCTACCTAGACTTTAAGTCCACCCATGATTATAGGATGACTGGCCTGAGATGTAAAGACATCTGCTCAGATTTCCAAGATTTGGTAAAAGTATATTAATAATTTGGGGGCAGGGAAGGGGGAAGGAAGAAGTTATCTTTCTTATACTTGTTTGCTGAACAGGAAATAGTGCTTTCTTATCTCACAGCAACACAGGCAAGATAAAGTCTGTAAGGATGAGGTGTTCCAGGGAGAAGGCTGCAGGTAGACAGCAGGAATCACTTGCTGACCTCTCCTCCCCTGCAGGGAGTAGTGAGAATGGATGAATGAGCACAGGAACAGTGAAGAAATTGTTTTGTGCTGATGGAGAGTATCTGCAGATCTTATTTCTCAAGGAAACAAAATTCTCCAGGAGGCAGATGCTATCTTCCGAAGGTCTGGGTTGAGTTTGCCTCAAGATAATATGGGCGGGGGTGAGATGGGGCAGTGGTGATTGGACACATCTGGTCATCAGCATCTGCCATTTGTATCATTACACCCTGAAATGGGGATTTTCATTGAGAAATAAAAGGTTCACCTGCTTCTCACTTCTTGATCTGTGCATAAACATGACTTTGAGTCACACAGGTTGATCACCTCAGAGGACAGTTTAGTAAGAGCCCACCATAAACTTTCCTGCAGTAGAGAACAGACTCTCTCCAAATGCCCTATTTCCTATTGTGCTGCTTCACTCCTTGCTCACAACACACTACCCCCAGGCTTCTTTTATGGAATCTATCAAAGGAAAAAGAGAAAGGAAGAAATATTTTGTGAGAGGTGCTTTCAACATTTGATGCAAAGCCAGGGACTGGATTACTACAGGATAGGAATTACTTCCCCAGAATCTATACCTTCATAAAACCTGGAGGAGGAATTTGCAGACTGGAGAGGAGATACTCCCTGCTTTATCCTGAAGATTGGCAAGCATGAAATGTTTTCTAAAGTGCTGCACTCACTTTAATTCCAAAGGAATGATATAAAAAGCAACCCCATAAAATAAACTTACAGTGGCATTGATTCCACTGAAAGAGTCAATCATTCCATTGTTTTCAAGGAAAATGTGGTGTAAAACAAGGTCTTCTCTTTCAAATGCAAAACCTAGAACTAATGTAGTGTTACATTTCTGAAGTTAACGACTCCAAAATCATCTATCAAAAGCTAAGGCTGGTCAGTATTTACTGTCAGCAGTACTGCATAGTTTCCAGCATACAGCAGCACCACAGACTCACACATTAAGATTAACTCTAACAAAGAAAGAACAGCAGAAAATCTTGCACCTGTGCAAAGAAAATCACCTAAAGGAGGAGAAAACCTTCTGTGATGTGTATGGGCTGTGAGGTTTTTGTGAACATTGTGTTATGGCTGGACAGTCAAAGGAAGTTCTTTACAAGGAAGGTAGTGAATACTGGAACAGGTTGCCCAGAGAGGTGGTGGAGCCCCATCCCTGCCTGGAGACATTCAAAGTCAAACCTGATGGGGCCCTGAGCAACCTGATCTAGTCAAAGATGTCCTTGCTGACTGCAGGGGGGTGGGAGAATAGAATGGAATGGAATGGAATGGAATGGAATGGAATGGAATGGAATGGAATGGAATGGAATGGAATAGAATAGAATAGAATAGAATAGAATAGAATAGAATAGAATAGAATAGAATAGAATAGAATAGAATAGAATAGACCAGGTTGGAAGAGACCTTCAAGATCATCATGTCCAACCTATCATCCAACACCATCTAATCAACTAAACCATGGCACCAAGCACCCCATCCAGTCTCTTCCTAAACACCTCCAATGATGGTGACTTCACCATTTCCCTGGGCAGCACAATCCAATGGCCAATCACTCTCTCTATGAAGAACTTCTTCCTAACATCCAGCCTAAACCTCCCCTGGCACAGCTTGAGACTGTGTCCTCTTGTCCCGGTGCTGGTTGCCTGGGAGAAGAGATCAGCCCCCGCCTGTCTACAACAACCTCCCTTTGGGTAGTTGTAAAGAGCAATAAGCTGTCCCCTGAGCCTCCTCTTCTCCAGGCTAATCAACCCCAGCTCCCTCAGTCTCTCCTCACAGGGCTGTGTTCCAAACCCCTCACCAACTTTGTTGCCCTTCTCTGGACATGTTTCAGCAAGTCAACATCTTTCCTAAGATGACCTTTGAGGGTCCCTTCCAACCCAAGGCATTCTATGATTCTATGAGCACTCTTTGGCTGAGCCTTAACCTCTGGCTGAGTTCTTGCTTAGTTATGGCTGCTCTTAATGTGTATCAACAGTATCCTCAGGTCCTCTCACAGTGGTTCACCCTTGGATTATCAATGAATCCATGGCCAAGGTGTGGTTTTTAAGTGCCTCAAGCTCATCTCCATTATTTCAAAGGATGCCTCCAAATGCCTGTGGCAGCCAATAGTGCATTTAGTGCTTCAGAAACTCTCTTCAGGCACCAGTATGTGACACCCTCTAAGTGGAAGAAAAAAATGTGCAGCTGAACCTGTAGTCAGGTCACTGGGGTTCTGAGACCAAAGAAATACAATCTTATGCGGAAATGAGAAGCAAATGTTTCTTTCCCATGTCACCAGAAAGCCATTAGCATAACAGCAGCAAGAAGCCATAAAGTGGGAAAGCATATATTAAAGGTGTACTGGGGAAAATTTGCTGCTGGATGTGGAGTAATTCTTTTCTCCTCAGTTTTCTTGCTAAGAGTGAAGGAACTGGTGGGACAGCCATGCACACATCAGGCTTCACATGGGAAAGCTGAAAAGAAGAAGTAAAAGTCTAGTGTGTCTTTCAAGGCTAAAGGTTTGTCTTGTTCACTCCAGAATGTCAAGAGCATGCTCCCAGGTGAGGGAGAGGTGGGAGAACAGAAGGCAGGCAAGGTTTCCAGATGAGATTTGGGATGTCATGTTTTTGAATTGGTGGGACTTGTAATTTCAGGAGTCAGCTGCACCAGCTGTGAGGGAATGGGAATAAAAGGGTCTTCCCTCTGCACATTATGGCACTTGTAGTCCTTTCTGAAAGGACTGGTTGATGCTGGATGTGCTGCCAGCCCTGTACTTCTGTGCTTGACACAGGGTGAAGGGCTTGAGCCATGCAGGCTGACACAGGACAGCCACTGTGCATCCCTGGACCTCAGTTTTGTCCTCAACCTATTGCTGCACCACAGATGTATAATTTTACTCTTGAGGCTGCACTATTATAAGATTTGGACTTGGTCAGCCTCATATTTTTAACCCATTTTCTCTTAAACCTTGTAGCCATTTATTTATCAATTCTCTGCCCTGGTGTTTCCAAGTAACTGTGCCAAGGCAGTTGGTGTGTCCTGCTTCAGGTTCAGTATTAACTCACCTGATCATGCCATGAGACCTGAGCAGCAATGATTTGCATTGATTCAGCTTTCAAACTTTGATGTTGTAGATACTGAACTTCTAGATGGATTTGCATGAAAAATAACCTAATGAAAATAACAGCATGTGGATAATTTTGTCCTTACAGCTTGTTTTCCCCCTACCATGCACCTCCTTTGTGCCACAATATCAGGCACTACTGCTGCCACGTCTCAAAACCCCATCCTCATCCCTCTGCATCTACCCACTTACTTTTAATTTGACTCAATATCTTAAAGGTCTCTTCCAGCCAAGACAATTCTGTGATTCCAAATGATCCTATGATTCAGTCCTGCCAGCTGTTCACATGTGATTAGCTGCGAGCTGGCATTTGCCTAGCCCCAAGTAAGGCAAAGGCACATACGCAGGCAGCCAGATGCTTTTGATTATTGCTGTTTACAAGGGAGACCAGAGCTGTGCATGTCACAGTTTGGAAACCTCTTTCTGTGTACTGAATTCTGTGTATTTCTCCATCATAACCTCCTTCTACTTTGTTTAAGGATGAGCAGTTCTGTTTTCAGACCTTGTCATTCCTCGATCAAGGCAACGTGAGAGGTGTGCTTGGAAAGGGCAAACTCCCCCTCAGGGAATGTGGCTGCCTTGGTGTATTTTTATTGTTGTGGACCCAAAGGCTGGGATCTCTGCCCGTGTCTGGTGCTTTCTGGCAGTTTTACTCTGCACCAACTACTTTGGGGTTTATATTTCTCTTCCTTCTTTGAGACAAAAAAAAAAACGTTCACGGCAGATTGTATGATCACAGAATCACCAAGGTTGGAAGAGACCTCAAAGATCTTGCAGAGGAAACAAAGCTAAGCAAACCAGACCAAAATAAAACAAACTGTGGAGGAATACCAATGTAGAAGCCTGTGTTGAACACGGAGTTAAGCTGTTACTGCTTTATTTCAGAGCACACATGATTGACAAATGCAGACGTCAGAACTGCCTGCAGGATAAGCCACAATAGGAAACAGCGTGTTTGCTATACCTGAACACACAGATCAGCTGGAGAAAGACAAAAAGAGATTCTGGGTTTTCTTAATAAGGAGGCCTGCCAGGTCAATTATGTTGAAACAGAAGGGAGAAGGGACTTGCTCATACACACACGCAGGCACAAAGCTTTCCCGTTGGGTTGTGGCAATGTAACACAGATTCTTAATTTAAAAGAGAGGGCTTAGACAAAGAGCACTCCAAAAGCAACCATTTTATCATGATCTCTGATCAATACATGAAATTTATAACATCAGAAGAGGTCTCTCTGCCTTTGCAAATGACCAGCAAGCCATGACATGCAGACCATTTTTTCTAGCCATCATGTGAGCTAATGGCTATTTGCAAGCAGGATAGTTCCTAATTTATTTCTCTAATAATCTGGTCACTGAGTAGCTATAATGCTTATTGATTGTGATTCTTCCAGATCAATAGCATTATTGTCCAAACAATCCTCCAGCTGTTTCATAAAGCAGAACAAACATTGATAAAGTGGTATTGGTTGCGTGGGAACAGCACCAAATCCTTCTCAATGTGCAATTACTATGTAAGGCTACCACCAAAGATTTTAGTCATACAAAGGACAGATTTGGGTCTGACATCTAAACTTCCTTCTTAGCTAGTTGGTCTGCAGAGGGAAATGGATAGGCTTCCAAGGAAGAAGAAATTTAATAAGCAGGTCATAGTACCCTGCACAGCCCAAAGGATTCTGACAGAACTATTAACCTGTGGATTAATAAATATCCTATGGAGAAGGCTGGAAAGATCCATTAGGGATCCAGAACAAATTTGCTGACAAGTTCCTGCAGCAGGGGGATTCTCTCTTTCTCATATTGCTCTCCCCTTCCACTGATGCCCTTCCATTCTCAGGCAGAAACACATACTGGATTAAAAAACAACCCCAAACAATTGTGAGAGAATAATGGTGAGAGAAAGGGTCTAAAGTTAGCCCCACAGCAGAAGGTGCTGTGAGTTGCCAAAATTCACTTGTTTCACTGGGTTCGGGGTGCTGAACTCCCTCACGTGCTCACCCAGGGAATCTTTCCATTCACTGCCCTGTATTTTTGGTCAGGACTATGCCAAACCTACCCAGACCTATGTCCTAAACTTCTCTCATCTTCTTCTGCAAGCTAAGCAGACAATAAGCTTTAAATTAATACATCTCAGTTTAGGAAAGATGTTGACTTGCTGGAAGGGGTCCAGAGAAGGGCAACAAAGTTGGTGAGGGGTTTGGAACACAGCCCTGTGAGGAGAGGCTGAGGGAGCTGGGGTTTATTAGTAGAAAAGAGGAGGCTCAGGGGAGACCTTATTGCTCTCTACAACTGCCTGAAGGGAGGTTGCAGACAGGAGAGGGTTGGTCTCTTCTCCCAGGCAACCAGCACCAGAACAAGAGGACACAGTCCCAAGCTGCGCCAGGGGAGGTTCAGACTGGATGTTAGGAGGAAATTCTACACAGAGAGAGTGATTGCCCATTGGAATGGGCTGCCTGGGGAGGTGGTGGAGTCACCATCACTGGAAGTGTTTAGGAGGAGACTTGATGGGTGCTTGGCTGCATGATTTAGTTGATTAGGTGGTGTTGGATGATGGGTTGGTCATGATGATCTTGAAGGTCTCTTCCAACCTGGTCTGGTCTATTCTGGTCTAGTCTAGTCTACTCTACTATTTCATTTAATTCTAGTCTAGTCTAGTCTATTCTATTCGAGTCTATTCTATTCTAGTCTAGTCTAGTCAAGTCTAGTCTATTCTAGCCTATTCTAGTCTAGTCTAGTCTAGTCCAGTCTAGTCTTGGATATTCTATTCTATCTTCCTCAATGCTGAATTAAAAACAGAAATGTATTTTAATCAATAGCAAATAATATTTCCTTCTGAGGCAGTCAACAGTGCCTGTCTGTGATTCAGGAAAATCCTGGGTACTGACAGGAGAATATTCCATGTAAAGAGGTTAGGATTAGGGTTTCTTGCAGCACCCAAAATTTTCATTTTCATTTTTCTTAAGCCCCAGAATAATTGCACATTCCTGCTCTCTGAGGTCTTGTGAGCGAGAGCAAATAAAGCCAACGCAAATGTTTTCTGTCACCCAGACAGATGTTACAGTGAGCTAACAAAAGAAATACCAAACCCAAGAAATATAGCCAGAGAATAAACACAAGCCTTGCTCACTAAATAGTCATTTAACATCCCTTTTCACAGAGTTTACCCCTTGAGCAAGGGTCTCTGTGATAAAGATAAGCTCACATTGTGAACGCTTGCCTTGTAGCCAGCTACAGCGAACTGTGCTAAAGGCAATATTTGTAGTTAACATTCCTGGGCAAATTTCTTGCCATTTTTTGAGACAGCTAGGAAGACAACACTGCTGATGTTCCTATCAGAGTAAGGCTTCTGTCCAATCTTCTGCCTGCATTTTTCAAAGATGCTAGAACTGACAGGTTATGAGAGCTGGGGTTGTTCAGCCTTGAGAAAAAGAAGGCTCTGGGGACACTGTATAGCAGCCTTCCAGCACCCGAAGCAGGCTACAAGAAAGCTAGGAGGGGATTTTTACAAGGGTCTAGTGACATGGAGAGGGGCAAGGGCTTTAAGCTCCCTGCAGAGCACTGGTGGTTTTCCTGGGGCATGCTGCAGTTACTGACACGTGCAAAGGACTTTGCTAAAGTGACAGTACATCGATTTCCAGTGAAACAGTTGATCAGTATCCTCCTTTTAGCTTTGCAAAGTAGATTTCAAGTTCCTTTTCAGCTGTTGTTCTGCTATTTTTCTTCAAGGAATGTGTAAAACAAAATGGCCAAAATTGCAAGAGGAATCTAAAGCCAGCTCCCAAATCTGTGCTGTCCACATGTTCAGAGATGATCATGTATATACACTCACTTGTGAGCACAAACTGTTTAGGCATCTCATAATCCAATTTTGACTTAGGAATGCACAGCTTGCTTTCAGAAATATGCTTGCATGTGTAATTAAAAGATATGGTGCAATGCTTACAGCTCCTGCCAAGACGTTCAGCAGAAAGCACTCTGGAGAAGGAGATGAAAGCAACCAGAGCAAGAGGCAGAGAAATTGGAATATGGGGAAGCGACAGCAGGAGCCAGGAGCAGTTAAAAGGTTAATGCAACCCCCCTGAGAGCAAGAGGGGGACCGTGTCCCAGGCAGGGATTACAACAGGTCCTGACATGTGCATGAAACACACTGGCAACTGAATTACCAGGAGAGAGTTCTGTCTTGGGACTTGTGGCAACTTCAGAAATCATGTTTGCTCTTCACTGATGGCTTAGGAAATAGTTGGGAACCCTTAGTGGAAATAAAAGTGAGATACTTGCTATTTATTCTCTAATTTTTTGCATACAACCAACAAATATTTGAACTCAAAGACTTCCAGAGATGAAAAGTAGAACAATGACCTACAGCTTGCTAAGCCCACCACTATACTTTGTCACAGGGATGGAAGGTTGGAGGACAGAGGGATGGAGGGAAGGAGGAAGTGAATTTCTTTGTGTGTGCAAAGAAAGGCAGGCAGGCAGGCACAGGTTTAGGTTAGGCAGGTGGAAAACAATTCAAATCCATTTTCAGCAGTCACACAACTCCTTAAAACCAGAGGGAGATGTTTGGCTCTATTCCATGCAACACTGAAATTTGAGGGGGAAATCTTCAGCCATTCAATGTGATACAATTTAGTTTGAAAGCTTAATGAAAGAGGGGAAAAAAGCATTTGTGGGGCAAGGCATTTGCATAGCCCACTTCTTCTGCAGGTGTCTAATTGGTAGTGATACAGGTTTCATTAGAATACACAGCAGGTTGTGGAGCTATCTAAAATGCCACTGAAGATAAATGCATTTTGTTATCAGCAGATGTAACTGCTTGCATGGGGAACCAACACCAGAATACACTGAGTGACAGCCATACTCCATCCTTCCTTTCATCCAGCTCTGTGGAGAAACTGGAGCACGCAAAGAATTATTAACACCTCATAGGCAGGAGAGGAAATTAGTTTAAAAGTCACCAGTATGGAGATGGAAAGTTGGGGCAGGAAAAAAACCCAAAAATCTACCCTGTTTACTAGTGCTGAGTTTACTGTAGTCATTGCAGGAGCAAAGGAAGCAGGTGGTGCAACAGACCCACACCCTGAAGTTAATGGGCTTCTGTACTTTCAAGACACAGTGTGAGAAGGTAAAGAGGGCTCATGCTAAATCCTCCATGCAGGAAATTAATTCCTAGATATGCTGCTCTCTTGCAAGTGTGCCATAGTTTTGCAGGGAAGATATTAAGGATTGATGCCTGTGGAGAAAATGGTCCTTGGCTGGGAGTGGATAAGAATTACAAGTCACAAATCACAAGAAAATACTATTTTTGGACACCCTCCATCTCCCAGGTCTTTGTTAAAGTTGAGTGTGATTGTAAATACATGGCTAAAACAAATGGAATACTGCAATCCTAAACCCAAAAATATTAGGGAGAAAAGCAACCAGATAACCAAAGCTAAAGGAAAATGTGGGAAAGGCCAGAGCTGCACAGTTAAAGTATCCTAAATAAAGTTAACATTCCTCTCCTCTAATTTAGAATGGAATGGAATGGAATGGAGTGGAATGGAATGGAATGGAATGGAATGGAATGGAATGGAATGGAATGGAATGGAATGGAATAGAGTAGAATAGAATAGAATAGAATAGAATGGAATGGAATAGAGTAGAATAGAATAGAATAGAATAGAATAGAATAGAATAGAATAGAATAGAAGGGACTGGACGTGGCACTTGGTGCCATGGTTTAGTAGTCAGGAGGTGTTGGGTGACAGGTTGGACTTGATGAGCTCTGAGGTCTTTTCCAACCTGGAGAACCATGAAAAGTTGTCTCAGCACAGAGGTGGAGAACCTGACAGATCTGTTGTGTCCACTTTTGCTCTCAATAACCAGCACTGCTCCTGTCTCTCCTGGGCTTCCTGGCTGCCAAGCAGTGAAACACCACCAAAGCTAAACGTGCCATCCACTTGGAGCTCCCACCAGCCCCAGGATTAAATGAGAATTTCTTAGGTGACTAGTGCTAACATTTCTGCAGGCTTTTCATACTTCATACTAAGCACCTGCCTGCTGAGACCTGCCACAGATTCCACACAACATCATCTGTCTTCAGAAAACTGTTATTTTCAATTACAGCTTGTGTTTCACATAAACTGTGTGCACGCCCTGGATTCCATAGCTTGTGTATTAGTTAGCAGCAAATACATATTTAGAGCTCTGTACTTAACTATGTATTGCAGGAAACTCTTTAGATTACTTTTCTAAGGAAAAAAAAAGAGCTTCCAGTATCCTACTGCTTGTCTGTTATTTTTCTTTCTGTATAACTCCTTTCCCTCTGCTGTGTTAGCTTTGAGCCTGCTGGCAGATTTTAACTGAGTCTGACAGAGACATCTACATATTAAAACTGTACAAACAGGGAAGAAGAGGGACAAACTATTTCTACATCCACTGAGGGAAAGCTTAAAACATCTCTTCTCTCAAGCAACCAGCACCAGAACAAGAGGACACAGTCTGAAGCAGCTCCAGGGGAGGTTTAGGCTGGATGTGAGGAAGGAGTTCTTCATAGAGAGAGTGATTGCCCATTGGAATGTGCTGCCCAGGGAGGTGGTGGAGTCCCCATCACTGGAGGTGTTTAAGAGGAGACTGGATGGGGCTCTTAGTGCCATGGTTTAGTTGATTAGATGGTGTTGGGTGATAGGTTGGACTTGATGATCTCAAAGGTCTTTTCCAACCTGGTCTGGTCTATTGTACTCTACTCTCTACTCTACTCTACTCTACTCTACTCTACTCTACTCTACTCTACTCTACTCTACTCTACTCTACTCTACTCCCATTCCATTCCATTCCATTCCATTCCATTCCATTCCATTCCATTCCATTCCATTCCATTCCATTCCATTCATCAAAGATTACATCCTAACTAGTGGAACTACCCATCACCCCCATTTTAACCATCAGCATAATCCAAAGCTTTTCAAACCTCAGTATAGGAACACACATTGCTTGCCCAAGCACTTCAATACAACATGAAAAAGCGAACACATTGCTTTTACCGTTTCTAAGGCATAAAGTAAGTCTGCACCTTATCCCTGAGCAGGGTGTTAATTAAACCTTCATATGTGTTTATTTGTAGTGGTTTGTATGCAGAGTTTTTCACCTCCTGCAGAACTAATTCAGAACTGGTCAGTGTGATTATTTCCTATTCACTCTGTGCACTTTGGTTAATCGCCAAAATCAGATGATATTATTCCTGCTCCAAAAATGGATGACCTATGCATTACAAACAGCAAAAATGACTTGCTTGTTAATGAATTATACATTAATATCCACAGGTATTGATATCTCTTGTGATAAGACAAAAAAAGAGGGTTTAATAAAGGCCCATGATGCCTTCTACTAGCTGTGAATGCTCTACAAATCTATTATTTATCCTATTTATGCCTCATTCTCTTTCCTTGATTATTCTGACTAATAAAGCCTTCTTGTACAAATGTTTGTGAATAAAAATCACTGTGTGATTGAAACAAGTCTGTAGAGGTAGAGCCACAGAACACAGGCACATGTCTTGTTACTCTGTGAACCTCCAGCTCAAATAGAGTGGGGAATGGAATGGAATGGAATGGAATGGAATGGAATGGAATGGAATAGAATAGAATAGAATAGAATAGAATAGAATAGAATAGAATAGAATAGAATAGAATAGAATAGAATAGACCAGGTCAGAAGAGACCTTTGAGATCATTGCATGCAACCTATCATCCAACACCACCTAATCAAAAAACCCATGCAACTCTGGACCCTATCAAGTCTCCTCCTAAACACCTCCAATGATGGTGACTCCACCACCTCCTTGGGCAGCACATTCCAATGGCCAATCTCTCTTTCTGGGAAGAATTTCTTCCTAACATCCAGCCTAAACTGCCCCGGCACAGCTTGAGACTGTGTCCTCTTGTTCTGTTGGTGGTTGTCTGGGAGAAGAGACCAACCCCCACCTGGTTACAACCTCCCTTCAGGGAGTTGTAGAAAGCAATAAGGTCTCCCCTGAGCCTCCTCTTCTCCAGGCTAAGCAACCCCATCTCCCTCAGTCACTCCTCATAGGGCTTGTGTTCCAAACCCCTCACCAACTTCTGCTGTCTGTTTTTGATTCAGGTTCCTAAAATTCAGAAGATATGCAGTGAAAGAGAGAGAGACAATCAGAATTTTTCATGGCTTAAGTTTCCCAGGAAGCCCAGGTGTGCTCTGATCATAAGCACATAGAGTGAGTATTTTACAATACTCTACTAGAGTTTGGTAAACTGTACAGGGTAAACTGTACTGGGGAGGGACTTCTCAGGATATCAGGTAATGATAGGACTAGAGGGAATGGAATGAAGCTGGAGGTGGGGAGATTCAGGCTAGATGTGAGGAAGAAGTTCTTCACCATGAGAGTGGTGAAGCCCTGGAATGGGTTGTCCAGGGAGGTGGTTGAGGCCCCGTCCCTGGAGGTGTTTAAGCCCAGGCTGGATGAGGCTCTGGCCAGCCTGATCTAGTGCAAAGTGCCCCTGCCCATGGCAGGGGGGTTGGAATTAGATGATGCTTGTGGTCCCTTCCAACCCTGACTGATACTATGATACTACTATGATACAGTAGGTATGGGGCTCATTTCCTCAGAAGCATGGATATTTCTGTTCCTATTGCATGTGCAGAGCAAGAGATAAACCAGAGCTTGAAGGATATATTTTTTTTCCTCCCTAAAATTTATCTATATTGAGTTCTGAGAAAATAACCCTGGATGCAGCAGAGAATACACAAAGGAGTCACTTTGGGAAAAAAAAATATTAATTATACTTGTCATGAAATACATGTTCCATGAGACTCAAGAGCAACACTGCTTGGAAGGAGAGCAATAAATTAGAGGAAAAATGCTTTAAAATGCATAATTATCATGCATTAAGCTGAAAAAACAGGGGATGGAAATATCCATGCTCTTCAAAATGTCAAGTTGAACACCTTGCTGTGAGGCAGACTGCTTAATGTATGGGTGGCTTTCAGGTCTGAAATTCTAATGCACAAAGGACAGCGTGACAGGATGTTAGAACTTTGTACAGATAAGATGAAAAGTGTAACATTTCATTAACATTAAATCATTGACTAACATTTCTGAAGAAACACCTTTAGGAAGCCTGATACTTTTAGCAAATGAACAGAAGTTAACATGCCTGAGAATAGAATAGAATAGAATAGAATAGAATAGAATAGAATAGAATAGAATAGAATAGAAATTAATAGAACAAAACAGAACAGAATAAGATAGAATAGAAATTAATAGAATAGAAATTAATAGAATAGAACAAAACAGAACAGAACAGAATAGATTAGAATAGAATAGAAATTATTAGAATAGAATAGAATAGAATAGAATAGAATAGAATAGAATAGAATAGAATAGGATAGAATAGGATAGGATAGGATAGGATAGGATAGGATAGGATAGGATAGGATAGGATAGGATAGGACAGGATAGGAGTTAACCTGGTTGGAAAAGACCTTTGAGATCATCAAGTCCAACCTATCACCCAGCACCATCTAATCAACTAAACCATGGCACCAAGTGCCTCATCCAGTCTCCTCCTAAACACCTCCAATGATGGTGACTCCACCTCCCTGGGCAATCTCTCTTTCTGTGAAGAACTTCTCCCTAACATCCAGCCTAAAACTCTCCTGGCACAGCTTGAGACTGTGTCCTCTTATTCTGGTGCTGGTTGCCTGGGAGAAGAGACCAACCCCCACCTGGCTACGACCTCCCTTCAGGTAGTTGTAGACAGCAATGAGGTCTCCCCTGAGCCTCCTCTTCTCCAGGCTAAGCAACCCCAACTCCCTCAGGCTCTCTCTCCTCATAGGGCTGTGCTCCAAACCCCTCCCCAGCTTTGTTGCCCTTCTCTGGACACCTTCCAGCAACTCAACATCTTTCCTAAACTGAGGGGCCCTGCTATGGTCGTGGTTAAGGATGCAAAGGGAAGGTTCTCTCTGCCCGAGAACATCAAATCAACCCTGCTAATAAATAGCAATAAACAAAAGTTGCTAATCCGTGGTGTATTTTAAAACTGAGTTTCTTTGTTTCTTTTCATCACAGCTTCTAAAGCCATCCTAAAATCAGGGGAAAAAAAAATCCCACCTGTTGTGATCAGCACTCTTGCCTCAAATTAATTTACTTTGTCTTGCTATAGTTGTCTAAAAGAGACAAAGTTTCGTTCACTGTGTGCTCTGGGTAATTCAGCTTGTTGACTTTGTTGTTGAAAGGCATAATTGTGGGACTATTGCTTGGGATGAGTGATGCCTCTCTTCATGAAGAGCATCCTCAAAGATAGTAGGAGCAAACAAAATCAGACTCTACAACCAACCATATAAAACACACTCAAATTTTGTGATCCCTGCTTCTAAATATAGCACCGATTGAAGAGCTATGGAAGCCCAGATAAGTTTGCTCTCTTCCTCTCTCTTCCTCCCCCCTCCTCCAAGGACAGTTTGATAAAAGTAATCAGTTTAATACAATGACCTTGCTTCCAAAGACCTAGGTTACTGGAGATGATTTCGTTTGCATATGTAAATGTAATTATTTCCTGTCTGAATGCAGATAGCTGCAGACCAGACCTCAGTACACAGCCTGCACAATGATGCAGGGCTTTAGGTAAGATTTCAAACCAGCTGTGTTAGCCAATTTGTCATATGCATCCATAGAGAAACCTCCTTACAAATGAGCTCACAATCAAGGCTTCCCCCCTGGAATTTGGTTACTATTTTATTCACTAGCTCCCAGAATACAAGGGGAAGTAGGAGATGCTAAATGCCACCAGGATTTGGGGAATTGCAGTGGTGAGCTCCTTGGAGGAAAAGCTCAAGTTTAGCACCAATGTAGTTGTTTTGTTTTAAAGGCACAGGGAGTGTTAATGTGATATTTCATTTTCTTCAGAGCAGGACAGAGAATTTCAGAGGGTTTCACCGAGACACTGTCCAGTGGCCTTCTGTGTAGAAGGCAGTGTCCAATTTATCTGAGCTGCTTCAAGCAATGAGGGCTCCTTTAGGGAAGGTTAATTACAACTGGTTTATAAACAAACTCTTTAAATTAGTCTACCTAGAGTTTTCAAGCATTAGTTTTTACTACAACTTTGTTTGCTCCTAGACAGAAGAGAAAAAAACCACCACCAAAATCCCCAACCTGCTACACAATGTCTGTTCAGTATCCAGAGTGGTTTTGTTTTCTGTGAGCAAACTGAAGACACTGAGATCCTTCTATTTCTTGCTATGTTTTATTAATCACTCCTGCCCAACTTCCCTCTTGCTATTTGTTATCCTTTTATATATGTTGACAACAAAACTGCATTCGGGAGACTAACAGCCGTGTGCCAATACCCACAGCTCATGTTTATCCTCAGAGGTACAAGGTCTGCCTGAGACTTTCCTTAATCACTCATGCCTCCAAACTCTTGCCAGCATCAGTGCAGCCCAAGATATTTTGTCATCTCACAGAAATAACAATCATAAAATAATAAAACAATATAATAATAGAATCATAGAATCAATAAGGTTGGAAGAGACCCCAAGGATCATCAAGGCCAACCTGGCACCCAACACCTCATGACTACTAAACCATGGCACCAAGTGCCACATCCAATCCCCTTTGAACACCTCCAGGGATGGGGACTCCACCACCTCCCTGGGCAGCACATTCCAATGGTCAACAACTCCCTCTGTGAAGAACTTTCTCCTCACCTCCAGCCTAAGCTTCCCCTGGGGCAGCTTGAGACTGTCACAATAATAACATTTCTAGATGCATGACCTTGGATTTGGTGTTGTTTGCATTTTTCAAATGAGCCTGCTTCACCAAGCAAGCCAGATTAATCAGAATCACAGAATCAACCAGGTTGGAAAAGACCTCAGAGATCAAGTCCAACCTGTTACCTAATAAACACCTCCTGACAACTAAACCATAGCTCCAAGTGCCACATCCAAACCTTTTTTAACACCTCCAGGGACAGTGACTCCACCACCTCCCTGGGCAGCACATTCCAATGGCAAATTACTCATTCTGGGAAGAACTTTCTCTTCACCTCCAGTCTGACCCTCCCCTGGCACAGCTTGAGACTGTGTCCTCTTGTTCTGGTGCTGGTTGCCTGGGAGAAAAGACCAAGCCCCACCTGGCTACAACCTCCCTTCAGGTAGTAGTAGAGAGCAATGAGGTCTCCCCTGAGCCTCCTCCTCTCCAGGCTAAACACCCCCAGCTCCCTCAGCCTCTCCTCACAGGGCTTGTGCTCCATACAGCTGGCTCGACCCTGTCATTATTTATCAGTTGAGCTAGCCAAACCCCTTTTGTTTTTTTTTTCTTCCCCATCAGTTGCTGGGAATTTTATTTCTTTGCTTATAATGTAGTTTTGGTCCTAATCAGATCCCAGCTCGTGTTCAAATTAGACATGGAACTGGCAGGACTGCTCCAGGGCACTGACCACACAAATAACACCATGTGGCTTTTAAATAAAAGTGACATTTTTGTCATTCCAGTTTTGTGGTGTGTTTGCAGTAAAACTGTCAGGAGCATCATTTTCTTAAGCTTCCACTTATTTGTTACCTTGACAATTGTAAAAAACCAGATGTAGCTGCTTTATTAAGTTCAGTGAGGGGCTAACACAATTATGGGCTTGTGAAATCACATCTGAATCCCAAAGTCACAATCTGCACAGCCTGTTGGCATCTAAACTAGGAAGCTTTGTCCAGAAGCAAAGAGAAGCAGCTTACACAAATACTTGCCATTGGCTTTCTATATCATGTCTCCTATGGAATAGGTGAATTGCCCTGCACACAAATTCATGGGCAGCACTGAGCACTTAAACCAGCCAGACCCCATCACCAGAACTACATTGTGGAGATGAAAACGGCAAGCTAATCTTGAAAGGTTATATGAAAACTGCCATGGGGCATAAGGTGTTTCCAAGGGCTTGCAGCAGTGGTCAGGCACAGCCTGGGATGTTCAGACTCTGTGACAGGGAAGGAAGAGAAGGAAGCAGCCACCAATGCTGCCTGCTCTTGGAGCAGAGCAGGACAGTAAGCTGGTCTGGGATCTGTCCAGCAAAGCAACCTCCTCCCAAAGACTCACAGGGAAAATTAAGCTTTCCAAACCATGAGACATATTTATAATACAGAGTCTATGAACACCTAATATTGAAAGCAGCTTGCCCCAAAGCCAATCTACACCTGCTTTTCTAAGGGATTCATTTTGCCTCAGCCAGAATTCCACAGAATCACTGACTGGTAGGGGATGGAAGAGACCTTTGAGTCCAACTCCCCTGCTAAGGAAGGTTCACTTAGAGAAGGTCACACAGGAACACATGCAGCTGGGTTTTGAATGTCTCCAGAGATGGAGACTCCACAGCCTCTGTGGCCACAGACTATAGATGCGGTGCTGAGGGTTTATTGGTGAGGTGGCAGTGCTGGGTTAATGGCTGGACTTGATGATCTTGAAGATCTCTTCCAGCCAAAGTGAGTCTATAAATACCTGTCTGAAGGACAGGCACGCACCAGAAGGGGGTTTGATTCCCCCTGTGGCTTGCTAGTCTCCACTGCTCACATTTTCTAGCTCTTTTTTCCCCTGTGAGCATCCAGACCGTGCATGCTGCAATACACCAGGGATATTGTACACAGCAAGGGCTTGTGGTTGTGCATAGAGAATCTCTTTCCTGCTTTCTGTATTACTGATTTCAAATCAGTAATTTCAGCTGTTATTGTCAGTGCCCAAATAATGGTATGGCTGACTGGAATAAATAATATATATTAACCTTTGATTTACTCCTGGCATCAGAGCTTCATCTAAACCACATGAAAGCAACCCTGCTCTGACTGCTGCTATGAGGAAAATTTGTTCTCTGATCTCACCCCCTACAGAGAAATACAAATGGGTGACTTTGGCTTCACCTTGACACTGACCAAATTATTTCCCTCTTGTCTTGGAAGTGTTTTCTCTTGCCAGAGTCAGAAATAAAGCAAAATCTTTCCAAACACAGAGGCTTAAGAGCAGCATGTGTGTACTCTACATGCACTTATGTACATATTAGGGTCTGTATTTGGCATGTGGCACTGCATAAGTGACTTAAATGATGTTGGGAATGGCATGGTTCCTAAGATTACCACAACAATTGTCTGAGAGGGGTTTGGCTCTAAAGGTGGTGTGGGTTTTTTTTTTTCTTCTTTCTTTTTCTTTTTTCTCTCTCTCCAGCAGTTGACACAATCTTGTTAACTTTAAAAGGAGATGCTGCACATTACTGAATCCAGCTGTATAAATATTTCAACAACATCATGGATGTTTCCCCTAGTTCTGCAGCACACGGTGCTTTCAGCTTCTGTGCACATAATTCTTATTTCAGCTGGGAGGGGAAGTAAGAAACAAAGAGACTGAAAGTGTTTAGTGGTCAGAGGAGGGGAGGTGAGGCTCAGTTAAGTAAGAAACCAAATGATTCTTTAACAAGTGGCCAGCCTGATGCTTCAGCTACTTTTTATAGAATCAATAAGGTTGGAAGAGACCTCAAAGATCATCAAGTCCAACCTGTCACACAGACCAAGTGCCACATCCAAGTCCCTCTTAAACACTTCCAGGGATGGTGGCTCCACCACCTCCCTGGGCAGCCCATTCCAACAGCTAACAACTCTTTCTGTGAAGAACTTTCTCCTCACCTCCAGCCTAAGCTTGCCCTGGTGCAGCTTGAGACTCTGTCCTCTTGTTCTGGTGCTGTTTGCCTGGGAGATTTCGTATTCCTTTGTTTCAGTTCCTCTGGGGAGCATTTTGGGATTCAGTGCTGAGGTGCCATCAGTGGAACCTGTTGCTATTATTGCTATCTGCAATTATGCTTCAGCCAGAGTCATTTATACAATTAATGGCAATTCCTACAGTGACAGAACTCAGCCCAGACAGAGAATCTTGCTTTCAAAGTAAGAAACTGCTGCTAGGCACTCTCAATTTCCAACTCTGAATTTCCAATGCACTCTCAAGGTACAATTCAGAATGTGCTTTAGAAATAAAAGAGAGGAAAACCTATTAATATATGATCAACTTCTGTGTAAACTGTGGTAAGGAAGCACCCTGCTGCAGCATGTGCCATGCAAAAAAGCATCATTTTGAGACTGGGTATTTATTGTATCAAGAACACTGTATCAAGAAGAGGTATTTAGTGCATCAAGAATAGTGAGGCCAGAAGGAGCAGGGAAGTCATTGTGCCCCTGTGCTCAGCACTGGTTAGACCACATCTTGAGTACTGTGCCCAGTTCTGGGGCCCTCAATTTAAGAAGGACACTGAGACACTTGAAAGTGTCCAGAGAAGGGCAACGAGGCTGGGGAGGGTTCTGGAGCACAGCCCTGTGAGGAGAGGCTGAGGGAGCTGGGGTTGCTTAGCCTGGAGAAGAGGAGGCTCAGGGGAGACCTCATTGCTCTCTACAACTACCTGAAAGGTGGTTGTAGCCAGGTGGGGGTTGGTCTCTTCTCTCTAGCAACCAGCAGCCGAACAAGAGGACACAGTCTCAAGCTGTGCCAGGGCAAGTTTAGGCTGGAGGTGAGGAGAAAGTTCTTCATAGAAAGAGAGATTGGCCATTGGAATGTGCTGCCCAGGGAGGTGGTGGAGTCGCCATCCCTGGAGGTGTTCAAGAGGGGATTGGATGTGGCACTTGGTGCCATGGTCTAGTAGGCATGAGGTGTTGGGTGACAGGTTGGACTTGATGACCTTTGAGGTCTTTTCCAACCTTGGTGATTCTATGATCCTAAAGGGCCACTTGCAGGGTGTGGTAGTTTTAGGCTCTACCTCTTGTTGTTGGACTACTTCACTACAAAACAGACACAACTTTTTATGTGATAAACATAGAGCTTTCTAGAGGCAAATCCTTACAATCATCTTAGCATGATACTCAGTTTCCCATCCATTTGTTCCAGGAATGGTAACTATCATCCCAGGCCACAACCCTTCCTTCTTCTGGGAAAGTCAGAGGCTTTCACTGACTCAACACACACCCCCCATGAGATCTCTTTGGCTGCATTTTCTGCCAATCCAAATGAATGCATTTATGAAGTGGAACCTCTCTGATTTTCACTTCACTCATCTGTTACCAACCATCAAACTGTGGCAAATCTACTTCTGCAGAGTTTTCAAAGGGTTTAAGGTCTCACCATTCCAGAAGTGAAAATTCTCCACTACAGACCACAGAATACATTGAGGACTCTCAGCCCATATTGTTTACCAATAAGAACCAGGTCTGGCCAGTTATGGAACAGTTCTTAAATATTAATCAGCACACTTTTCTCCTACTTCAACCCAGGGAAAGCAGAGCTTTCTGATGCACTACTGCAACACTGGTCTTTTAATACTATATGACTTGTGATAAATTATTGACTGCATTTGTCTAAATAATGCATCTTCATCAGCTCAAAAAATTCAGCAAAGCATGGTAGGACCATCTGCCACTGGTTTGAATCCCAAGTGTGTGGTCCTGTACATTTAGAGAACTGAGCCCTGCTAGCATTGAATGAAACACTTCTGGAGTAATGAACATAGTCTGACTGCAAACTACCTTCAGTTGCAAGAGGCTGAACCCAGAGCAGGAGCAGGGTGGCCCACATATAAGTCTTGGGCTTACTGGATTATGAACTGGATATCTTTGTGTCCAGCCCTGACTCCATTCACATCCTACTGTTCAACAGGATGGACCCTGAACCTGGTCCACTACCTCTTCTTGTTCAAGGCTGTCAACAACCTTGTCACTGCTTCCATGTGGATCCTGCTGGGAGCTGTGCAGCTGTGCCCAAGTCCTTGAGGACACTGCCTGTACTGTGGGCACCCTCATTCCCTCAGTTCATCTTCCATATCAGTGCAGCTCTGCTTGTATTACTCCTTCAGCCAGCTTCTACCATCAGGACAGCTTAGACATGCACAGCTTGTCTATAGGAAAGCAAGAGGCTGACAGAAGACCTGAATATTTTCTAGTCTCATGTTTTAAAGGTATTCAGCTTTGTCTTGATGGCTGTTGCTTGCATGTGTAAAGATAAACTTTCATACAACAAAACCTGTTCACAGGGATACTGCATTTGCCTACCAGTATGGCTGTTTACAACATGTAGACTGTTTTCCAGGCACCCCTTTCAACTATTTGTCCTACTCTCTGATTCTTTTCACTCCTGAGAATGTGTTGTGTTCTCTTCTGCTGCACTTCAGGATGTGCTTCACAGTTTTCATACTATCATAGTGGCTATTTCCTAGCACTATGCCTTTACTATCTCTCAGCAAGCTGAACAAGCCCCTTACAATTCTTCTCTTTCAGTACAAGGATATTCTGCTGCTGTACTGAAATCCAATATACAGATTTCTCTGTCCAGCTCCCTAGCACTTGGTTCTTCCCATATTGCTGCATTTGGCTACCAGTCTCAGAATATTTTCCTCTTCTAAACCACTAGCACTTGGCCATACTCCTTCAGCACAATGCCTCTGCTTTTCAGCGTGGCAGGGCTTACAGTGCAGCTGCCTCCCTGGATCAACTGATTTTTCACTGGCCTAATAGCATAGCTACAAAAAAGTAGCTGTAGAATGGGTATCACCTTTTCTATCAGATGAGCAAATAATAATGAATATTCTATGGACATGCCACAGATGCTTTGGGCACATGAAATATTCAGACACTATTGCATCAGTGTGCTACAAGTGTTAGATGTGTTTCTGAGCACAGTACAGTACCTTGGTGTTACCTGTTCCTATAATTTATCCATAGCTCTGGTAGAGATTAACAGACACACTGCTTTGGTGGGACAGGGGCCATTGAACCAGAGCAAAAGAAAGAATATCAGGATTTGCTGCTGCAGGTGCAAGAGGCAGTGGTATTTCCTAACTTCAAGGTGTGACTGTAGGCTGCTTATTGCTCTGATCTATTTCCTCTGTTCTTTTGTTCTGAACAAACAGTACTACGTTCTAAAAGCTGGGCTGTCCCTGGGCAGCTTGGGCACTGCCTGAGAAGGAGCACAGCTGTTGATGCTGGGCTCACACAGGCTGGCTGGGATAATCAGAATACAGGCAGCCCTCAGAGATGGCTAGAATTATTTCTCACTCTCTTTTCACAGCTGAACAGCAAGTGAGTATTTCCCTTCTAATCATGCTGACCTTAATGATACCTGCACTGGATGCTGCATGCCTAAACACTTGGTGTTTCTATCCTGCTGCATGAGCTCTGGAAACTTAGCCAGGTGCTCTTGCTCTCCAGCAGGGACTGTCACCTTTCAACTTTGACCCTGGATAGCTTGGTCCCCCTTGTTTTGGGGTCGCTTCAGCGTGGTTAAATTTGTTTCTTTGAAAGAATCCCTCCTGGAAATTTGTGTTACAAACCTCACAGCTGATCTCCACTCTGCTGCTTCTGAAAAACTACTTCATATTCTTCCAGAGCAACTGGTGTTGTGTAGCTTTACTAGGTAGGGAAAACTGAGGAGCAACATTAGAAAGACAGAATGGCTGCAATGAAGCAGACCAAAAACGCATCCTGCCTTGTGTCCTGTCCCTGCCAATGGCCAGAAGCAAGTGCCTTGGGAGGCAGATAAGAAGGGGTAAATGCATTGCCTGTAATTCCTGAAATGCTCTTACAGCACAGTGGAATATATGTGTTCAATAATCCCCTAAGATAACTATCTTTTCATGTTAAAGGTAATGAAAAATGGGGAGAAATTATCCAGGGCTGTGGTGGAGCTTCAAAAACTAACAAAAAGATGTGACAAGCACGCTAGGAATTTCCTAGGTGGCAGCCCTAGGGATAAAGAATTTGCTGAGACCTATTCCTGCTTCTAAATTACACACACACACACACACACAAATTAAAAACTTCTAATGGCATCACTCTAGCCTCTGCTTCACTTAACCTTTTAATTTCACATTTAAATCTGAACTACCTGGAGATGTCTACAAGAAAAAAAGGAGACATAAATGATCTTTGACTTTGTTTGTTTGAGGGTGAGATGAATTGCTTCCGGAGAGAAGTTTTGTTTCTGTTCACTACAGAGGGGGGTCTGGAGTGATTTACGTCTAGGCTGGGCACCCAATGGTGGATGCAGATCAATTTCCCCCTAGAAGACAGGTCACATCCAATCTATTCTCTCTCATATGGCAGCCCTCAAGTGTTTGGCAGCCATCTGATATTTGAAAAGACACCTCTAGCCACACCATCTCACTGACTTCCCAGTCCATCTTTTAAAAGGGTTAACAATGAACTTTATCTTCATAGCTTCATGTCTGTATCCTCGTCCCCTAAACTGGCTACAAACACAGATTTCATTCCTATCACAACCACTTTCCTCTGTATGCAAGGTTGATTTCTTCTCCTGGAAATAAGGATTGCAGGTAGTCTGAATCTTTCCATGCTGCCTGCTGCTCTGTTCCAATATGTCACTTTCTTCTCCTATTAATCACCCTCTCTCCCTTACTGTGAATGCTAGCAGACAGATCTCTTCTACTTTGTTTCATGCCTTCTGCACTACCTAATTGCATTAGAAGGCTTGTACTTTTAAGTCTGAAGTGGTTCTTTATTTATAAGTGTTATTTACAGTAGTGGTAGAATTGCAAGAGGAATTCCAGCCTGCATACACAGATCCGTGTTGTGCCTGCTCCAAACCTCCTTCTTTCTAGCAACTGGTGTCTCTTCACCCATATTTCAAGCATGCTGCTGATATCTGACATTAACAAGACACTTGTGCATGTGCTTTGAACAATGGCCTAGATTTGGGGGCTTACAAGGTGAAGGCTCTTGCAGCTGGTTTTGAAATATATTAATTGAAGCTGATAAAAGTAGACTGATGATGACAAGATGGGGTTGATGGAGCCACTCCTTGCACTGGAATATGAAACCCCCAGGAGTGCCACAGTGCTACATAGGTACAAACAATTCAGCAGGGACAGGGAAGACTTTGTGCTTCAATGACAGCTCTGCTTGTCATCATTACAAGAACTCCAGTTTGATCCTTGATTTCCAGTGCTGCAGACAAGTACATGTATTGATTGCATTTGATACCGCCATAGAAAAACGAAGCAGATCATCTGTTTATGTGGTTTCTGAATCAGCCAGCAGGAGACATCCCTATCACTCCACTGTACCTGAAAAGCTCAAGACTTGGCTCAGGTTTGACACAGCTGAGATCTGAGGAAGATTATAAACATCAGTTGTTACTTTGCAGCAAGGATTCACTGCTGCCTGAGGACTTGTTACTGCAAATGCCTGGAAAGCTGCAACGCATCAGGTTAAGTGCTGTAATTCAAGGAATCTATATACATTGTGTATACATGGTTAAGAAAAGAGATGAACAGAAATCTGAAGAAGCTCAAAAAGGGGAAAGGCAAAGTCCTGCACCTGGGGAAGAGTAACCCAAAGCACCAGCACAGGCTGGAGGATGATGATCTGGAAGGCATCTTTGCAGAAAAGAAGCTGGGTCCTGCCATCAATGCGCTGCCATGGCAAAGAAAGCCAGTGGTGTCCTAGGCTGCATTAGACAGGTAGGGAGGTGATCATTCCCATCTGCTCAGCACTGGTAGAGCCACACCTGGAGTGCTGACTCCATTTCTGGGCTTTCCTATACAAGGCAGCTACAGAGCCACTGTTAGCAAGATGATGAAGGGATCGAAGCACCTGTCACATGAGAAGAGACTTGAGAGCCGGGGCTGGTCAGGCTAGAGAAAAGAAGGCTTGGGGAAACTCACCACTGTACACAAACACTCAAAGAGAAGATGCAAAGAAGATGGAGCTGGTTTCTTTCAGTAATGTATAAACTGAAACATAGGAAGTTCCCTCTGAACATCAGGAAACAATTTTACAGTGAGAGGTACTGAGCACTGCATATGCTGCCCAGAAACTTTGTAGGATCCCTGAAGATACTCAAAGAGCTAGACATGGTTATGGGCAACCTGATGATCCTACTTTGGGCAGGGAGAAAAGACTAAGTGACCTCCAGAGGTCCCTTCCAAACTGACTGATTAGGTCCCTGAAGCTGTTTCTACTTAGTGGATACACCTTTTAGATACACCTCAATCTAATGAGCAGTCAAATGCTCTCTCTTCCTTAAACAAAACAAAACCAAGCCCTGAAAATAATAGTTTTGTTTCAAAGTAACTTACTTATCTTGCAGGGATTTGCTGCCTTTATTTTTTGTTTTCCATGCAATAATCTCTAATGAATGATAAATGAAACAGCCTGGGGACAAGAATTTGAACTGGGCTTTTCCCCCTGAAGGGGAGTAAGCTAACCAGCTGATTGAAGAGTGAGAGGATTTTGTGTTCTCTTCTTGCCCTCATAAATCATAGAATCATAGAATCAATAAGGTTGGAAAAGACCTCAAAGATCATCAAGTCCAACCTGTCACCCAACATCTCATACCCACTAGAGCATGGCACCAAGTGCCACATCCAACCCACTCTTGAACACCTCCAGGGATGGGGACTCCACCACCTCCCTAGAAGCCCATTCCAATGGCTAACAACTCTCTCTGTGAAGAACTTTCTCCTCACCTCCAGCCTAAACTTCCCCTGGTGCAGCTTGAGACTGTGTCCTCTTGTTCTGGTGATGGTTGCTTGAGAGAAGAGACCAACCCCCACCTGGCTACAGCCTCCCTTCAGGTAGTTGCAGAGAGCAAGAAGGTCTCCCCTGAGCCTCCTTGTCTCCAGGCTAAACAACCCCAGCTCCCTCAGCCTCTTGTCACAGGGCTGTCCTCCAGACTTCTCCCCAGCCTTGTTGCCCTTCTCTGGACACGGTCAAGAGTCTCAATGTCCTTCTTAAATCTTGCATACTTTGCTGCATTGTGGCAGCAGATCAGAATTTGAAACCTTGCAATCTGACTACAACTCAGATTTAGATCAAGTGGGAAAATGCTTTATTATACTATTTGCAAATGATAAGGACCATCATCATTACCCAAAGACTCTTTTCAGGCAGCTGACTTTTTAAAATGAATGAAGCATGGTCCATTGGGCACTTACCTAAATTCTGTACATTTCAGCTCGAATAAACTGTGAGGCTTAATGTTCAGCCCAGAATTAGAAACCTACCTTCCCACTGAATAATCATCATCTTTTTTTTTTTTGTTTCTTTCTTTTCACTTGTACTATGTTTTTTTCTTGACCAATTCACAAGAAAGACAATACTTTGGATTTAATATATAATCATAGAATTGTTAGGGTTGGAGGGGACCTCAAGGCTCAGCCAGTTCCAACCCCCCTGCCATGGGCAGGGACACCTCACACTACAGCAGGTTGCTCACAGCCACAGCCAACCTGGCTGCAAAAACCTCCAGGCAGGAGGCTTCCACCACCTCCCTGGGCAACCTGTGCCAGTCTCTCACCACCCTCATGGGGAAGAACTTCTTCCTAACATCCAATCTCAATCTACCCATTTCTAGTTTTGTGCCATTCCCCCCAGTCCTGTCACTCCCTGACACCCTCAAAAGTCCCTCCCCAGCTTTCTTGTAGCCCCCTTCAGATCCTGGAAGGACACAATTAGGTCTCCTCAGAGCCTTCTCTTCTCCAGACTGAACAATCCCAGCTTCCTCAGTGTGTCCTCATAGCAGAGCAGCTCCAGCCCTCTGCTCATCTTTGTGGCCCTTCTCTGGACACCTCCCAGCACCTCCAGATCCTTCCTGTAACAGGGGCTCCAGAACTGGACACAGTACTCCAGGTGTGCTCTCACACCTGTTTGTAATGTTTCAAAGAATAACTTACCACTATTTTTTAAACAAGTTTGCAATCACAATGCTTTGTGATTACAAAATAACTTCAAATATAATACTTCTTCTATGCTGTTTGTTTGATTTGAGCTTCTAGAATTGGATGGTATAACGAGAAAAAAGATATTTAAAACAAAAAAGTTGGAGATCTTGCTTTTGAGAGCACAAATCTGGCTACTGTAGAATGTTCAGGCTTGTCCTTTTCAAACTGACACATTTTTGGTACAGCAAGTTGTGTATGAAGAGTAATGAAGTTTGTCTTTTGCTCAAAAAGATTGAGATAGAATAGAATCAAGCAGGTTGGAAAAGACCTTCGAGATTGAGTCCAATCTATCACCCAACACCATCTAATCAACTAAACCATGGCACCAAGCACCCCATCCAGTCTCTTCCTAAACACCTCCAGTGATGGTGACTCCACCACCTCCCTGGGCAGCACATTCCAATGGCCAATCTCTCTTGCTGGGAAGAACTTCTTCCTAACATCCAGCCTAAGCCTCCCCTGGTGCAGCTTGAGACTGTGTCCTCTTGTTCTGGTGCTGGTTGTCTGGGGGAAGAGACCAACCCCCACTTGGCTACAACCTCCCTTCAGGGAGTTGCAAACAGCAGATGAAAGGACTGATTTGGTTTCAGTCAGTATCTCTGTTTTGTCTTTATTCTTTATTCCCATTTATTGATTTAAACATTAAAATATATCCTGCAACAAGAAATAAAAGTGGGAGGAAACAGAACAAGCCAAACATTACTCTCTGCAATGACTGTGGAAATGGCAATTAAACACGCAGATGGCAAAACTAGTGTGGCTGCAGTGGAAAAATTTGGAAGCCCTACCTGCTACAATTTCTATGGAAATGCCTCTCAGCTGCTGCCCACAGCTTCTTTCTGGTGTGTGGAGATTTGCTGCACATGCAGCCATCTGAATCCAGCGTCTGTGAAGTGAGGGGCGAGCAGTGAAAAGAAGCCAGTTCCTCTCAACTACCTCCTCAGCAGAGACTCTCCTAGTTTACACCTGAGTCTCTAACTGAAATCTCTCTACTGACCACTGATACTGAAATATCTCTACTGAAATGCCTCTCAGCTGCTGCCCACAGTTGCTTTCTGGTGTGTGGAGATTTGCTGCATGTGCAGCAATCTGAATCCAGCGTCTGTGGAGTGAGGGGCGAGCAGTGAAAAGAAGCCAGTTCCTCTCAACTACCTCCTCAGCAGAGACTCTCCTAGTTTACACCTGAATCTTAGTTTACATCTTAGTTTACAACTGAGTCTCCAACTGAAATCTCTCTAGTGACCACTGATACTGAAATATCTCTACTGAAATGCCTCTCAGCTGCTGCCCACAGCTTCTTTCTGGTGTGTGGAGATTTGCTGCACGTGCAGCAATCTGAATCCAGCATCTGTGGAGTGAGGGTGAGCAGTGAAAAGAAGCCAATTCCTCTCAACTACCTCCTCAGCAGAGACTCCTAATTCATACCTGAATCTCTAACTGAAATACATTGATCACCAAAATATATGGCAATAATAGACCTAATTTCCTGGGGTCTAAAAGCACTTGATTTTACACACAGAACAGTCTTTAGCCACTCCATTTGCTCCGTAGTGAATGGTTCTGCTCATGTTTGTTACATTAAGCCCATAACTCCATAGAAAGGGTCTCCAGTGAACAGGTCTCTGTATTTAAAGGTCAAGCAGAGCATCTTAAAGCAGAAAACAGTTGGTGAATGAAAAACCTGCTTGTTTCAATATTCGACTACCAGGTCTTCCCCAGTTCCAGTCCATGGCTTTGAAGAGCGTTTATATTCAGTGATTGTCCCTGCATGCAAGGTGGTGGTAATACAAAGACAGCGCACTCCAGAGAGTTTCAGAATTTTCTTGGCCTCTGTGGGATACAGCTTCTGCCTCCCAGTAAAGCTGTGTTATCACTTCTAGCCTTTGGCAGGTGGGGAGTTCCCTTCTAGCTAGCTTGAAAAGCAGTGCAAAAAAAAAAAACACTTTAAAGAGCAAGAGCTGTTAGATCAGCCCCAGCGCCATTTCCAGTGACCTTATATGCTTAGCTGAGTGTTTTTTAACTCTCCAGCTCTACCCTTTTCCTTCTCAGTTATTGAGTTCCAAAAAGAAGACATTAATATCTCAGCTGGAGCAACCATGACTGAATATTATTGAATTTTCTTATTAAATGTGGCATTTTCATTAAGATCCCTTTCTTGCCTCTGAAAACTCAGGATGCTGTATTATCTGTTCTGATACAAGAGCGTTGCAGCATGTGCCTAGGAGGTAAGACTGTTTAAGAAAACAATTAGATATGATGGCTGGCCAAAGGCAATATATACATTTGTTTCCTTGTTGGCAGGTTATATTTTTAGCAACAAGCTCTGCACCTGAAGCATCAGTGGAAGCTTTCATGGGAACATCAGGGAGAGAAAGGCTGTTTTGTGTAATCTCATCTGCAAGGCTGGCTGAGTCTGTCAAGCACGACGGGAGCTAGAGGTTCGTGCTCAATTCAATGGACTGTCATGTGAAAGTAAAAACCACTTCAGCACTAAGAACGTGGAATAAGCAAAGTGAAGGGACTGACAAACTGTAAATTTAGCTTATGATTTGGTGCAGAATTACACATACTGTCTCCCTGCGGATTCTTTTCCTGCACCTGAAAACTGTGCGCTCTGTGCTGACGCAAGAACTGATTAATGCTTTTTAAACTACAGCTATGTACACTTACAGAATCACACAGAATCACACAATCACCAAGGTTGGATGAAACCTCAAAGATCATCAAGTCCAACCTGTCACCCAAGACCTCGTGACTAAACCATGGCTCCAAGTGCCATGACCAATCTCCTCTTGAACACCTCCAGGGATGGTGACTCCACCACCTCCCTGGGCAGCACATTCCAATGGCTAACGACTCTCTCAGTGAAGAACTTTCTCCTCACCTCCAGCCTAAGCTTCCCCTGGCGCAGCTTGAGACTATGTCCTCTTGTTCTGGTGCTGGTTGCCTAAGAGAAGAGACCAATTCCCTCCTGGCTACAACCACCCTTCAGGGAGTTGTAGAGAGCAATGAGGTCGCCCTGGAGCTTCCTCTTCTCCAGGCTAAACACCCCCAGCTCCCTCAGCCTCTCCTCATGGGGCTGTGCTCAAGGCCTCTCCCCCCAGCCTTGTTGCCCTTCTCTGGACACGTTCAAGTGTCTCAATGTCCTTCTTAAACTGAGGGGCCCAGAACTGGACACAGGACTCAAGAAGGTTCTTTTCTGCTCTGGAATATGCAGCTATTGCAGATAAACCACTTTTTAAAATTTAAACTTTGCTTTTTTTCCTCCCTGGCCACCACCACCATTTCACCTTTTCATGAGAAAACAACACCTCTCTGGCCCTGACCCCTAATGTCAGTGAGTGGTTCTACTGGAATCCCTTACTGGGGACTGCTGTCCTGCTTCTGACAGCTCTATGTGATCTCAGCAACCGTGAATGATGTTTTTAGCCACTCTATTTCCTTCATAAACTGTGACTGGGATACAGGTACTTGATGCAGAGGTATTGACTCTTCTGCCTCTCCTATATCCCAAAATGAAACCCACAGAATAATTTTGACTGGAAAAGACCTTTAAGTTCATTCAGTCCAACCATTCTCTAACTCTACCAAGTCTGGTACTAAACCACATCCCTCAGCACTACATCTCTGCTTCTTTGAATCACCTCCAGGGATGGGGATTCAATCACCTCCCTGGGCAGTCTGTGCCAGTGTTTGAGAACCCTTTCAGTGAAGAACTTTCCAACTTCAACCCCCTGTAGTGCAACTTGAGGCCATTTCCACTTGTCCTATCCCTCATTTCTAGGGAAAACAGACCAACACCACCTTGCCTCAACCTCATTTCAGGTAGTTGTAGAGAGTGAGAAGGTCTTCACTCACTCAGACTCCTTTTATCCAGACTACATAGCCTTGTTGTTGTGCAATGGTGTATGATGGCTTAAAGTACCAGAGACAGTGGCTGCTCAAGAAATAAGTCTAGGAGTATCCTCCCAGCAGCCACAGGATCTGAGCTGGTATTGTGGATGGGTCTAGCTTGCACTTATCTGCAGTTAACTACATGGACAGACATTAAGCCTCTGATTCTTCCAGCATTCAGATCTGTGCTGAATTTTGACCTTTTATTTGTGTGAGCTGCCCTACTGCAATCAATGAGATTATTCTTGTGCCTCGAGATGTTAATGCTGGCAGGGCTAGGGCCTAAGATGGCCTCTATTCAGCAAAACACTCCAGGCTGTGTCTGTCTTTCCCCATTCAACGTCCCATTAATGGAACTCAAGTGTGTGCCTAAGTGCTTTCTTAAGCCTGATCAGTGATAGCTTACATAATTGAGGTCAATGAACAGAAACTGTGCTAGCAGCCCTGTAATGAATGACATTTTCTCCATGTCAAGCACGGATAAGTGTTTGAAAGCAAGGAATCCTATTTGTCTTTCCTATTATGTATGCAAAACACAAAAATGCTGCCTTGAAGTAGTTGTACTCTGAAAAAGAGACACACATTTTTTTGTCAGTGAAACTATTCTATCATTTGATCTCAAAAAAAAAAAAGATAATAAAGCTAAAGAGGTGCATTTTGTACATGGATTTCAGCTGCAAAATCAGATAGAGAAGGACTTTTCCAACCACACGTGGCCACACGAACGTCAGTGAAGTGTGCAAACACAGCTCAACTTGTACAAAAGTAACATGGAATTAACAGTCAAATCCTGATTATTAGTACAATGCACTTCATTATGGCTGTCATCTGGAGTATTGTGTCCAGTTCAGGACTCTCCAGTTCAAGAGAGGCAAGGGAATACTGCAATGATTCCAATGGAGAGCCCTGGAGCATCTCTCTAATGAGGAGATCTGGAGCTGTTTAGCCTGGGGAAGAGCAGACTCAGAGGGGATCTTCTCAACACTCAGCAAGAGCTAAAGGGTGAGGGGCAAGAGGATGGGGCCAAACTCTTCTCAGTAGTGTCTCGTGAAAGGATTAGGGGCAAAGGATACAAGCTGGAACACAGGAGGTTCCATCTGAACATGAACATGACCCTCCCTACTTTGAAAGTGACAGAGCACTGGAGCAGGCTGCTCACAGAGATTGTGGAGTCTCCTTATCTGGAGATATTCCAAACTCACCTGGAAAAAGATCCTGCACAGCCTGCTCTGGGTGAACCTGCTCTAGCAGGGGAGGTTGAAGCAGATGATCTCCAGGGGTCCCTTTCCAGCCCTTGCCATTCTGTGTTTCTGCCATTACACTCTTTAACGTGATTTAAATCAAAACACTTTCTTTCCTACTGAAAGGCTGATTAACACTTCTGTAAATATACTCTAGAACTGTTTAAAGGAAGAATACCTTTCTCTCAAAGAGAAAAGGCGAAGCATTTACCTAAACAGTGTTACTACAAAACGTTTTCCTCTTTCTTGAAAGCCATTTGCTGATTTGGACCAAACTTTTTGAACATCTGGACCCCGAAACTGCAGTTTTCAACACATTTATATGAATTAAAGGCAAGCCCCAAATTTCCTGGCTGTCATCTCAATATCAAAGTTCTTTTAATCAGTATTAAAATCAGTTTAATTTTGTTAGGAAAACAATTTTAACATGAGGTTATGTCAGCTGTTTCTAGCTCTTAGCTGGAAGTAAAAGCCTGGGTTGTCAGGAATAGAAAATAGGGAAGGCCCTTTGTAAATCCCGTGCAGTTAGCTGCTGTAGGTTATGTTTTGCATAATATACACAAAAAAAAAACCAAAACACTTTCCAGTTGCAATATTGCTCTTTGTCTCAAAAAAATGCAAACACCTTAATGAGTCAGGGGAGTGTTTCTTTCCCTAGCAATACAGACCTTCCAGAAAAATGAGGAGTGATTTCTGAGTATCAGACCACAGCGCTACAGCAAAGCCTGAGTGCAGCAAAACCTCTGAAAGACATTTAGCCTTTCTTCAAGGGGGTTAAGGTAATAGTTCAGGTAAGATGTAGCCTTCACAGCTTGCAACTTCCTGGTTTAGGGCTTTGAATTACTAAAACTTTTTTATTTTCTTTCTTTTTCTTTCTTCTCCCCCCCCCCCCCCAAGTATAAAGGACAAACTTGGAGAAGAAAGAAAGGAAGGGTAATTTTAGCCATATAAAAAAATCTCAAGGACAGGCATATGCATGCACACAAAAAACCCATGTTCTCTTCTTTCTCCCATTGAATACACAGCCCACCCTTCATAAGGCTGCTGCCAGGGAGTCACTGCTGCATTTTCCCTTCAGAAAGATGCAAGGTGCGGTGGATTTGCTTTCCTCCCATTCGGATACCACCATCTGTATTTGGATTCATCCACCGCCTTTCCAAAATACTTTCAGCATTTTATCCTCTTTACCACTTTCATCTCCCCCTCTTTTTTTTTTTTCCTCCTGTTTTTGAAACAGTTTTTATCTTTTCAAATGCTACACTTCCATATCAGCCACATTTTAAGAAGCACCTTCGCTCTGCAGTTAGCCTTCCAATAATAAACGCTGGAGTTGGATTCTCCCACAGTTGGGCTCGTTCTTAAAACACAGATGTCCATGCTTAGCAGCTTCCAGCCTTTCTCTCTTTCCCATCTATAGCTCTGAAATTTTTCTTTGCCTCTTACAGAGGGACTTCTGCTTCTGTAGCCCAGGGAGATCATGTCCTTCACTTTACAGGATGAGTGATGTAGAAGGAGGAAGCAAAAGGAAGCGTATGGAGTAAAACAAGAGCTGTAAAGCTAACAGAAGTGATTTAAGTACAGAGAGATGACCCCAGCCCCTCGGGTGTGAGGCACTGTCTGTGTCTGTTGCATGTGAAGGGGAACAATCTGTCCCTCAGCACATGGAAAAATGAGTTACTGCTCTTCTTCAGGAGAGGAATGAATAATGGCAGCCAGAGGGAGAATTTTTCAGTGGTTGCAAGATTTCCCTGTGAATCGATCATTGCTAAAAATTACGGTCGCGCTGAAATCCTCAACAGCCTAAATCTACTCAGAAAGTACATTTGTTCCAAACCCAAAAATAAATGGATATTGAAATTAAAGCCTCACCATTCTGCAAACAACACTCAGCATAAAGTACTCCAGTTTCACTATGAAAGGCAACCAGCTTTTTGTGTCTCTTTTGAGACACTGACATTCCTCTGGCTGAAGTTACTTGCCCTTTCAAAACCTACTCCTTCATAAATGCTCAACATTTGTAAAGGTTCATATTGATCTGAATGATTTGAGCAACAATACTCTGTTGAGGTTTATCCAACTCTTAGGGAACTTCAGCATGGCCAAGTTCTGATTTGAAGGAACAAATCCAGCGCAAGATTAAGACATCTAGCTTCATACCTCAAGTAGGCATCTCCTTGTGTGCCAAGTGTCTACAGCCCCATTATCTGGGTTTGTGATACAAACTAGGTAAATACAATGGAGCCTAAGGAGTGATTCAGATGACCAGGTGCTAGGTATCTACTTCCAGATGAAATGACTTGCTCTGACTCCATTGTGTGGCCATTTACAATACTCCAGTACAGCTGCATAGATACACAAGATATCTAGGTATGAATATTAATATTGAGCTAAAGACCTCACCAAGGGGATTCCCTACTGCAGGTGCTGCTCCAGGCTCAGGTGTGCTGCTTGGTGTGTAGCTGCTGCTGCTGCACTGATCATTGTTATTCTCAGCCTCAGGTGCCTGGCCTGCCAGGCTAACCAGACACTGCAGAACGTTTCCAAGGCCATAGTTTCATGTAGCCAGCTCGAGATACTTTTAGACTTTGATTGGAAACTCCCCAGTTTTCACATCATGACTGATGCAATGGTTCTGTCTGGGGCAGGACTGTAGATCACCGCCCTTGTGGAGCCTCAGTTTGCACTGCAGAGCAGTCCCAGAAATCCTGCACAAGATCCCTTTTGGGTTCCTCTAAGAACATCCCAATGACTTTCTCACTGCTGCAGGCATTAAATCCACAGGACCTGACCCTGAACCCTCTGCTGTGTGCAAGTCAGGTCCTCAGCATCAACGGCTTCCCTCTGCAAGTCAGGGCTACAGCTGTGACTGCTGGAGTGGTAGTGCCAAATTCGCACTGAGCTTGCTTTGCAACCCCTGGGTAGCCAGACTGCATCCTTAGCAACCTAGGCACAAGAGTTCTGCACAAGGTATTTTAGCAGTGAGAACACCTAACTGTGTGGATGACAGTCTGGGTTGTTAGAGCAGGCGTCATGCCTGAATAACCATCTGGCATCACTGTAGTTGTTGAGTTATTTAGTGATAGCTCTGATGAGCCATTTAGGGATCTACAGGTTGGGTGTTGGAGCAATTAAATTTTAAGCACGTTGATCCTCAATGAAATTTGGACTGACTGGGCTAAGTACTAGAATGGTAACCTAATGGTTATCCAGGGAGGTGGTTGAGGCCCCATCCCTGGAGGTGTTTAAGCCCAGGCTGGATGAGGCTCTGGCCAGCCTGATCTAGTGTAGAGTGTCCCTGCCCATGGCAGGGGGGTTGGAACTAGATGATCCTTGTGGTCCCTTCCAACCCTGACTGAAACTATGAAACTATGAAACCTAAAAATCTCCATCACTGACCAAGCTTACAAGACATGTTAGCCATATGAAAAAAAGATCTCATATGAACCCCACCTTGTATCAGTCTGAGATTTACTCCTATGGTAAGTAAGTTATTTTTATTTGGTTGGATCTTGAATGTAAGACTGAGAGGGAGTCCAACCTAAATTTTACATTTCCAGAGAAAGCACCAGGTGCTGTTTGCTCTTCAGGCTGCAGATACATCCCTGCTATCTTGCTGAAGTTGTATCACTGCAGGGGACAATTTGGATCCACAAGGCTTTGGGAAGTATGGTAATAAGATGCTCATTAGGAGAGAAGAGATTAGGTTTAGATCTGTTCTGCAGGATATGTTATTCAATATTTTAGCCAGTGATTTTGAAAGACAAAATATAGGTGACCTAATTGTGGCCTTCCAGTATCTGAAGGGGGCCTACAAGAAGGTTGGGGAGGGACTTCTCAGGATATCAGGGAGTGATAGGACTAGGGGGAATGGAATGAAGCTGGAGGTGGGGAGAGTCAGACTGGACATGAGGAGGAAGTTCTTCCCCATGAGAGTGGTGAAGCCCTGGAATGGGTTGTCCATGGAGGTGGTTGAGGCCCCATCCCTGGAGGTGTTTAAGCCCAGGCTGGATGAGGGTCTGGCCAGCCTGATCTAGTGGGAGGTGACCCTGCCCATGGCAGGGGGGTTGGAACTAGATGATCCTTGTGGTCCCTTCCAGCGCTGACTGACACTATGATACTAAATGGATGCATTCCTGTGGGACCTGTGCTGGGTTCTATGGTCCTGCTCCGGCAGGGGGGTTGGGCTCAATGATCTCCAGAGGTCCCTTCCAACCCCTAATATCTTGTGATCCTGTAAATGCACAAAGAGAACATAGCTAGTGCATTTTTTCCCCTAAATTGAATGCATTAGTGACAAGGCTGTAGATACATACTCAATTTTCTACACACTCCTTCTCTTGAGTTCTTCCCTGCAAGGTCTCTGCTTCAAAATGATGGAGAGATATTTACTCTGAAGTAATTTTGCATCGCTTTTTGACTAAGGCATCTTTCTAGGAACTGGGAGGTATTTTTTTTTGCTGTTGTTGTTGTATTGGAATGCTCTTATGAGAAGGAAAGAACTGAATCCAGATGACTGGCTTCCTGTACAAGAAATCTAGCCACCAGACTGTCACAGTTTGCTTTAAGTTAGAGATTAGGTCCTTTAGAGAAGACAGAGTATCATAGGTTTTAGGTGGGAAACAGGCTCCTAAAGTGATGGCTGAACATGACAGAGTCACTGGACACTGAAGAATTTTTAAGTCAGTGATGTGAGTAATGATGCCTTTGTGGTCAGATGAACCTGAATAATACTTTTCCTTTTTACCTTTTTTCTTTCTTTAGCTCTCCTGCTCCTGTTGCTCAATTCATGTTTTAGATGCTCACAACCTTTAAAGACCTAAGCCTTTTCTTCCTTTATCACATATATGCTTTCTGCTTACCAGATCTGTGATCAAATCTGGGAATGTAAGCCTTCCAGCCACTGTTTTTAATGCTGATTTCATTCAATTGAAGGCAATTTTATTAATGTAACAGGAAGCATTAACTTTTTGATCAAGTTGAAGCTTTTCCCTTTCAGCTGTTTTAAAGGCATACGGCACAGATTGATCTCTGCAGTGGTTTAGATGCCAGAAAGGGATAAAAACTACTCCTGAATATAGCAGATGTTAAAATGTTGCTGAAAGCTCTGAAGGAAAAACATCAATTGACATTGTGATGTTTCAATGGAGATGATGAAATAAAAATGTCACTTTTGCAGGATCATCAAACTCATCAATTTTCTGCTCATCACTAGACAAAATTTCAGTCAGTGGCACATTTGATCTTGAAGAATCTGAACAACTCCATTTGCTGGGCTTTTTCAGCACAAGAGAAATCCTTTCAGCCTCCTGAAGGACCAGCATTTCTTAGTTCAAATCTCTTCCAGAGAAGAATCCCTTGATTCTTTCCCCTTTATTCAAACTCAGTCATGCAGAATTGGACAAAGACACAAATTTCATTTTTTTTTAAAGTGATAATTAGTGAACAATAACCAAATCTGCAATATTGATTATTGCTTTTACATTCAAAGCAGTGGCACTCCTACCCTGTAAAATCTGAATAGTGCAGGCTGCATTATGTACAGCCAAGTGATGCCATCTAAGCTGCTCACCTTTCAGAGGACCTTTGTGATTCTACCAGAGTTAATGCCCCTCTCCAATCTTTCTTATAGGCAGGGTAGATACATTCATTTTCTTAACTAAACCTCAGGTCTGCAATTGCTTCCATAACAATAAAAATGTTGTTCTCATTACTCTTATAGTTTTAATTTTGGAAAGTGTTTGTTTTTTATATACAGATTTGAATCTGTCTAAATCCTTCTTATATTTACCCAATCTGAGATGACTGAGTTCTGGGAGGCTTCTTCCCTACAATGCTGCTTCAGATTAATCTAGTTGGCTGTACAGATAATGTTTCTGTAAGAAGCTATTCCTGACACAAACATATGTTCTGTGCCAGCACCTACAGAAAATAAAACACACAGAGAAGCTTGAGAGTCAAGTTCCACAGAGGAAGACCAGGCTGGATGAGGCTCTGGCCAGCCTGATCTACTGTAGAGTGTCCCTGCCCATGGCAGGGGGGTTGGAACTAGATGATCCTTGTGGTCCCTTCCAACCCTAACTGAAACTATGAAACTATGAAACGAGGTATTTCCAGGGTCTCTAGCAAAATTAGTTTGATAAATCAAGTCAGTATTTTTGAGTGAAGTTTAGGGAAAGATTTTTTTTTTTTGGTCTGAAATGATTCTTAGAATCATAGAATCAGTCAGGGTTGGAAGAGACCACAAGAAGGATCATCTAGTTCCAACCCCCCTGCCATGGGCAGGGACACCTCACACTAGATCAGGCTGGCCAGAGCCTCATCCAGCCTGGGCTTAAACACCTCCAGGGATGGGGCCCCAACCACCTCCCTGGACAACTCATTCCAGGGCTTCACCACTCTCATGGTGAAGAACTTCCTCCTCATGTCCAGTCTGACTCTCCCCACCTCCACCTTCATTCCATTCCCCCTAGTCCTGTCACTCCCTGATCTCCTGAGAAGTCCCTCCCCAACCTTCTTGTAGGCCCCCTTCAGATACTGGAAGGCCACAATTAGGTCACCTTGGAGCCTTCTCTTCCTACCAGACTGAACAGCCCCAACTCTATCAGTCTGTCTGGTTTAAAACTAACTAGCTAACTAACTAGCTAACTAGCTAACTAGCTAACTAACTAAACTAACTAACAAACTAGCTAACTAACTAGCTAGCTAACTAACTAACTAACTAACTATTCATCAGCACATGTGAAAGCCATGTTCAATATCCAAATGTCTATGATTTTAGACGCTGGCTCTGAGGAATCCGGTAAGTAGGCTGGAAACCATAAGATCAGTTTGAATTTTCTCTTTGGCTTGTTATTTTAAATTCACATTATTGTTATGACAGCAAGAAACAGAAAGAAATTTTCCTCCTGAAGAGCATCAAGCATCAGGTGTTGATGTTATTTCCATGACTTCAACGATGCTCAAGTGCCCTGCACGGTGCAAGGGATAGCTGTGATAGCCCCATTGCCAAAAGTGAATCTGCTTTCAGTGATCATAAAACTGGGAGGGTAGAAATGTCACTAAAGCCTCCTAATGTTATTGCAAAGCAGGGTCTTATTTTTATATGTACTTACAACCCTCTAGAAAAAGAAAATATTGATCATGAGGGAAAGAAGGAAGTAGCAGGTAAAGTAATCATGCTGCCATGGTTACTCTGAGAAGAGAAAGCTCAAAGGAGATTTTAATACCATTTGAAAAGGATAAAGCCAACAGCATTCAACCAAGACCCAGGATGTTTCTACAGATTTATTTATTTATTTATTTAGGAATAAACAAATTTACCAACTCAGATTATCACCTTGACCATGTCTGCCTAGAGTTGCAGGTAGCAGGAATGAATCAAAAGTAAATCTGTGGCCTGGTGGGAAATGTCTCTAGGGTAAAAGAAAGAGAGGTATATCAGTGTCATCACTGCCTCCATACAGATTCATCCTTTAATAGAAGCCTTTTCTAAACCCTGTGTAAGAATGATGCTGACATGGCAGCAACATCTAAGGGAACCCATCATCTAGATGAGGCTTCTGACCCTGGAGCTGCCTGAATGATCTCAGGGATTATTGCATTTCATTCAGAGTGGGGAAGGCACAACTATATTGTTGAAGCTGCCTTGTCCTTCGCTGTAGGGGAAAGGCTGCACAGATAAAGGAACAGCACCAAACAACACACACAGACAGCCTAGTCTTCAGGGCTAAGGCAAAGAAAATCAGAACTAAAGCTCTCTTGCCTAAAGGACAAAACCAAAGAAAAAGTCTCTCCCCTTTTTTGCTTCTATGGTGTTAGATCTGTAGGATTATTTTGTCAGAGGCAGACTCAGCCAGCACAGATAGAGTCCCTTGATTCTTTCACTGGTACTTAAAGCTTGGACCTTTGTGTATTTCTGAGTAAGGAAATGATTCCAACAAGACACAGGGAAGAGCCTGGAGTTAGATTAAGGTACATTTATATACTTTAACAAGTCACAGAAACAGAGTATCACACAAATGCCTGGATTGGAAAGGAATTTTAAGATCATCAAGTCCAACGATTTATCTATCACTGCAAAGTCTTTGACTAAACCATAACCTTAACCACTATGTCTACACAACTCAAACACCTCCAGGGACGGAGGTTCCACCACTGCCCTGGGCAGCCCGTTCCAATGCTTGATAACCCTTTTGGTAAAGAAATTCTTCCTAATCTCCAAATGCAGTGCCATCTGCAAAGCAGGAAGACACTAAAGTATGTCTGTGAAGAGAAGGTGCAACTGTCCACCAACTGTAAACCAAAAATAAAGGCCTTGAAGGGTAAGTGGCTCCTTCAGTAACACAGCTTTTGGCTCATGCATTATTTCCATAGACGAGATGTCTACATCGGTCTTTGTTAAACTCAAGTAAGTTTCCTAGCAACCCAATCGTTATCTCTGTGGGGGATTAAAACACACCAGCATTACCCAGAAGTTGAAAGTCTTTGACAGCATCATGAGTTTTGACCACCACAATTAATTACCAGACATGCTGGCGTGAGTCCGAAGCCCTCTTCTTCAATAAGATAAGTATCAACAAAGTACTTCACTTAATGCTAATGCATTTCATTTTCTGCTGCATGATAAAATCAGCCTCAGAGTATCTAGTACACAGTGTGAAGTGCAGAGCACCCTAAACAAAAATCTTCACATTAACCTCTTGTTTTTGCATGCCCAATGTCAAGGAGAGCAAATGCTGCATTAAGAAGGTGACTTTTTAAGCTGTATGTTAGAAGGTAATTACTGGCCTAAGCAGAAAATCCTTCTAGAGAAAGAAAAACTCTTCCTCCTTCTTCGTGTGAGTTGTTTGTTTGTTTTGCCTGTTTGCTTCTAAAGCTTTTTTTTTCCCCAGTTCCCCAGCAGTGTCAGCTAACTCAGGACTAGCAGCTAGCTCCAGGACTGGAGCAGTAAAGAATATAATTTACAACTGAAATATTAGGATGACTAATTTATGTTGCTCTGTGTGTATAATCCTAGAATCAACCAGGTTGGAAAAGACCTCAGAGATCATCAAGTCCAACCTGTTACCTAATAGCTGACACCTCCTGACTGCTAAACCATGGCTCCAAGTGCCACATCCAAGCCTTTCTTGAACACCACCAGGGACAGGGACTCCACCACCTCCCTGGGAATTCCAGTGGCCAAATACTCTTTCTGTGAAGAACTTTCTCCTCACCTTGAGCCTAAATTAAGACATTAACAGGTGCAAGAGATCTCAGAGAACCAAAAAGTGAGCAAACATGGATGAGGGAAATAGGATTCTCCACTATTCTTTCAAATCCTGTGCTGAAATACCTTCCTCTGGCACAGGACTGCCTTGAGTAACCCTGCACGGTGCCCTGTAGCCTGACAGTGCTTGAGTTCATGGAATGTATAAAAGAATGATGATTTTAACATTTAGAGAGCCTTTTCTTTTATAGTGGATCATATGAGGTTCAGTAAGCATGTTCTTGAATAAACCTAAATCTCCTCTCCATATACAATTTCACTAATAGTTCCACATACCAGGATTTTGCAGTGTTTGCTTTGCCTGCACATTAGAGATGGATAGGTATGAAAAAAACATGTTGCTACAGCTCAGAGTGAAAAATCATATTGATTTCTTGGTAGTCCAACATTTTGCTCTTGTAGAGTTTTGGGGAAAATAAAAAAAAGGGGAAAAAATAAAAGAAGAGGGAAAATTAGATTTAAAAAAGAAAGAAAAAATAATGTAGGGAAAAGAAAATGAAAGAAGACATTTTTTTGTTTAAGATGTATATATAAGAGACAAGAAGAGCAACTGATTCAAAACACCCTTTCTTCAGAGGCTAGACTACTACAGAAGGAAAAGGACAAAAAAATAGTATCACAGTATCAGTCAGGGTTGGAAGGGACCACAAGGATCAGCTAGTTCCAACCCCCCTACCATGGGCAGGGACACCTCACACTAGATCAGGCTGGCCAGAGCCTCATCCAGCCTGGGCTTAAACACCTCCAGGGATGGGGCCTCTTCCAAGCAGAAGGAAGCAGCAATGCAGTTTTGCTGACTCTTGACCATTTCAAAAAGGTAAATCTCCTACCTGTTTGCATTTGGCTGTCTGGGCTTTGCTGTCACCAGTCCCTGGTGGGACTTTTTAGGGTGTCGGGTAGTGATAAGACTGGGGGGAATGGATCCAAGCTAGTGTGACCAGAGATCACACTGACAGAGATAATTAGAGTAGAGTAGAGTAGAGTAGAACAGAACAGAACAGAATAGAATAGAATAGGTGGGAAAAGACTTTTGAGATCATCATGTCCAACATATCATCCCACACCATCTAATCAACTAAACCATGGCACCAAGCACCCCAACAAGTCTCTTCCTAAACACCTCCAGTGATGGTGACTCCACCACCTCCCTGGGCAGCACAGTCCAATGACCAATCTCTCTTTCTATGAAGAACTTCTTCCTAACACCCAGCCTACACCTCCCCTGGTGCAGCTTGAGACTGTGTCCTCTTGTTCTGGTGCTGGCTGCCTGGGAGAAGAGACCAACCCCCTCCTGGCTACAACCTCCCTTCAGGTAGTTGTAGACAGCAATAAAGGTCTCCCTTGAGCCTCCCCTTCTTCAGGCTAAGGAACCCCAGCTCCCTCAGCCTCTCCTCACAGGGCTGTGCTCCAGCCCCCTCCCCAGCTTTGTTGCCCTTCTCTGGACACCTTCCAGCAACTCAAATTCTTTTCTAAACTGAGGGGCCCAGAACTGGACACAGGACTCAAGGTGTGACCTAACCAGTGCTGAGTACAGGGCCGAATGACCTCCCTGCTCCTGCTGGCCACACCACTCCTGATACAGGCCAGGATGCCTTTGGCCTTCTTTGCCATCTGGGCAAACTGCTGGCTCATGTTAAGCCTACTATCTCACATGGCACTTCAGGACATGGTCTAATGGCCATGGTGATGTTGGTTTGATGGTTGGACTCGATGATCTTAGTGGTTTTTTTCCAACCAAAACAATTACATGATTAATTACATGATTATATAGAGGAGGGCAGACTTAGATTAGATGTTAGGAAGAAGTTCTTCACCATAAGGATGGTGAGACTCTGGAACTGGTCGCCCAAAGAGGTTCTGAAAACCTCATCCCTGGAGGTTTTTAAGGCCAGGCTGGATGTGGCTGTGAGCAACCTGATCTAGTGTGAGGTGTCCCTGCCCATGGCAGAGGGGTTGGAACTGGATGATCCTTGAGGTCCCTTCCAACCCTAAGAATTCTGTGATTCTATGATCTCTGAAGCATTTTTGTTTGCTTCTTTGTGCTGCCTCTACAACCTAGAGTGATACAATAAGGATTACTCACCTTTAGGGCTGTCTGTATTAGAGATATTTACTTTCACCAGAGTGATTCCTATAATATGCAGGCAATATGATTACAAAACAAAACTGCAGACACTTCATATTACCTCGTTAAGGTTATGGACTAATGTTGTGGTAATTTATGGCTCCATTGCACATGATTCTTTAAGAGAATTTAAAAGAAAGAAAGAACCAAGCACATATAACACTGGCCTGTAGCTTGACACAAACTGGGAATACACTATTTAGCTAAATGACCTCATTAAATTTTAGGAGTCTGTTATTTCTTGTCTGATTATTACTCTAAATATAATCCTAGGGCTTTTGTGACTCATGCACAGCACCTCAGGATAGATTTCTTTTTGATGTACACTGCATTAGTCATACTTATCCATGGACACAAATGATATATGATACACCTACTGCTCCATGCTAGAAAGAAAATATTAATATATTAATGTATTGGTTATGCAATTAATGCTGGTACATAAACCAATGCAGATCCAAACCAGCTTTTAGGATTCAGGATTGGATGCTGGGGTTGGGGGGGTGGAATATTCTTCTCCTCAGTTTCCTTTCATTTACAGTGCCAGAGATAATTTATTATGGTAATAATCCCTGCAGTTCTTGCAAGCAGTATGGTGTAAAAGAAGAAAAATATGAAAGTGAATGGAGATCTTTTCTGCAAGATGTGAATGAGCAACCACAGAGAAAGTTAACAGTCACAGAATCTCAGAATCACCAAGGTTGGAAGAGACCTCAAAGATCATCAAGTCCAACCTGTCACCACAGACCTCATGACTAAACCATGGCACCAAGTGCCACGTCCAATCCCCTCTTGAACACCTCCAGGGATGGGGACTCCACCACCTCCCTGGGCAGCACATTCCAATGGCTAATGACTCTCTCTGTGAAGAACTTTCTCCTCACCTCCAGCCTAAACTTCCCCTGGTGCAGCCTGAGACTGTGTTCTCTTGTTCTGGTACTGGTTGCCTGGGAGAAGAGACCAACCCCCACCTGGCTACAACCTCCCTTCAGGTAGTTCTAGACAGCAATAAGGTCTCCCTTGAGCCTCCTCTTCTCCCTTACATGTTAGGAATCAGAAGCCCTCCATATATCAGCTTTCGCTGAAGAAATTGAAAAGCACACCAAACATGTTGATCCCTGACCAGCTCACAGAGCTTGGCTGGGTCTTGCCCAGCCCAAACTTGCAGGATCCATGGCAAGATTTGAATCAGTGTATGTCAGCATGCCAGTTATCAAAAGAGAACTTCCTTGGCAGGACCAGACATTGAAGTGAAGAATGAGAAGATGATGTGTGTAAAATTGAATGTTAGGAAAAATACATCCATTTCCTTTAAAATTTGAGAGTCATTACCCTGACTGTTTAATGGTTGAACACAGCAAATGTGAACACTTGCACCTGGGGAAGAGACAGCTGCAGGCACCAGTGCATCTGCTGAAGGAAAGCATCTCCACAGAAAAGGATCTGAGGATCATGGTGGACATCAAGTTGAACACGAGCCAGTAGTATGCAGCTAAGGTGGCTAACTGTATGTCAGGCTACATCAGACAGAGAAATCCCAGCAAGAAGAGGGAAGTGATCCTTCACCTCTGCTCAGCACTGGTCAGGCCAGTCTTGGAGTGCTGGGTCCAGATCTTGGCTTCTCTGTACAAACGTACATGGATATGCTGGAGAGGCTCCAGTGAAGGGCCACAAAGACGATTAAGGGACTGGAGCATCTCTCATATGAAAATAGGTTGATACCAGTGACTGGTCAGCCAAGTGCAGAGCGTGCTGAGGGGGATCTTATCAAGGTAAGCCTAGTGCACAGCATGCTGAGGGGGATCTTATCAAGGTAAGCCTAGTGCACAGCATGCTGAGGGGGATCTTATCAAGGTATATAAATACCTGAACGGAAGGTGTAAAGAGGACAGAGCCAGGCACAAGATGGCAACAGACTGGAGCAGAGCAATGGGCACAAATTGAATCACAAGAAATTCCCTCTGAGTATCAGTAATCCATGTGTGAGGGTGACCAACCACTGGCACAGGTTGCCCAGGGAGGTTGTGGAGTTTCCATCCCTGGAGATGTTATAAAGCTCTATAAATATGGCCCTGAGAAAGTGGTTGTAAGTGGTCCCGTTTGTGTGGTGGGGGGTGGACAAGATGACTTCCAGAGATCCCTTTTAACCAAACCCACTCTGTAGCTGTGCAGCTCTGTTCTGTGTTCTCCTACAGAGCTAACATGCTGTACCACTTCCTCACCTCCAGAGAAGAGCACCTTATGAAGAGCAGGAAGCAAAACTATATCTCTTTTTTGCAGGTTACCAAGCCAGCAGCATGCTCTGATTGCAAAATCAGTTTACAGAATGTCAGAGTAGGGGAAACACTGTCACTGCTCCTTGTCTTCCCAATTCCATGCTGTAAAAATAAGAGTAAACTAGATCCTCCAAAAAGAGGAAAGCAACTTCCCAGGATTCAGAGCTCCCCTCTGCTGCTTGTCTCACTGGTATTTTTGTGAGAGGTTTGGTGGTTAGCTTTGTCTCCCTGATCTTACTGCTGTGAAAGTTTCTAGGCCACCCAGCCTTGCAGGTAGAAGGATGTTTGGCACTTACAAGGGAATGGCAGCATCTGTGGATAAGATTAGCAGCTGTCAGTCAGATTTCTTTTTGGTTTGGAAGCTGAACTGACAAACTGAAACAAAATAGTCAGGTTAAAGTGAATGCAATATTTTGTGTAAACAGGAAATACAATGTGGCTAAGGGTGAAGGAAGCATTTTAATTCTCTAGCTTCCTTTTACACAAGCTGGGAATGGCCATGTCATACAACCACAATGACTAAGATCAGAAAACCCAGGTTCTGGAAGTTACCCTCCCTCCTATGCTCAGGGAAAGTTGGCACATATTGTCCAGCTCCCAAAGGACTGCCAGGGTTGTCAGAGAGAGTCATTCTCAGGGCCTTTCTGCAGTTCATGCAGAAGAATCTCCTACGAAGCAGCTGAAAAGAGCACCACCACAGAAACATCATAGTCATTAGCTCTGTGCATGGGTGACTGGGCCTCTAGGAGATAACAGACAGCAGCAAATACCTATAAATAACAGAGAGGATGGAACCAGGCACTGAGATTTTCAGAGTGCTGTAACTAAGCTGCTGGGCAAAGCATCTCTTTCTTCTCAATTTTGTGATTCAAACTAAAGCATTTAAGATGAAAGTCCTGAGTGATTGATGTCAAAACTTGTAAACAGCTGTGTCTAGACTGAGTTTGCTCACTGAGACTCTTTCCTCACCCAACACAAAAGGTGTCATAAGATGTTAAGTACTGGCTGCAGAGCACTTTGAGACACCTATACTCTAACAGCTATTACTGATTCAAGAAGAGTGGTTTCTTAAAGCATCTCGATGGTGCATCTGCTCCAGTCAAGTCGCAGCACTGCTTTAAGCACTCCAGGAGATTGTTTCTTATTGCTCTTAGATTTACTGTAACACAAATATGGCTATAAAGGAAAAGATACCTGAATCCTTCCTTTATTTACATCTATTCAATCACTCCTGGTTACTTCTCTTTGAACCAACCTACCTGATTCCTCCCTCATTTACCCTCTTAAAACACTTAGAGATATTTAATACATCATTCATGAATCATTATTTAGACAGGCACTCCATATTTAGCCCTTCTTTTCCTCATAAATCAGTCCCCTCCAGACCCTCAATCTTTTTTATTGCTCTTTCATAACTGCTGATAGTACTCATAAATGAAATGTCTGTAATGGCACTAAGCAAGAAAAAGGGAACAGGAGACCAAGGCTGGAGTTAATAAAATAGAAATAAAGCACAAGCTAACTTGTGCATCCTCTTTATTTTGGCACTCAAGTAGACATAAATAATAGCACAACAAGGCAAATTAAAAACCAGAAGCTAAAGAGAGGCCCAGGCACAGCTGCTGACATATTTATAAGTCTAGTGGAAGATGTCCCTACCCATGGCAGGGGAGTGGGAACTAAATGATCCTTGAGGTCCCTTCCAACCCTGACAATTCTGTGATTCTGTTAGTACAGTGCATTTGAAAAGTAAATAACATTATATGATTACACTTGATAAAAACCCCATTATTTTCAACAGGAAACTCTGGCAAAATGCTGAAAACAACTCTCAGCATATATTAAGTTACAGCAGCTTAGTGCTCAATGGCTTTAGAGCTTTGCTTATGGATCCTTTATCTAGGTCATCTTAAAATCTATCTTTTAATTGCTTAGAATTTGAGTGTTTGAGATTTGTTTTGCAGCTCAACGAAGCATAAGATGCTAACACATAAGATTAATTTTAAATTAAGAAATCCCACCTTATTTAATGTATTCAGTGTCTCTGGTTTGACACTGCAGGTATGAGTAAAGACAAAGAACACTGGAAGTTCCAAATGCAACACCGATGATAAAACAACCCAAACCAGATAGAAATAAGCCAAAAAGCAACAATTGGCATTCCTAGCTTAAAGAAATGGTCTTTGCTAGAGCCAGTATATCACACAGAATCACAGAATCACCAAGGTTGGAAGAGACCTCAAAGATCATCAAGTCCAACCTGTCACCACAGACCTCATGACTAGACCATGGCACCAAGTGCCAATCCAGTCTCTTCCTGAACACCTCCAGGGATGGGGACTCCACCACCTCCCTGGACAGCACATTCCAATGGATAACAACTCTCTAAGTGAAGAACTTTCTCCTCACCTTCAGCCTAAAATTCCCCTGGCACAGCTTGAGACTGTGTCCTCTTGTTCTGGTGCTGGTTGCCTGGGAGAAGAGACCAACCCCTTCCTGGCTACAACCTTCCTTCAGGGAGTTGTAGAGAGCAATAAGGTCTTTAAGCCTCCTCTTCTCCAGGCTAAGCAACCCCAGCTCCCTCAGCCACTCCTCATAGGGCTTGTGCTCCAAACCCCTCCCCAGCTTTGCTGCCCTTCTCTGGACACATTCTAACAACTTGACATCTTTCCTAAACTGAGGGGCCCAGAACTGGACACAGGACTCTAGGTGTGGCCTAACCAAAGCAGAGTACAGGGGCACAACAACTTCCCTGCTCTGCTGGCCACACTATTCTTGATGCATGCCAGGATGCCATTGGCCTTCTTAGCCACCTGGGCACACTGCTGGCTCATGTTCAGCCAGCTGTCAATCAGTGCCCCCAGGTCTCTTACTGCCTGGTTGCTCTCCAGCCACTCTGACCCCAGCCTGTAGCACTGCATGGGGTTGTTGGGGCCAAAGTGCAGCACCCGGCACTTGGATTTGTTGAACGCCATCCTGTTGGACTCTGCCCATCTGTCCAGTCAGTTGAGGTCCCTCTGCAGAGCCCTTCTGCCCTCTAACAGATCAACATCAAACCAGCTCATTGCTTGCCAGCAGGTAAACAATAATCTTTTCTTGTCAAGCAGTGGAACACCACTCAAAGAAAGATTAAAACCCTGCAGAAACATGACTGTCATAACAAGAAAATATCTGCTCACTTATATTTGCAAGAGATTAGTGGCCACAGTTATTAGACTACCAGGGGTTAACTATTTCACAAAGAACTCATTCCTCCTATAAGCACACACTCTAAACCTCAGTGATTCAGACAAAAGGAAAGAAAAGGTCCAGAAGTCTTCCACGTTAAAATGTGCTTTTTTTTAATTTAGCTGAAAAATGGGTTCAGAATAAGGCTTTGTGATGTAAAAGGAAATAAAACAGCCCTCAGCACTTCAGTCAGAGATCCTTCAAACTTTTAGCTGTCATCTGACCTAACGGAGTATTTTGCTAGTTGAAGACACTAAACTTGTCTGATGAAACATTTATGACTGTGGTGCTTCAAGGTAAAACAGTAAAAGAAACGAGTCCATAATCTAAAGTAAGTATTAAAAGCTGAAGTTTCAGCCATTTCCTTTGATTAAAAACTCCATTAATCAATCATTCTCTTTCAAAGTTGAGGGATAAAGGCATACCTGTGCACTGTAATGAAATACAGGCATCTGATTAAGATAGTCCAGACTGTTTGAAACAAATGATAGCCTTGGCACCTAGAAATCTTGGAGATCATCAGCTACGCTGCAAACATAAGAAATACAGCGGATAAAAGTGTTTTGTCTCTGTACATCCTCTGAAGGGCTCTTAGAAAGGAATATCTCTGAAGAAAAACAGGTTCAGGTTAGGGGAAGCACCTCAATTTCTGCAGTAGCACTGGTACAATCTCCCTAAAATGGGGGAGAGGAGGACTGGGGGGGCTTCCTGTCAGCCCCATGTATTTACTCGACCCCACAAAAGCTACGTTTATTCTCTCTCTATTTGGTTTTACAAATGGCTATTCCAAGAGTAACAAATGGGGACCTGAAGATCTGGTGATTTAATCCACACCACAGGCTGCATTTTCTGGGATTATGGTCTGTCCTTGCTAGGACAGGATAAAAGAAGACATGCAAGGGAAATGTGGAGATGAATACTTAATCGAGCAATGATGGCAAGAAGAATACTTTGGCTGCTCTGATGCTGGGATACAGTTCAATGAACTGCTAAGGAGGGAGAAAGGTCATGCCAGGAAAAACAGAGGAAGAGTGTCTTCACCTTGAGAACATCACAACATCTTGCAGCTTTAATGAGAGTCAGGGGGGTTGGTCAGTGACAAATATACTACAGGTAAGTATAAACACTGGCTGTTGGTCTAGGCATGAATGGATTCTGGAGTAGATATGATCACAGCCAGGAAGGAGATTGGGGCATGATTACAAATTTGAAAACATCAATAATGTTAAAAAAGGCAAATAGAAAATTTTCTGCTGGACAAAGTAGGAAACTAAACAAAAGAGGACAAAAGGAAAACAGTTATGCCACCATACAAATATATAATGGATGGAAATCTTGAATACTTCAGGCCACTTATCTCTTGACAGGGGGCTATGATAATACTCACAGTACACATAAGTGACAAGGATGGCTGGCAGTATGGAACCACTTTCTACAGCTCAAATTACATCCAGAAGGCAGGAGGGGTATCAAGAAAAGAACACCCTCCTCTTGCTCTCTGTCCTGTGGGTTTTTTTCTTTATTCAACTGAGTAAGATGAAGTTTTTCAGTCAGTTCTTGCAAGCTCTCCAAGCCTCTGATTATCCCAGCAGCTTCTGTTTACATCTATTGCTTCTGAATACTTGTTTTGATGCAAACACTGGGACAATACCCTGTATTTTGTATGGGGGTTCAGCTATATCTTCTAAAATAGCTTCAGTACTTTCCCTTCTCTAGTGGAAATTCCTTATCTAACATAACCCTGGGCTGCATCTGTCTTTTTTATGATCCCATTACATTCATCTTATTAGTCATTCCATGGTCAAATAATGAAAGCTACTGAACCAAGGAGAGCAGAAGATGCTTTGTAACTTTGAAAATCAAGCCATTTTCATTTAGGTATATATTAAAGAGTCTAACAGTTAGCTATCAATTGAAACAAACAAACAATAAAGCCCAAACCACCAATCCAAACAAAAAAAAAAACCCCAACAAAACCCACTGAAATATGAGTAACTGGAAAAAAGATGAAAACATCAATGGCTAAAACCCTTCAGGTATATTTTACTTTCTTTATTCACAGAATTGCAGAATTCATCTGAGTTGGAAGGGACCCTCAAGGATCATCACACCCAACCCTCCCATATTCAGCAGGGACTAGATCAAGTTGCTCAGGGCCCCATCAAGCTTGATCTTGAATGTCTCCAGCAATGGGCCTCAACCACATCTCTGGGCAACCTGATCCAGTATTTCACCACTCTCATTATGAGGAACTACTTCTTCATGCCCAGCCTAAATCTACCCTGCTCCAGTTCCAAAGCATTGATCCTCATCCTATGGCTACAAGCACTGCTAAATTGTCTTCCCCCCAGCCTTCCTGTAGGTTCTCTCCAGATATTGAAGTGCAGCTCTAAGAAAGCTTCCTGGAGCCTTCTCTTCTCCAGGCTGAGCAGCCCCAACTGTCACTTTGTAGAAAAGGTGCTCCAGCCCTCTGATCATCTTTGTGGTCTTGCACCTGAATGCATCCTGATGAACCTAGGCAGGCTGGAGAAGTGGGCTAAGGAGAATCTCATCAGGTTCAACAAGGTGAAGTCCAAGGACCTGCTCCTAGATCAGGGCAATCCCTGATACAAATACAGGCTGGGGGATGATAAGATTGAGAGCAGCCCTGCAGAAAAGCACTTGGAGGTACTTCTGTGTGGGCAAGAAGGTCCTATGCTTAGTGATTCCATCTATTGTATTTGTGTTTTAACCAGTTTAGGAAAGATGTTAACTTGCTGGAACGTGTCCAGAGAAGGGCAACAAAGCTGGGGAGGGGTTTGGAACACAAGCCCTATGAAGAGAGGCTGAGGGAGCTGGGGTTGATTAGCCTGGAGAAGAGGAGGCTCAGGGGAGACCTTCTTGCTGTCTACAACTACCTGAAGGGAGGTTGCAGACAGGCGGGGGCTGGTCTCTTCTCCCAGGCAACAGCAGCAGAACAAGAGGACACAGTCTCAAGCTGCACCAGGGGAGGTTCAGACTGGATGTTAGGAAGAAGTTCTTCCCAGAAAGAGAGACTGGCCATTGGAATGCGCTGCCTGGGGAGGTGGTGGAGTCACCATCACTGGAGGTGTTCAGGAAGAGACTGGATGGGGTGCTTGGTGCCATGGGTTAGTTGATTAGGTGGTGTTGGGTGATAGGTTGGACTCGATGATCTTGAAGGTCTCTTCCAATGTGGTCTATTCCATTCTATTCTATTCCATTCTATTCTATTCTATTCTATTCTATTCTATTCTATTCTATTCTATTCTATTCTAGTCTAGTCTAGTCTAGTCTATTCCATTCCATTCCATTCCATTCCATTCCATTCCATTCCATTCCATTCCATTCCATTCCATTCCATTCCATTCTATTCTACTCTATTCCACTCTACCAATACTTTAGGGTCCACATTCTAAGTTTAATTGAAACCAAATCCATCTGGTGGTGCAGGGTTTTTTTGCTTCAGAGGAATAATTGCACATTTATGCAGTTTGAGACGAGGACAGGATTTGGCTCACTACATTATTTTACACACTTCACTGGCTGGGTGCTGAGAATGTCTTATTGGATTGGCTGGATTTTTTTCCCTTAGAAGAAACAGACATGATAATTTGTATTTGGCAGTTAAACACCTGGTCACTAAATATTTAAAACCCTGAAATGAAATGCCTCTCAATAAGCTGCAGAGCAATAATATGCAAATACTTACTTACAGTCAATTGGCACATAACAAGGTATGAACAATGTGTGTGCATTGTAATGAAGTGATGTAAATGACCTCAGAAGCTGGAAGACACTGCCACAAGTTTGAATTGTGTCCAAAATAAGAATGTCTGTTTTCCCTACAATCTGCTGAATGCAGAATGCATTAGTATCTGAGCACTGCACAGCTGTGTTTTTCTATGGAAGGAGGATAATGCCTGCTTTCAGATTTGGGGGGAGAAAAAAAAAAAGTAATTCCTTCCTAATTGAGTTGAGTACCTTTATCTGCAGTCAAGCTGCTGCTTATTTATTTTTAAATAACTGGATTTTGGCAACATTTTTACCCTGAATGAAACACGCAGTTTAAAAGGGGTTAGACGTTCCCTGTCGGCCTTCTGCTCTGGATAGACACCATCCACTTAGGCTGGCTCTTGACCTCTTTACTTTTTCCTCATGGCTGATCAACAAAATGCCTTTGTGATTTTTACCTGTAGCCTCAGACCTCTCCCTCCCCATTGCCTGAGACAAGCTCTTGCGGAGCAAACATTACATAGGAGATGTGATGGTGGGAGGCTGTCTAGGGTGCAGTGATCATGAGATAGTGGAGTTTTCAATATGCAGGGAAATAGGGAGGAGCACTAACAGAACCCTCACTTTGGACTTCTGGAGGGCAAACTTCAACTTGTTTAAGCAACTTATCTGGAAAGTACCCTGGGCACTATCCCTTAAGAACCAAGGGATCCGGGATGGTTGGACCTACTTCAAACAGGAGCTCTTGAAGGCACAGGAACTGGCAGTTCCCACATGCCATGAGCCAGCAGTGTGCCCAGGTGGCCAAGAAAGCAATGGCATCGTGGCTTGCGTCAGAAATAGTGTGGCCAGCAGGAGCAGGGAAGTCATTGTGCCCCTGTACGCAGCACTGGTTAGGCCACACCTTGAGTCCTGTGTCCAGTTCTGGGCCCCTCAGTTTAAGAAGGACATTGAGACACTTGAACGTGTCCAGAGAAGGGCAACAAAGCTGGGGAGAGGCCTCAAGCACAAGCCCTGTGAAGAGAGGCTGAAGGAGCTGGGATTGCTTAGCCTGGAGAAGAGGAGGTTCAGGGGAGACCATACTGAGTTCTTCACTGAGAGAGTCATTGGCCATTGGAATGTGCTGCCCAGGGAGGTGGTGGAGCCACTGTCCCCAGAGTTGTCCAAGGGGGGATTGGACATGGAACTTAGTGCCATGGTTTAGTAGTCATGAGGTGTTGGGTGACAGGTTAGACTTGATGATCTTTGAGGTCTTTTCCAACCTTATTGATTCTATGATAGAGCCACAGTCTTCCCTTTAATTGTCCTGGTGCGACCACCAGCTTCACATCTTTTCAAGTGCAGGCTCCTCTCTCAAAGGAGAGACCCTTATCTTGTGGAGAAGGTGCCCATCACCTTCTCCTTTATACTTTGTTTGTGCAAACAGTGTGCTTCAGCTAGGGAAGACCTAGATTGCACAGCAAGACAATATCAAGGACAGGGTTGCTTAACTGAAAATGTTGAAGATTTGAACCTCTGCCATTATTCATACCATGCTGTCCAGTCAGAAGTGACACACAGAATCACCTCCCTGCCAGAGTGGGATCACCTAGAGCAAGTCACACAGGAACAAATCTAGCTGGATTTTGAATGCCTCCAGAGGAGGCTCCACAACCTCTCTGGGCAGCTTGTCCAGGGTTCTGCCACCCTCACAGTGAAAAAGTTTTTCCTTATGTTCACATGGCACCTCCTCTTCTCCAGCTTGCACCCATTGTCCCTCGTCCTGTCATTGGATATCACTAAGTAGAGCCTGGCTCTGTCCTCCCAACACTGCCCTTCATGCTGTTATACACATGAATGAGGTCACTCCTTTGGCTTTTCCAATCTAGAGAGCCCCAACTCCCTCAGCCTTGCATCATAAGGAAGATGTTCCACTCCCTTCATCATCTTTGTAGCTCTATGCTGGACTCTTTCAAGCAGTTCCCTGAGGTACTTCTTGAACCGAGGGGCCCAAAACTGGACACAATATTCCAGATGTGGCCTCACCAGGGCAGAGTATGTACTTAAGTTTCATTTTACTTGGGAGTTTGACAGAACTGAAGTATATGTATGAAGACTAGTAACTGTTTATCTTAAATGTTTTCCTTTTGCATGAAAAAAAAGCCACATTTTAGTAGTATATGAGAAGGCAGATCATTAGATAACAGAAATAAATCATTGCAGTTTCACTGTCTACATTATAGCAAAGAATCCAGCACCTGAACCAATAGGTTTTGTTCTTACCTCTCCCTAATGCTGCAAGCACTTGCTTTGCAGAGAATTGTGATTCATTTATTTTCATAGTTTCATAGTTTCAGTTAGGGTTGGAAGGGACCACAAGGATCATCTAGTTCCAACCCCCCTGCCATGGGCAGGGACACTCTACCCTAGATCAGGCTGGACAGAGCCTCGTCCAGCCTGGTCTTAAACACCTCAAGGGACAGGGCCTCAACCACCTCCCTGGACAACCCATTCCAGGCCTTCACCACCCTCACGGTGAAGAACTTCCTCCTCATGTCCAGCCTGAATCTCCCCACCTCCAGCTTCATCCCATTCCCCCTAGTCCTATCACTCCCTGATAGTCTGAAAAGTCCCTCCCCAGCCTTCTTGTAGGCCCCCTTCAGATCCTGGAAGGCCACAATGAGGTCTCCTCGGAGCCTTCTCTTCTCCAGACTGAACAGCCCCAACTCCTTCAGTCTGTCCTCATAGGAGAGGTGCTCCAGCCCTCTGCTCATCCTCGTGGCCCTTCTCTGGACATGCTCCAGCACCTCCAGATCCCTCTTGGAATAGGGGCTCCAGAACTGGAGGCAGTACTCCAGGTGGGGTCTCACCAGAGCTGAGTAGAGGGGGAGAATCACCTCCCTTGACCTGCTGGCCCTCACACAACATTTTGTTAGTGCTTGTGCTTCCTGTTTTATTCTAATCAAGCCAAATTTCTATTTCAGACCTTTACTGAGTATATTTCAGCAAAGTGCAGAAGCCACCTGATTACCACGTGTCAAACGTGACTCCTTTTACACTGTTCTATTGAGGCAAGGAACCCTTATTTAACAGTCTTCCAACGGGAAGAATAAAGTTCTGCTCACACAAGATTTGTGGCTTATTAACTTAAGCTGTTTTATAAAGTGAATTAGTTAAACTGTGGATGTATAACTCAGTTTAAAAGCAGTTTACTTCAGCTTAGCGTAAACAGATTCCCATTTATGCTAAGTTGAAAAATGCCTCATTTGAACTGCAATAAAAGTAGCGGCACAACTTCATTTCCTGGTTTAGTTGAATTAGTTAGATTTATTACATTGGGTTGAACCAAGTCACAGTACCAGAGATTCAAAGGTGAAATGTTCAGCTAACATTTAAGCCTGGCAGGTTTACCAGTTGCTAGCAGCAGATGTCTGCTGGCATTGCTAATTATCTTGCCCCTTTGGGAAGTACCTAATGAAGCCCACGTCTGAAAAGGGTTGCTGTATAGCGCACGTGAGTGAGGCTTAGCAGCGTGCCACGAGGATCTTATAGACCTTAAAGAGGTCTTCCAGGACTTGCAAGCGCCCTACAAGGAAGCCAGGAAGGGACACGTTATAAGTGCTTTTAGTGACAGGATGAGAGGGAATGGATTGAAGCTTGAGGAAGGCAGATTCAGACTGGAGATTAAAGAGAAATTCTTTACAAGTAAGGGTGGTGAGACACTGGAACAGGTTGCCCAGGGAGGCTGTGGATGTCCCCTCCCTTGAGGTGTTCAAGGCCAGGTTGGATGAGGCAACCTAATCTGGTGGAAGATGTCCCTGACCATGGCAGGAGGTTGGAACTGGATGATCTTTAAGGTCCCTTCTAACCCAAATCATTCTATGATGCTATGAATCTACCAAACACTTCACACCAAGGACAAGTTGAAACACTGAATTGGAACAATCCTTAAATGCAGCAAAGCATTTTGAAGGAAAATTGAGCCTCATGCAGATCCTCTTTATGGCAAGGAAGGAGTTTGGGAGAAACCTCTTTGTTTCCAGTGTCTCAATGAGCTCACAGTGAGAAGGGCAAACATTGCTCTAACTCCCCTGAGGACTTTTTAAAAGCATTGCTATGTATAACCCTAGCCCAGGTGACTGGAACATTGCTCTAATGAGGAGAGGCTGAGAGACCTGGGGCTCTTTAGTCTGGAAAAGAGAAGACCGAGAGGGGATCTTACAAATGCATATCAATATCTGCAGGGTGGAGGTCATGAAGATGAGGCTGGGCTCTTTTCAGTGGTGCCTGGTCATAGGACAATGGGTACAAACTAGAGCACAGTATGTTTCACTTGAACTTAAGGAAAAACTTCTTTGCTTTCAGGGTGATGGAGCACTAGACCAGGCTGCCCAGAGAGAATTCTCCTCTGGAGAATTTCCAAACTCATCTGGACCCACCTGTGCAATCTGATATAGGTGAACCTGCTCTAGCAGGGGGGCTGGACTAGATGATCTCCAGAGGTCCCTTTCAACCCCTACCATTCTATGATTCTAAGGAAATTCAGTGCCCATGAGATCTCCTCTTGCTTCAACTGCATTTCTAAACAAATTGTAAGCTTGCTTCAAGTATGTGTGAGGATTCAGCTGGGCAAAACTTTAACAAAGAAAGTAACTTGACGTATAAACAGAAGAAAGGAGGAGCCACAGGAGAGGAATAGTTCCATCATGGCAAAAATGAATGCAAACACACACTCAGGCAGCACCACATTGTTACTCTAAGGTATTTGCAGTAATATAAACTTTTGCAGAGGAACTTCAGATGGCAGAACCAAGGTGCATCAAATTTTAGCCTTAGCAGCCAGAATAAACTCACAGAAGTTGTAATTATTCAGACTCAATGAGTGGGAACATGCTCAATTACCACTGCTCTTTAGCCTGTTTTTCCCAAGCAAATGAAGCCTTTCAAACTGACTGAATACCTGTAGCCACCATATTTTCTGTTATTGCAGCCTAGTAATTCAGAGGTCATTCCAAATAAATATGTGGCTGGACTAAAGGAAAGGGGGTTTTGTGCTTTGTTTGTATCTTCAGTGTTGTGTGTTTGAAAACAGACTTTGCTTTTCATAAAATGAAACTTCTCCTCACAAACAAATGACAGAAGGCACAAGTTCTCTATCTAATATTTCATTAGTATGTGTCTTCATTCAGCTGAATAAGGCTGTAAGGGGTGTGAGCCCTACCTCAAATCATTTATTCCCCCACTTAAGTTCTAAACAACAGTGTAAGCATGGTTTTATTTTACTCTCTCACCACACACAGTTAACAATGACAGAAAGCACAAGTTCTCTATCTAATATTTCAGTAGTATGTGTCTTCATTCAGCTGAATAAGGCTGTTAGGGGTGTGAGCCCTACCTCAATTCATTTATTCCCCCACTTGAGTTCCAACCAACAGTGTAAGCATGGTTCTATTTTACTCTCTCACCACACACAGTTAAAAATGACAGAAAGCACAAGTTCTCTATCTAATATTTCATTAGTATGTGTCTTCATTCAGCTGAATAAGGCTGTTAGGGGTGTGACCCCTACCTCAAATCATTTATTCCCCCACTTGAGTTCTAACCAACAGTGTAAGCATGGTTTTATTTTACTCTCTCACCACACACAGTTAACAATGACAGAAAGCAAGTCTCTATCTAATATTTCAGTAGTATGTGTCTTCATTCAGCTGAATAAGGCTGTTAGGGGTGTGAGCCCTACCTCAAATCATTTATTCCCCCACTTGAGTTCTAACCAACAGTGTAAGCATGGTTTTATTTTACTCTCTCACCACACACAGTTAAACAATGACAGAAAGTTTGAACATATGCAGTGATTTGCATACATCTGCACACATTCATATGCATAAATACACATAGCACAGAAGGTGAAACTCAAAGTGAGCGAGTTAAGAAACTGAAACTCTCTTCAAGGGCTGAGCTAGCTTTGAAGGCAGCTCACTGAGCTGAGAGGTAAACCAAGTACCAGATAAATTTATATACTTATTTCCTTCTTAAAAAGAAGAAAAAGTACTTCACAATCAGTTTGCAATTAATACACTACCTTGCTAGCTTGCAAGGTCTAAGGTAAGCATGGGATTCTTTCTTGCTCTTCATCTACTTTGTGATCCTTTTTCAGGAAGGGGGGAATCTGCTATTAAGAAATTCCATTTACAAGCATTTTCATATCAAAATAGATATCTTCACATGAAAGTCAGAGGAACCTCTCTCTCTCTCTCTTTTTTTTTTTTTATATATATGTCCTTTTCAAGTTTTTCAAAGAATTCTTTTCAGAGAAGGCAAGCACCTCATCAGCTCTCACCCACACAAATCTTCAAATGCTCTTTTTGAAGAATTGCATTTAAAAGTATGTTCAGTCACATCCCACTGAGAAGCTGGGGGAAAAGCCTTTGAATCTGAACTACAGCTCATCATAATCTGGTTAAAATTATCTCCAACACCACCTGTCATTATTAATGCAGGAAGAGTGGCGGAAAAATACCTTCAGCCTAGCTACATTATTGCAAATAAGGTCCATCTGCTTTCCACTGTTCTGTCATATAATAACAGCAGCTATATTTATGATGGATTTAGGATTTTGCCTGTAGTAGATGAATGTGTAACTGCTTTTATTAAAAAATGCTTTTCTTTGAGGGTGCTTTATCATCTTAGCAGACTTTGTACCTAATTTTCAATGTGGAATCCTCAGTCTTTGATATATTCCATAGCTAGGTAAATGATTTCTTTCCCCAATTATTTACATTCTCATTTCATATTTTATTTTTAGATTATATATATATATACACTATTTAGTATTTTGTGTTAAATGGTACAGCTGTGAAGAATCTGATTTAAGAGTCCTTTATAATAGTCATAGTAAAATATTCATCATCTGAATAGAATAGAGTAGAATAGAATAGAATAGAATAGAATAAAATAGAATAGAATAGAATTAACCAGGTTGGAAAAGCCCTTTGAGATCATCAAGTCCAACCTATCATCCAACACTGTCTAATCAACTAAACCATGGCACTGAGCATCCCATCCAGTCTCTTACCTAAACACCTCCAGTGATGGTGACTCCACCACCTCCCTGGGCAGCACATTCCAAGGCAAATCACTCTTTCTATGAACAACTTCTTCCTAACATCCAGCCTAAACCTCCCTGGTGGCAGCTTGAGACTGTGTCCTCTTGTTTTGGTGCTGGTTGCCTAGGAGAAGAGACCAACCCCCACCTGGCTACCCCCCATCTGCATGCTTGAAGAAGGCACATTCAAAAACCACAATCCACAGAGTAATAGTTAGTTTCTAAACAAGAAAGCAAGGATGGTTGTATAAAGAAATGAAAAGGGAAAGCTTAAAACACAGCAAGGAGATTTAGATAAACCATGGGTGTGCCCTCATTAGCCAGCAACGTGGGGACCCAGGTGCTGTGGTGTGGCTTATTCTTGGCTTGCAGTCTGTTGTGTAAATCTGCCTAGATTTGAATGACTTTGTGTGCCCCCCAAAACAGTATGCTGGTCTGAACAACAAACACTCATCTGCAAGGTTTTGAGCAGACTGAAAACAGTAAATGAAAGAATAGAATTACCTAGGAAGTTAAATACAAAAGCATGGCATGGAACCAGTTGCCCAGAGATGCTGAGGCCCCATTCCTGAAGACATTCAAGGTCAAATTTGATGGAGCCCTGAGCAACCTGATCTAGCTGGAGATGTCCCTGCTTACTGCACGGGGGCTGGACAAGCTGACCTTCAAGTGTCTCTTCCAACCTGACATATTCTGTGACAACAGAGGCCAGAAAGAGAGTTCAAGTCCTTCTAGCCTAGAAAAAGCACCAGCAGATAGTTTGGGAAATCCCAACTTAATACTCAGAGGTACTTAAAAGGCAAATAAAATGCTAGAAGATATTCAAACAACTCAAAATGGCACTATACCACTTTAAAGCAGCCTTACTATGGATAATGTGCACAGTTCTGCTTACCTGATCTTCAAATAAATGAAGCTGAAATAACTTGAAAAGATGAAGAAGATGGGATAAGGCTGATCAGACAAGTGAATGGCTTCCATAAAAGGAGCTATGAGTGTGCAAGGGAGAAGTTGGCAGCCTGTGACTCTACATTGTGGACAAGACAGTGCTGTAAACTTATATGCAATGACAGACATGGTGAAAGAGTGAACACAGAAATATTTTCTTCATTACTTCTCCTACTAGGGATGCTAGATGAAATTGAGAGCTAAAAAAATGGAACTACTTTCTTTATGCTCCTCACATTTCAGCTGTGGTCATCATTGCTCTCATGCTGTTTGAATGCCAGAAATTTAAACAGAGCAGGAAAGTTCCTTCGGAAATTTGTGGACGAAATGTGCAGGGTAGAGTGGTGAGCAAAATAAACTGGATGCAAATTCTTGCTGTTCAGAAACCTGTTGTTCAGGATTTCTTGCTCAGAAAGCCCTTTAAATATTGATTAAGTGAAGCTGGGAGGGTGCACGAGGAGAAATAAATCTGCTTGTTCTGCTGTAATATTCATTGCCTTACCGCAGACGCACACCAGACAAAATGTACATGTGCTGAGATTTCTGTTCATTCCTGTATCTTATATGAGGTAAATAAAAGCAAAGCAGCAAAAATGAATACCTACACCAAATTTATTATAGATGATAAGGAGCTCAAATTTGGAAGACACGGAATACTCTCATCTCTCAGCTGTCTTCCACTTAAGCTGCTGCAAGATTTCATACACATTAAGAGGAGTGGTTGCAGTGGGCTTGCTAATACTAAGTGTTCTCCCAAAGACTGGTACTAACTGCTTCAGATCATATCAAATATTCACTTTTGTGAAAGAAACATCTATTTTTTCCCCCCCCACCCCCTGTACTGTGACTGATTCATTGTTCTTTCTCCTTGCTTCTCATGTGCAGAGAATATTCCTCCTGAGCTTACACAGCGACACAGAGCCTAATGAATTTTATTTGTAATTATTAAGGCACACATGTGTAAACTCCCACTCCACAGTGTGGTATCTTTATAGGATTTATACCCTGTACACTGCACTGGTTAGGCCACACCTTGAGTCCTGTGTCCAGTTCTGGGCCCTCAGTTTAGGAAAGATGTTGACTTGCTGGAACTGTCCAGAGAAGGGCAACAAAGCTGGGGAGGGGTTTGGAGCACAGACCTATGAGGAGAGGCTGAGGGAGCTGGGGTTGCTTAGCCTGGAGAAGAGGGGGCTCAGGGGAGACCTTATTGCTCTCTACAACTCCCTGAAGGGAGGTTGTAGCCAGGAGGGGGTTGGTCTCTTCTCCCAGGCAAGCAGCACCAGAACAAGAGGACACAGTCTCAAGCTGCTCCAGGGGAGGTTTAGACTGCATGTTAGGAAGAAGTTCTTCATAGAGAGAGTGATTGCCCATTGGAATGTGCTGCCCAGGGAGGTGGTGGAGTCACCATCATTGGAGGTGTTTAGAAGGAGACTTGATGGGGTGCTTGGTGCCATGGTTTAGTTGATTAGGTGGTGCTGGATGATAGGGTGCATGTGATGATCTTGAAAGTCTCTTCCACCCTGGTTTGTTCTGTTCTGTTCTATTCTATTCTAAAATGACAAGGGGCATTTTTGTCTGTGATAGTGAGTACTTTGCTGTGTAATCGCTTGCAGCAAGTAAGCTAACTCCCTGGGAGGATCAAAGAATTGAAAAAGAAACTGTTGGTAATCTAAATGACAAGGGATGTAAAGTAGAAAACCAGAATATGGCTCACAGCTTATGTCATGTTCTGAAAGTCATCACACTTAAGACTTGTCCAGCAAGGATCAGTTCCAGGAACGTGAGCCCAGCACCCTGAGTAGCATGAGACTTCTAACCTCACTGCCCATGGGACAGGTAACTAAGCATAGGAAACAGCTCTGCAGAGACTGAAAAGCCATCCTGAAGGAATGAGATGTTAAGCAGCTGGGGTTATGTACCAACACCTTGAATTTCACCTTAAGGTTAATTGGTCGTTGTTGGAACCTACAGAGCACCACAGAAATGCATGCTTGGCATTCTGGCTGACTGAGAAGGCTAGCAGGCTAGTTTGTGTTACCTGCAACCAAGGGAATAATTCATTGCAGTAATGAGTTTCTTAAATTAACAAAGCAAGGTCAGACCTGAGTGCTTGATCAAGCTCCCTTTTTGACCATTTTCCATCTTGCAGATCTTACAGAAACCTGCAAAATTTGTGACTAAGGAAACTACTTTGAAGGGGTATTCAGTACTTTGTTTTGAACTAACAGTTTGCATTTAATTACATTCAGGTGCACCAAACATAAACTAAGAATGTGTAACAGCCAGTTTGTTTGCCTTTATGCCTGCCACATGGATTTGCATCAGCAGGATTGACATTTGCCTTTGATACTCAAAAAGCTTTGTGTAAGGATGGATAGAGAAGCACTTTTCTTATTCCTGTGTAAGCAGGACCAGGGAAGTGATTGTCCCCCTGTAGTCAGCACTAGGGATGCCACACCTTGAGTACTGGGTTCAGTTCTGGGGCCTTCACTACAGGAAAGACATTGAGGTGCTGGAGGGTCTCCAGTGAAGGGCAACAAAGCTGGTGAAGGGTCTGGAGAACAGGGCTGGTGAGGAGCAGTTGAGGGTACTGGGGTTGTTTAGTCTGGAGAAAAGTAGGCTCAGGGGAGACCTTCTCACTCTCTACAACTCCCTGAAAGGAGGCTTGAGCCAGGTGGGTGTTGGTCCTCCCTAATAATGAGTGATAGGAAAAGAAGGAATGGCCTCAAGATGCACAAGGGAAGGTTTAGACTGGATATTAGGGAAAATTTTCTTGCTGAAAGAGGGATATGGTGGAGTCACCATCCTTCTCTGGACATGTTCAAGTGTCTCGATGTCCTTCCTAAACTGAGGGGCCCAGAACTGGACACAGGACTCGAGGTGTGGCCTAACCAATGTAGAGTACAAGTGCACAATGACTTCCGGCTCCCTGCTGGCCACACTATTCCTGATGCAGGCCAGTTGCCATTGGCCTTCTTGGCCAGCTGGGCACACTGCTGGCTCATGTTTAGGCAGCTCTCAACCAGCACCCCCAGGTCCCTCTCTGTTTGGCAGCTGGAATAATACAAACAATTTTAAATAGTAAAGAAAAAAGTTCTGAACAACCTACAAAATGCTAGAAGAGCTTTCTTAGTCATAACTTCATAATTCTAAATAATCATTTTGAATGAAATAAACTTACACCAGGGAATGCTGAGTCACAATTTTATGCCATGAAGAGTGTGAGCTTGCTGCAATCATATGGTACTGTTAGATGTTGTCATTTGAAACAGAATCTCCTTCCATCCAAAGCCCTGAACAATTATTGACTTTTACAACTCCACACTGCAAACTCAAAACACGCTCTTCATATTCTAACAGATCAACAAATACCTCCTGAAAGTTTCAGGTCACTTCTGCAGGGATGCCAAAAGAGTACCGAGAGAGGATACGGCGCGCAGGAAAAAGCTGACTTTTTGACTGCTAAAAGGAGGTTATCTTATGAAATCACCAGGGTTTCTCTACTGATGTTTGAAAGCTTTTCAGCAGAAGCAAGAAAAAAAAAACAACAGAGCAGATCATTTGGATTTTGTTGATTTTGTCAGGCTGAGGATGCTCTGTCAAAGCCTACTATTATAAGTCATATCTCAAAGCAGTTTCACAGAAATTAGAAGGGTTTTCTAGTTCACTTTCATGGGGTGGTATGTTTTTTTTGAGGGATAAGCAAAAATCTGTGTTCTGTTTTATAAGTGACTGAGAGACAAAAAGGATTCTGAATTAATTTAACTTCATGGATTTAACATAATGCCAACTTAATTTAAGAACTGTTGGAAGAAATCATTATTTTACCTTTAAACTACAGTGGGCACTCTTCATCTGATTTTGCTGCAGTGCATACACAAGCGACAGAATGAGCAGAGGTTTGCTGTGGCGTGTTGCTGGCAGGATAGCCAAGTTATCCTTTGTGATGTGCTGTAAACTACAAAACTTCGTTCATGGTAAGGAGTAGAAAGATTTATTACAGTGTTTTGCTGAATCTCACTTAAAGCAATGCCAACCTCCTGACATGCCTCCAATATTGGATGACTCTTTTAGGCTGTGTGGGCATTTTCCACATACCTCCTGCAGACAGGTCCTGGCCTGTCATGAATAATACATTTCATGATGGCATTAAAATAGGGGGCTTTAAGGCAAGAAGATTATCTTCATTGAGATGAGGGCAGACCAAGTCACACTTAACTTTTGAAATAACTATTCCAAATGGAGCGGTTCCTACACAAGATGTTAAGAAGCCAAACTCCTAGCACCAAGAGGCTGCACACATAGGTGTGAACAGTTCTGAACTGCCTACAACTACCTGAAGGGTGGTTGTAGCCAGGAAGGGGTTGGTCTCTTCTCTCAAGCAACCAGCACCAAAGCAAGAGGACACAGTCTCAAGCTGCACCAGGGGAAGTTTAGGCTCAAGGTGAGGAGAAAGTTCTTCCCAGAGAGAGTCATTTGCCATTGGAATGTGCTGCCCAGGGAGGTGGTGGAGTCCCCATCCCTAGAGGTGTTCAAGAGGGGATTGGATGTGGCACTTGGTGCCATGGTTTAGTCATGAGGTCTGTGGTGACAGGTTGGACTTGAAGATCTTCGAGGTCTCTTCCAACCTTGGTGATTCTGTGAATCCGGGCAAAAGGTCCATGTAAATGCCTCCACACTGGCAGCCGTCTGGGCCACAGGAGTAACTCCAGGGTGATGACTCTGATCTTGAGCAACGAATCTGTCCTCAAGCTGTGCAATGCTCAGAAAAGGTTTAATAGAAATTGCTGTCCACTCACAAAAATTCCAAACACTCTGAAGTTACAAATATTGAGCAAATTCTGAAGTCTTTTCTGTCAAGAAAAATGTTTGACTGTTTTCTGTCACAATTGGCTGGAAATACTGATAGCAGTTTGGATCGGCAGAGGGTGTAGAAACTTGTGGCGTTTGCATGGTTCAGGTTCAGCCTGGAGAAGAGAAGGCTCCAGGGAGACCTTAGAGTGGCCTTCCAGTACCTGAAAGGGGCCTAGAGGGGAGTGACTTTTTAGAAGGGCTTGTAGTGACAGCATGAGAGGGAATGGATCGAAGCTTGAGGAGGGCAGATAGAGACTGCAGACTAGGAAGAAATTCTTTACAGTGAGGGTGGTGAGATACTGGAATAGGTTGGATGCCCCCTCCCTGGAGGTGTTTAAGGCCAGGTTGGTTGAGGCTTTCAGCAACCTTGTCTGGTGGAAGGTGTCCCTACGCATGGCAGGAAGGTTGGAACTAAATGGTCTTCAAGGTCCCTTCCAACCCAAACCATTCCAGCAATCTATGAATTCTCTAATGAGGTTAAATGAGAGACACTGCTTATGCTCACTGGAGGAACTCAAGCTATAAGCTACAGCAGTTAGGTACTGCTCTATTAGGAAAGTTTATTTGTAGAATTTACCCAATCTGAATGCCTAAGCATACTCTAAACCAAGGTATGTGTGGAAAAAACCCACAACATAAACAACATGTATTCCTTTCCCTGAGCCAGCTGAAGTAAAACACAGAAGAAATCAGTTCCTTACTTCAGAGTCCTACTGAGTTACAAATGACAAACAACTTTTTATCGAGCTCATCTCCACCATGGCTTCAGTGAAGGTTTCTATTCACCTGAATGGCACCAGACTTTAATCAATGCAGTGAAGATAGTGGATTCAGTGCTGCCGTCTGTGGATTCACATCATCCCTCCACTAGCTGTTTTTCTTTTCTGACAGGCTTCAGTCACTTCATTTTCTCATATTTCTGGCTCAGCAGCTCAGAATGAAGCTGAGCTGATGTTGCTATAGGAATTGTTCAAGGTTTTCTCCATAATTTTTATACTTTGTTCTTTGGTTTATATGCTGCAGGCTCCATATTTATAAGCATCAGTGGTTATTTTTCTCCTCCTGTTTCTGAAGTCATAGTGTTAATACATGGGATTTTGCTTTAGAGGCTTTAAGGCAAGTATATTAAAGTGACTGCTGCACAGTAAATAAAACATCAATTTGCAGTGTATTTTCAGGTGTTTACAATTTAAAATGGCAGGAAGGTCCCTCTCAGAAAAGTGAAAATTCTATATTGTAATTCAAATCCCTACTGTTCTCCTATAACTGGCCATTTGTCAATATCATATCAGTCCTGAAGGCCATTTTTTATTTACTACAGCAAAAACCTACATCAGATTTCTCAGCCATTCCTCATTCTTTTAGGATTACACTGCAGGTCTCGGCCAAACTGCAAAACCAGAAGGCTCTGCTTGTCAGAAATCAGTCCAGCTATGGAGCTGAAGTACAGTGTGTACAATTAGAGTGCCTGTAGGATTGTTACTATTAATAGGTTTTGTTGTCACAATTTTTTAATTCCAGGTTAAATAATTATTGCACATTTCAACAGGCTGAGCCATCCAAAATGGAGCACTGATGTGACAGATCTCTCACTGAGAATCATAGAACCAATAACCTTGGAAAAGGCCTCAGAGATCATCAAGTCCAACCTGTCACCCAACACCTCATGACTACTAAATCATGGCTTCAAGTGCCACATCCAATCCTTTTTTAACACCTCCAGGGACAGTGACTCCACCACCTCCCTGGGCAGCACATTCCAATGGCAAATTACTCTTTCTGGGAAGAACTTTCTCCTCACCTCCAGCCCAAACTTCCCCGGTGCAGCTTGAGACTGTGTCCTCTTGTTCTGGTGCTGGTTGCCTGGGAGAAGAGACAACCCCCCTCCTGGCTACAACCTCCCTTCAGGGAGTTGTAGAGAGCAATAAGGTCTCCCCTGAGCCTCCTTTCCTCCAGGCTAAACAACCCCAGCTCCCTCAGCCTCTCCTCATAGGGCTTGTGCTTGAGACCTCTCCCCAGCCTCATTGCCCTTCTCTGTACACATTCAAGTGTCTCAATGTCCTTAAATTGAGGGGCCCAGAACTGGTCACAGTACTCAAGGTGTAAACTCAACTCTTCAGTCAGAAAGGATGTGTTTTGTTCTGGCACAGTGCAAGTTATCTCCAGCTAAAAATCTCACAACATCCCAGTGACATTTTACACAAAACACTTCCAGCTCTGCATACAGGAACCAATATGCATTCAGTATGTGTTTTTAGAAGGAAAACAAGTTTAAATTATACAAGTGCATCTATACATAGTGGTGATATTCAGGTGACAAACAGCAGAGAGATGTGACAAATTCCATCTGCCTCCCAGTTTAGGTATTGATTTGGGTTTTTTTATAGCACCCACCACATTAAGTGCGAGTTACACATGCGGCTCTGCACACTCCACCTGCCTCCTGCCCACCACTCCGTTTCTTCCCAGATTACTTGTAACATATCACACCTCTACACAGTGTGAAATGCTTGCCAGTTTTATTCCTAAAATCCTGTCTTCTGCATTAGTGTTTCTTTCCTCACTGAAAAGTTACAGTCATTTAAGAGGCAGCACGAGCCAGACAGAAAGCGAGGGCAAGGAGAAGTGTTTTGGCACATTGTAACACAGGATTTAGGAAGGGGAAGCAACACTAATTTCTCTAAGGAAAGCCAACTTGCTCCCAGTAGACAATCAGCTGAGGGGCCTAACATACCATAATTTTGTTTTTCATAGTTTCATAGTTTCAGTTAGGGTTGGAAGGGACCACAAGGATCAGCTAGTTCCACCCCCCTGCCATGGGCAGGGACACTCTACCCTAGATCAGGCTGGACAGAGCCTCATCCAGCCTGGGCTTAAACACCTCAAGGGACGGGGCCTCAACCACCTCCCTGGACAACCCATTCCAGGCCTTCACCACACTCACGGTGAAGAACTTCCTCCTCATGTCCAGCCTGAATCTCCCCACCTCCAGCTTCATCCCATTCCCCTCTAGTCCTATCACTCCCTGATAGCCTGAAAAGTCCCTCCCCAGCCTTCTTGTAGGCCCCCTTCAGATACTGGAAGGCCACAGTGAGGTCACCTCGGAGCCTTCTCTTCTCCAGACTGAACAGCCCCAAACAGCAGAACTTGAGCAGAGGAAGTTCCATCTAAACATGAGGAGGAAATTCTTTACTTTGAAGGTGGTGGAGGACTGGACTATGATGCCCAGAGAGGCTGTGGAGTCACCTTCTCTGGAGACTTTCAAAATCCACCTGGACACCCTTCAGTGGAACTTGAGCTAGGTGAACCTGGTCTGGCAGGGCTGTTGGATTAGATGATCTCCAGAGGTCCCTTCCAACCCCTATCATTCTGTGCAGGGACATTTGATTTGCCTAATAGCTAGTAAATAACAGGTTAGCTTCCAGGACTCCCAAGGAAACTAAACCTACATTATAGCTACCATTTGCATTACTCTGGTCCATGCAGAACAGGTTGTTACTAATCTACAAGATCTGCTTCAACATGAAAATGAAAAGTTCCTGCACTGCTTCACCACCTGGATGCTGCAGGACCCCTCAGCTCTTTGGATCAACCACCCTTGTATACTCCATGTCCTGACACCTGCAGAGCCCTGGTTTACCATCTGCTTGGCGTGGCAAGCATCACAGTTGTATGTACATTGCATGCCCAAATTCAGCACTGAGGAAGCAGAGTTTTAACTTTGTAGCTGGTACTTACCAAGCCTATGCTGCAAAGAATAAAAACTCAGATCATGCCAGTGCATTTATTTTCACTACATATTAGGACAGGGGGTAGTCTGATACTATGATGTGTTTTACTTGGGCACAGGAAGACTTAGAAGTCTGACCTCATTTTTAACAGAATTCCTGCAGTCAACTTGAAAGTGAAATGCATTGCTGAACTTTCAGGACCAAAGCTTGACCCATGTTGTCCTCTTAGCCTTGGAAAATAACTTATATTCTCATAAAATCCAGTGGCCAACTCACTGTTGAATATGATGCCTCTAGCTCACATCTTATCTGTAAAATGTTCACTCCAATGCCTTATTTAAGCCCACTCACTTTGTTTAGTAATAGACTTGGTTTTAATACTAACTAAGCTCATTCTTATGCAGAGAGGAGAACTCCAGTGGTGTTGGTTTAGGGATCCAAACTAGACTTTCCAGCACTGTCTAAATGCCTCTATTCCAGAGAATGACATTTGGCAGTTAGTCACTTATTCATATGTGATACTACTGGGAAAGAACCGATGCCAGAAGTATGCAGGGGATCATTGCATCTACCTCCTGTCAACATCTTTCCCAAATGGCAAGGACACTTTGCTTTTATGGCCCCTGGCTGGAATGATGAGGCAGTTGGCAGAAATGCAGCTATTATAAAAGAGAAGTAGTTCAGTCAGGGAAGGGAAGCATAAAAGAAGATGCTCTCTCCATCTTTCACTGGGAAGAGATTTAATTCCCCAGTAATACCATAGCTATCTGCAACGACAGTTTGGGATCTCGCAGTGGCATCTGTGGCCAAATGTCATTGCTTACACCATGTGTACTCTGAGGTCCTTCTAATAGTCTGTCATTAAATGCAACCTGACAAAAGTCAAGTCATGCCAGTATGACATGACATGACATGTGCTGCTTCAAAGCCTTCTACCTTAAAAAAAGCTTCAAATAGCATTTTGGTGACCAAATATGCAGCATTGCTTTGACCTTTCAGCTCCCAAAGTGCCAAAGCAAACCCTGTCCATCCATTCAAGACTACTGGTCAATAGTAGGCTGAACATGAGCCAGCAGTGTGCCCAGGTGGCCAAGAAGGCCAATGACATCCTGTCTGTATCAGGAACAGTGTGGCCAGCAGGAGCAGGGAGGTCATTCTGCCCTGTACTCAGCAGTGGTTAGGTGACACCTTGAGTCCTGTGTCCAGTTCTGGGCCCCTCAGTTCAGGAAAGATGTTGACTTGCTGGAACATGTCCAGGGAAGGCAACAAAGCTGGGGAGAGGTTTGGAGCACAGCCCTGTGAGGAAAGGTTGAGGGAGTTGGGGTTGCTTATCCTGGAGAAGAGGAGGCTCAGGGGAGACCTTCTTGCTCTCTGTAACTACAACAAGGGAGGTTGTAGCCAGGTGGGGGTTGGTCTCTTCTCCCAGACACCCAGCACCTGAACAAGAGGACAGTCTTGAGCTATGCCAGGGGAGGTTTAGGCTGGATGTTAGGAAGAAGTTCTTCATAGAGAGAGAGATTGGCCCATTGGAATGTGCTGCCCAGGGAGGTGGTGAAGTCACCATCACTGGAGGTGTTTAGGAAGAGACTGGATGGGGTGCTTGGTGCCATGGTTTAGTTGATTAGGTGTTGGGTGATAGGTTGGACTTGATGATCTTGAAGGTCTCTTCCAACCTGGTTAATTCTATTCTATTCTATTCTATTCTATTCTATTCTATTCTATTCTATGCTATTCTATTCTATGCTATTCTATTCTATGCATCAAGTGACAGGACAAGAAGAAAAAGGCTCAAGTTGTGCCAGAGGAGGTTCAGGTTGGGTTAAATTAGGGAAAATTGCTTCACAGAAGGGGATGTCAGGCACTGGAACAGGCTGCCCGGGAGGTATTTCAAAGAAGTGTGGATGTGGTACTGTGGGACATGGTTTAGCGGCAGTGACTTAGCAGTAGTGTTGGGATTGTGAGCTCTAGGTGGGCAACTGGACTTAATGATCTCAAAGGTCTCTTCCAACCTCAACAGGTCTATGATTCCATGAAGGAAGTGCATTACTATTTGTTGGTTTATAGCACACATTTGTCCCTTTGGGAGACAAAATCCACACTGCTACCAGAAAGATCAATCCACACAAAACATGGATTTCATTTTTCTGTAAGGAACATGGAGGATAAATATTTCTGTCTAAATATCCAGAACAAAAAATGAAATCTTCTCTGAAATGAAGAATACCAAAGCTTGGCTGAGTTTTATTTTTCCAACAGCAGCAGCCCAGGCAAACAATGCCAGATTCTCATGTTCTTTCTCTCCCAAATTGAATGCTAGATTTGAATCAAATATGCACCTATCTCACAGTTTACTTTTGTAGCACAGACTGTTGTCTAGGAAACATAAACAACATTCATTTTTCCTTTCCACCACACTAGAAATTAGACAGAGGCAGCATGCTTGACATACTGAAAGATCACAGATAGGCCCCTGGTGACGCTTTTAGGGAAGATGCTGTATAAATTTATGGTGGTGTTACTGCACTGAAGAGACTGTTTAAATTCTGCACTGCTCATAGGTCAAACCCAGCACATTTCAAGACACAGATCTAATATCTCAGGTGAAAGAGTGAAAGATTAATTCTTCATTATATAAATGGCTTCAGATCCTGGGCTAGTTTGCATTCATGCGCTTCGAGGCAGATTATTCCCTTCTTATTCCACCAGTTCACAAAACAATAACCATTCCTGTAATACGTTATTCTTATCAAAATAAGTTCCATTCCCCACATCTGTATTTACTTTTGCTTTAATTACAGATAGAGTGCATATTTCTGATGCTGGACAAGTGTACTTACAGAGGTCAAAGGAGGTGATGCTGGTGTAATGGAAAAGAGTTGTTAGGCAGAACAGCATCTGGAAGTGAATGCTGCATTTATACCCCATGAAGAAAGAACTTCTCAATGTTTCTTTTCAGAACAAAAAGCCTCCCAAACACAAACACTTCTAGTCACCCATTGTAACTGAAAAAAGAAAGTGTAATTTGAATGTGAAACTTAGCCTGAAATGCTCTTGCTTAAGCATTCACCATGAGGAAAAGGTGGCAGATTTTCTTGCTCCTCATACCATGTTATTACTATCCACAGGTATCTTTAATATCAGGTTCAGTAAGCAAGTCTTGTATATCATGAGATTACTTCACATTAGTATAAGAGACTAATTACTGTATTTCAAGCAACACAAATGATTCCATGAGGAAATGGCACTAGAGGAGATTTAGGTGGGATATTAGAAGAAACTTCTTCACTGAAAAGGTTCTCAAACACTGGCACAGACTGCCCTGGAAGGTGGCTGAATCTCCATCCTGGAGGTGTTTCAAAGAGACAAAGATGCACTGAGGGCCATGATTTAGCTCAAGCCTTGGTAGAGTCACAGAATCATTGGATTCAGTGACCTTAAAGGGCTTTGCCAACCAAACCAGTTCTGTGATTCTTTGATTCTAATAATGCAGCTACATCTAGAGTCATATTCTCAAGAATATAACTGTCCTTTAGGTTAGCCTAATCTGAACATATCACAGGCTACACCAGGAATTTACTTTGGCTTTCTTTCTCATTTCTGAAATAGAACTATTGCCTTCATTCTCCACCCTGACACTGATCTCTGGAACAACAAAATTTGGAAGGATTTTGAGATGCACAACTCACATACTGAAAAGAATTACAACCTAGATTTGCTCATTTACCCCCATTATCTCTAGTTCCTATGGAGCAACTGCACCAATGACAGGCAGACATCTGCCAGAGATTTTCTTTGGCCTGTGAACATTTTGCACCTGTCAGTGCTGGGTCACAGAGGTTGCTGCAAAAAAAATAATAATATAATAATAGTGCACTGTTGCTGTAGTAGATAATAAGTGAGAGTTAAATGCAGCTGATATGGAAGGATGTCCTCTGAGACTAACAAATGCTGTGAAGTCAGTTGAGCTGCTGCTTGTGCATAAGCTGCAGGTTTGTAACAATTTCACCAGCGTTGAAGAGGTTTTCAAACATTCCAGAACACAGGGAAAAGCTTGAAGAGGGTGACAGCTTTGCCAGACATGCAGTCTGAGTGCTGGACAGGCTAGCTTGCCAAATTTGGGACACTGTTAGCTGTTATTTGTTCTCTCTAAGCATACAAAGGTTTGCCATCACAGGACTCAACAGCACTCACCAGTCTAACCCTATTCACGACTGTTAGCATTGTAAAATGTTTTGTTTCCAGTTTCTGTGCATCTAATGTCATACGCCCTGAAATATCTTCTGACTGAAGTGTTCTGCCTGCTTACTGAATTGCCCAGCCTGCCTGCCTTTGGGAAGAATGGAATGCTGCTTAAAAAGAGATCCTCATGCTGCTCAGCACTGAGCTCGGAGATGACTTGAGAAAAATCACCTTTGGGGACGGAAAGAATAAAGTGATTGTCCATGCTGTCTCAGTCCTGCTGTATTCTGCTGAGCACAGACAAAGAACTGCCAATTAAGCCTAATTGTGATAAATGATGTTCTCTTTATTAAAGATAACAGAGGACTACTGTCTGAGAGGTAATAATGCTAAAACACTCTTCTAATTGTGGTTAAAACCTTGGGTTAGATTTAAATGACCACGGATGTGACATGCCAGTGCTGCACCCACTGTAGCATTATTGCAGTGTTCACATTTACATACACAATTAATTTTGGCATGGTGTTTAACATTATTTGCAGGAGCAGAGCTAGCTGGAGTTTCTACTGCATTGTTAATTTTCACCAGATTACAACTGTGCTGAAGCTGTGCTAAGAAAGTGAGGGAGGCAGGGAATGCTTTTTGTGTTTTGGGGTTATGTCCTCCTTTTCTTGCCTTCAACCAGCCCCTGTAGCAGACAGCATTCCAAAATACACAAGAATTCTGAAACCATCCAAGCACAAAGTGTCACAATATTGATGTTATTTGTATACTTCCTTCCATATGAGAGGAAAAAACTCCGCCAAGAGAGAGCAATTGTTGCTCTTGGACTGACCAAAGCAGAGACATGGGGGAAAAAAAACTCCAATGCCTTTTAAATGAGCAACCCGATGTAGTGGAGGACCTCTGGGCAGCCTGATGTAATGGATGTTCCTGTGGAGTTGGGGCTGTTCAGTCTGGAGAAGAGAAGGCTCTGAGGTGACCTCATTGTGGCCTTACAGGATCTGAAGGGGGCCTACAAGAAGGCTGGGGAGGGACTTTCAGGCTATCAGGAGTGATAGGACTAGAGGGAATGGAATGAAGCTGGAGGTGGGGAGATTCAGGCTGGAGGTGAGGAGGAAGTTCTTCCCCATGAGAGTGGTGAAGCCCTGGAATGAGTTGTCCAGGGAGGTGGTTGGGGTCCTGTCCCTGGAGGTGTTTAAGCCCAGGCTGGATGAGGCTCTGGCCAGCCTGATCTAGTGTGGGTGTCCCTGCCCATGGCAGGGGGGTTGGAACTAGCTGATCCTTGTGGTCCCTTCCAACCCTAACTGAAACTATGAAACTGATCTGCTGGAGGATGTCCCTCTGGGCAACCTGATCGACTGGAGGATGTCCCTGCTTATTGCAGGGGGCTTGGAACTAGGTGACCTGTGGAGTTCTCTTCCAACCCAAACCACTCTATGATCTTTAGAGTGAATATTTATTAACTAGGCCAACACAGTCATTAAGCTTATCCATACATTTATTCCTTGCAAATCCCTCCAGCCAACCCAGTGTTTCTAAAAACAACATTTCCAGTCCTTCACTGGGAAGACAAAATAGTCCTCTGAATTTTAGCAACCAGATTATGTCAAAACTTTCCATAGAGCTAAAAATGATACCACAACTACTAGCTGCAGTCAGTAGTTCTAAAAACATCACCAGCACTGAAGTATCTATGGAGCTGGACTGTGAAAAAAAAAACCCTTCATCAAAGTTTGAATCCAAAGAATTAAATGACTTTCTCAAAGTAAAGCGCCAGCAAAGTGGTATAAGTAGAGAGCTTTGTTTCCCCACATCTCAAGGCAGGAAGGGCATGGACCTGATGGAGTGGGTCCAGAGGAGTGCCACAAAAATGATCAGGAGTTGGAGCACCTCTGCTATGAAGACAGGCTGAGGGAGCTGGGGGTGTTCAGACTGGAGAGGAGAAGGCCCTGGGGGGACCTAATAGTGACCTTCCAGTACCTGAAGGGGGCCTACAAGAAGGCAGCAGAGGGACTGTTTTGTAAAGGCTTGCAGTGATTGGACAAGGGGCAGTGGCATGAAATTAGAGAAGAGTAGATTTAAATTGGATGTTAGGAACAAGTTCTTTACCATGAGGGTGGTGGAACACTGGAACAGGCTGCCCAGGGAGGTAGTTGAGACCCTGTCCCTGGAGATGCTCAAGGTCAAGCTTGATAAGGCTCAGAGCAAACTGATCTAGTGGAGGATGTCCCTGCTCACTGCAGAGGGTGACCTTCAGAGGTGCCTTCCAACACAAACCATTCTATGATCCTACTATCTTTAGATTGCATATTTATTAATGACAAAGATATCAGCAGAAAGGAAGACACACATTGTACTGCAGAAAATTAGACATTAGAGTTCTAATTTTGGACATAACTGGATCTTATTTGAATAAATATGCACAGGGAACCTGCAAAATCCCAATAAAACTGCTACACACAGAAATGGAGGTTATAGTGAGGAATATCCTGATTTCACCTGGCTTTCCATTACTAGTTTTGCTGAGGTGTATTTTAGCCTCCTCCACTATCTCTCCACAGATGGGCTACGTCTAAGTTTCATGTATCACTATGAACGCTGAACTCCTACCTGTCAGATTGCCAACCCTTAAGCAATCTGGAACACACACACCTTCAGTTTTGAAACACCAGAAGACTACTTTAGAGGACACAGTCTCAAGCTGTGCCAGGGGAGGTTTAGACTGGATGTTAGGAAGAAATTCATAGAGAGAGAGTGGTTGCCCATTGGAATGTGCTGCCCAGGGAGGTGGTGGAGTCGCCATCCTTGGAGGTGTTTAGGAGGAGAAGACTTGTTGGGGTGCTTGGTTGCATGGTTTAGTTGATTAGGTGGTGTTGGATGATAGATTGGACATCATGATCTTGAAGGTCTCTTCCAATCGGGTTTACTCCTATTCTATTCTATTCTTTCTATTTCATTCTATTCTATCTATTCTATTCTATTTCTATTCTATTCTATTCTATTCTATTCTATTCTACTCTACTCTACTCTACTCTAATTCAGAAGTACAGTGATCTTGATAAAAAGTGCAGGTAGATTAAATGAAAAGTATGTTTTGCTGCAAACACTTTACCTTATGCAAAAGGCTGAATGAAACTGGCAAATAGCACACCACCAGATAAACAGCACAAACATTGCATTTGCTCTAACAAGCTGTTCTAGAAAAATAGCTTTTAACACCTTTGAACAATTATCTCTTCATCCTGCTGTTCTTTTTCCCATCCCCTTTTATTTCAGTTAACATCCCTCCAATGCTTTCTCCAAAGCATTTTTTGGTCACAAAAAGTCCCCTCCACGTTCTGTCAGTAATCCCATTTCTCTCAGCTGATTTGATGATCTAGATGGATATTTTCTGATAGTATGCTTTATCTTAAATATCCATCAGCATAGGCCACATTTGAACTACTGGAGTCAGTGATGTGAAACAAACTGATATATCTATGCAGCCTGTGGAATGAACACTCCCCTGACAATAGTGTGACAGTCCAAGAAGTCTATGTGTGCACTGAGCACAGAATATGATAGGGACTGAGAGATGAGTTGATCAAAGATTGATATATTTGTGTTGGCAGCTGTGGTTTAGTTTATTTTATTTTTTGATTCTCCTTTACTCCAAATTGAAAAGAGACTTTCAATTAACTAATATTCAGCTTCAGGTTAGAAGCAGAATGGAATGGAATGGAATGAATAGAATGGAATGGAATGGAATGAATGGAATGGAATGGATGTGAATGGAATAGAATAGAGTAGAGTAGAGTAGAGTAGAGTAAGTAGAGTATAGATAGAATAGAATAGATAGAATAGAATAGAATAGAATAGAAGAATAGAATAGATAGAATGAATGGAATGGAATGGAATTGAATGGAATGAATGAGCAGGTTGGAAGAGACCTTCGAGATCATCACATCCAACCTATTATCTAACCCACCTAATCAACTAAACCATGCAACCAAGCACCCCATCAAGTCTCCTCCTGAGCACTTCCAATGATGGTGACTCCACCACCTCCCCGGGCAGCCCATTCCAATGGGCAATCACTCTCTCTGTGTAGAACTTCTTCCTAACCTCCTCTCTTTCTTTGAGGAACTTTCTCCTCATCTCCAGCCTAAACCTCCCCTGGAGCAGCTTGAGACAGTGTCCTCTTGTTCTGGTGCTGGGTGCCTGGGAGAAGAGACCAACCCCCACCTGGCTACAACCTCCCTTCAGGTAGTTGTAGAGAGCAAGAAGGTCTCCCCTGAGCCTCCTCCAGGCTAAGCAACCCCAGCTCCCTCAGTCTCTCCTCACAGTGCTTGTGTTACAGCTCTTACAAGTCTGGAACAGTACATAAGATACTGATTTGTCTCCTCTGTTATGGATAGCATCACTGAATGATTCAGACACCTTTTTCTATGACCCAATTTTAAGTGAAATTCCACTCTTAAGCTCAGGGCATGCTTTGGAGGTTGGAAATTGAAACTAAATTTAAAGAGGAGGAACTTACTATAACTGGTTTAGAATGACTCCAGCACAAGCAGGCACTATCACACTTTTTTTAACATCTACTTTCTATTAATGTTTATCATTTCTGAGTTACAGAGCAAAGACACTGAGAATATTTATAACCTGCTCAAATTCCAGATAAAAGGATTCATGTGTTACATTTTTCCTCGCAGTCTCCTTTTATTCCAGAAGGTACTGCCTGCGAGATGAGATTGGTGCATCTTAGTTACCCATGATGCATTAACCTAACAGCTGGTTCACTGTGCTAGATGAGCTTAGGCAGTTGTGGAGATCCATCTTCCCCACAGCAACTCTAAGAAATGATGGGAGAGACTCCTCATCAGCCAAAGCAAGGAAAAGAATACAGATGAGAGGGCCAGACTCTTGTCTGTAGGGCCCAGTTAAAGAACAAGAGGAAATGGACATGAATGAATCATAGAATCAATAAGGTTAGGAAAGACCTCAAAGATCATCATGTCCAACCTGTCACCCAACACCTCATGACTACTAAACCATGGCACCAAGTGCCACATCCAATCCCTTTTTGAACACCTCCAGGGATGGTAACTCCATCATCTCCCCGGGCAGCACATTCCAATGGCTAACAACTCTTACTGGGAAGAACTTTCTCTTCACCTCCAGCCTAAACTTCCCCTGGGCACAGCTTGAGACTGTTTCCTCTTGTTCTGGTGCTGGTTGCCTGAGAGAAGAGACCAACCCCCACCTGGCTACAACCTCCTTTCAGGTCGTTGTAGACAGCAATAAGGTCTCCCTTGAGCCACCTCCAGGCTAAACAACCCCAGCTCCCTCAGCCTCTCCTCATAGGCCTGTGCTCAGACCTCTCCCCAGCCTTACTGTCCTTCTCTGGACACGTTCAAGAGTCTCAATGTCCTTCTTAAATTGAGGGGCCTAGAACTGGACACAGTAGTCAAGGTGTGGCCTGAAGCAGCATGACATTCTATCTGAACACAAGAATCCTCTGGAGGGGGTGGTCAAACACCAGCACAGGTTGCCTACAGAGAGAGAGGCTTTAGAATCTCCCTTCTGGAGATTCTCAGAACTGCTCTAAATGTGGTCCCGGACAGCCTGCTATGGCTGTCACTGATTGAACAGGATGAGATGACTAGATGATATCCACGGGTCTCTTCCAGCCTCACTCACTCTATGATTCTATGAGATGAGGTCCATCAACTCTCAACCTAAGATATTTCAGATTTTGATTTCAGAATTGCTAGGGATCTGCTGCCTTTCCCCAAAGTCAGGCCAAAAGAGGGCAATAGGTTTCTCAGAGCATGATCCACAGCCCCATACAAGCTCAGGCATTCACAGAGACTCATTTCCAATGAGAAAAGCAAACCCATTTTCTCCCTTAAAGAACTGAACAAAATGATTTCATCCCACTGGGAAGAAAGTAACATGAATTAAGGAAAGAAAAAAGGACAAGTTTTATTTGAGCTGCTGTTTGATTCCTACGTGGGGGATATTAACTCCTGGGGCTCCTCTGAGCAGACATGCCCATTTTATACCACTTTTGAAATAGTCTGATAGCACCAGGATGAAAATTCATATCATTTCACTCAATCAGCTGCTATGTGAGGCACAGAATAGTATGCTGAGCAACTAGGCCACCTACTTTGATAGCTTAAATCACAGTAAGCGGAAAACCCCCAGACCCTCAAGCTTTTAACATAGTCCAGCAACATGGCACTCTGTGGTTTGTGTTGGTTTTTTTCCCCCACATATGACAGACAGAGAAATATAGAGGTCATGAAAATAGAAGTGAAGATTTAATACTGATTTATTCCCCATTACCAATGTAACCAGAAAAAAACCCCAGAATTCCAAATACTTCCATCCAAGCCTATGAACAGTTTATCTTCCCAAACCCCACTGCATTAATTGCCCTCTCAAGTATTAGCAGTCAAATATTATCCTTCAATGAGGGAAGTGTCATGAATTAAGAGAAGTGAAATGCCTAGAATAATAATCATAAAGTTAAAGAAAGTGAATGAATGATTTACCAGCCCCAGAACAAGAGGACACAGTCTCAAGCTGTGCCAGGGGAGGTTCAGACTGGATGTTAGGATGAAATTCTACACAGAGAGAGTGATTGCCCATTGGAATGGGCTGCCTGAGGAGGTGGTGGAGTCGCCATCATTGGAGGTGTTTAGGAGGAGACTGGATGGAGTGCTTGGTGCCATGGTTTAGTTGATTAGTTGGTGTTGGATGATGGGTTGGACATGATCTTGAAGGTCTCCTACAACCTGGTTTATTCTATCCCATCCCATCCCATCCCATCCCATCCCATCCCATTGATATGTGGTGCTGGGTTTTTTAAGTGTGATAACACCAGATAGAAAAGCCAAGCTCAAAAGGTAGCAAGCAGTAAAGCTAGTAGAGCACAGTACAGCCAGTATGAAAATGCAAACACAAAGCTAAAGAAGCTACATAGGTTTAGGGTAAAGACCTCAATCAGCACCAGCCAAGAAGGCTGGAAAATGTCAGTAGAATTAACTCAATGGAAATAAAAGTGTTAGTCTACCTTACTCATCTCTTCAAAGTGCAGGCTAGCAAAGTCGAAACAGAACGTGAGTGTATCATCAAAAGCTGAGAGTAAGGTGGAGGAAATACACAAAATGCCATAACACAGCCAGAAATGCACACAGGCAGTTATAACCACACCAAGGCTTTTGAAACAGTTGCTGTCCTGAAATGCTAGTTTAACATAACAAAAAAAAAAAGGAAGGCTTGCTTTAGACACAAACAAAAATGTATTCTTGTTCTTTCTTTTTCCTCTCTAATTTGTTTTGAAACTCAGTTAAGTTCCGTGCTGTAAATCATTCACACAAAACTAAAGACAGGAAGCAAAATGTTAAGCTCAGAAAGAAAGATTTGCAAATGTTCTTACTCTGTTTTCACTGAAACAAGCTATTAATCATATCCTATTTAAGCAAGCACTGGCATTCCATGTTCTTCTCAGCTCCAATAATATATACTATGCTTTGCAATCTTTCTAAGAAAGAACAGGCAAAACTTCTAAAGAACCCAGGACTCCACTGAGGGAAATAAAAACCTTTTTTTTAAAACAAGGGCTTACAGTGTTAGGATGAGAGGGAATGGCTTGAAGATGGAAGAGGGCAGGTTTAAACTGGATATTAGAAAGAAATTCTTTACAGTGAGGGTGGGGAGACACTGGAACAGGTTGCCCAGGGATGTTGTAGATACCCCCTCCCTCCCCTATCAACCATGTCAAGATGAGTCTTGCATGTAATGTCTGTCAGCTGTTAATTGTTGCTGTTAATCTCCTCTCCTCTCCGAACCTCTCCTCTCCTCTCCGAACCTCTCCTCTCCTCTCCTCTCCTCTCCTCTCCGAACCTCTCCGAACCGAACCTCTCCGAACCGAACCTCTCCTCTCCCTCTCCCCTCCCCTCTTTTATCTTTTATTTTCTTTACTATTTTCTCTTCTTTTCTCAGATTGAAAGAAAATATGTTTTCCAGAGTTGTCCTGAGTTTAAAAATAGTATCTGAGATTAAAAATTCTGAGATTAAAAATAGTATCATCAGACAGTTAACATTCAAGGCTTCTGCTGTCAGCAGTGATAATTTACTGTGATCTAAGGACTTCCTGAATTAACTTTATTAACATTTAAGTCACTCTTCACTGTGGATTCTATTCTCACTCATGAACAAAACTGCAAAATTCAAAATATTAAGGCTCTCTCCATCCTTCTTGTAGCCCCCATCAGGTACTGGATGGCTGCTATTAGGCCTCCTCTTCTCCAGGCTGAACACCCCCAGCTCCCTCAGCCTGTCTTCATAGCAGAGGTGCTCCAACCCCCTGATCACTTTGGTGGCCCTCCTCTGGACCTGCTCCATCAGGTCCATGTCCTTCCTATATTGAGGGCTCCAGACCTGGACACACTCCAGGTGAAGTCTCACCAGAGCAGAGTAAAGTAGCAGAATTACCTCTCTGGATGTGCTGGCCACACATCTTCTGATGTAGCCCAGGGTGTGATTAGCCTTCTGGGTTGCAAGCATGCACTGTCTGCTCATCACTCACTACCCAACTGCACATAGTTTGAAAACAGCTCAGCAGGTGCATTTTTACATGCCCACTTTCACAGCAGAATTTCTATAACTCATCCATGAATGACTGTGGCAGCAATTAATACCTTCTAGTAAGTTCTTATCTTTTTTCCACAGGCTCTCTACCTTTAGCAGCTCTTACAGTTTTACTAGAAAATAAAACAGAGATAATGTCATACAATCCTGCACACAGTCACCTGCAAAACTGTAACTGGGGGATTCACAAGACATTCTCTTCTTCCTGAAGATAACTTTAATGTGCAGTATTTGTACAGAAGGATTGCTGCAAGCACAGAAGACAAAGTGTAGCTGCACTAACTCCAAATGCAAAGTTTGAGGCTCTGCCACAACATCATTATCTACTGCATTTAGAGAAATCCAGGGGAATAGAAAGAGTGGGAAAAAAAACTCAGGGGGCAATAGCTGTATCAGGATTTCTCAGATTGTATTAGTGTGCATTTTGCTGTGCACTCAGAGTTTAACATGACAGATGACAAATATGAAAACATGAGGACTAGGAGAGCAGTCACCCTGCACTGCCTGCCTACAGACTCCAATCCATCTACAGCATGCTTCTGGTTTTCACCAGTCTGCATCTCTAGCTCCAGGAGAGAGAAATCTACATCAGAAAATATCCTTTTGTATTTATTATTCCTAGAGGAAAAACAGTCCATGAAATGGCAAACTTGTTAATATAATCTGACTTTGCATTCTTTTTGTTGTTATTTGCTGTGTTTCTATTTTATGAAGTTTATTTACTGAGATTCTTGAAGCTTAAGAGAAAAAAAAAAGATTAAAGATAATGTTGGTACACATCTTTCAATTATTCAGCCAATGGAAGCAGAGAAGAATTTGAAACAAAGAAATGGTGCCTATCAGAAATGATGGGGAGGACTCAAGCACATGGGGAATGGAATGGAATGGAATGGAATGGAATGGAATGGAATGGAATGGAATGGAATGGAATGGAATGGAATGGAATGGAATGGAATGGAATGATGGAATAGCATAGCATAGCATAGCATAGGAGTAAACCAAACCAAGTTGGAAGAGACCTTCGAGCTCGTGTCCAACTCATCATCCAATACCATCTAATCAACTCAACCATGGCACCAAGCACCCCATCTAGTCTCTTCCTAAACACCTCCAGTGATGGTGACTCCACCACCTCCCTAGGCAGCCCATTCCAATGGGCAATCACTCTCTCTATGAAGAATTTCATCCTAACATCCAGCCTCATGAACAGTTTGGAAGCACATTTCATTTCTAGACACAGCAAGCAAACCAACAGTAAGCATCGGTGAAAAAAAGTCAGGGAAAAAAACATCATTTTAAGATCAGCAATATATGTGTCAGTTGCCCTTTTCCATAACTGTATCATAGTATCAGTCAGGGTTGGAAGGGACCACAAGGATCATCTAGTTCCAAGCCCCCGGCCATGGGCAGGGACGTCCTACACTAGATCAGGCTGGCCAGAGCCTCATCCAGCCTGGGCTTAAACACCTCCAGGGACAGGGCCTCAACCACCTCCCTGGATAACCCATTCCAGGGCTTCACCACTCTCATGGGGAAGAACTTCCTCCTTATATCTAGCCTGAATCTCCCCACCTCCAGCTTCATTCCATTCCCTCTAGTCCTATCACTACCTGAGAGCCTTCTTGTAGGCCCCCTTCAGATACTGGAAGGCCACAATGAGGTCACCTCGGAGCCTTCTCTTCTCCTGACTGAACAGCCCCAACTCCTTCAGTCTGTCCTCTGTGAACTGTGAAAAGGTTTAAGGTTATTCTAAATCTTCAAGGCAACAGAAACCACCTCTGTCTCAAATCAAATCTGATACCACTTTGGTGCGGCGTCGCTCATAGCTGCGGTGCCTGGATACCCTGCTCGGATTCTCAGATGAAAATAATAAGTTTCCCGTGGAAACTCAGCAACACAATCACAAAGCAGGCCGTGGTTATTCTGGGGACATAATGCTTTTTTTTTTTCCTTTATATATTTACTTATTATCTAAGAAAAGAGCTGCAGATATGAGAGGGAAGGTTCTCTCAAACAGCCTGGAGGATTCTGAGAAGCTATCTAAATGACATTTTTGGGCTGGTGATTTTTCTTGGGTACAAGGGTTTTGTTCGGTTTGCCTGTGCCTTGTTTTGGTTTTAATCAAAGCAATATTTAGTAATAATTCAATTTGCTTTGGTGAGGTCTTTATTTCTTTGTGGTTTTTTTTTGTTGTTGTTTGGTTGGTTTGCTTTATTGTTTTGGTTTCTTTTTCTCTGAGTTGCTGATGGAAGGGCTTTGTGTACATGAAGAGATGTTTTAAATGCATTTTGGCTAAGGCACAGACAAAAGCAAAGGCTTGGAGAGAGACATACGGGATAGTGAGGCAATTTTGATGACTGATTCAGGTACAGGGGTGTTTGACTCACAGCTCAGACCTGCACACAGAATTAGGTATATCAGTGTGAGTGAGGTGATGATCTTGAAGGTCTATTCTATTCTATTCTATTCTATTCTATTCTATTCGTTCTGTTCTAATCCTATTCTGTTCTATCCTATTCTATTCTAATCCTATTCTATCCTATCCTATTCTATTCTAATCCTATTCTATCCTATCCTATTCTATTCTAATCCTATGCTATCCTATGCTATCCTGTGCTATCCTATGCTATCCTATGCTATCCTATCCTATCACATCCTATCCTATCACATCCCAGCCTTGATCCTAACTGTCATATTAAATTCTCCTCTGGAAATATATGTCTCTGTCTTAAAAAAACCCACCCAAGCAGGCAAGGTATTATAAACCTGCAGGTCTTATCCCATCCTTGTAGCACAACAATCCAGCCTGGGAATGTTTAATGCTGACATCTAGGGACCAAATCCATTACTGATCATTAAGATTATTAAGAAAAAAAGGAATAAAAAAAAAACAAAACCCAAAAGCTAAATGTTTTAGCATCCAAGTACCAGTGAGGCAAATCTGGATTTCTATTAGGAAATCCTGCTGTGCAACCATCCTCAACAAGATGCAGGTAGCATACATAGCAGCTCTTTGAACTGATGCCAACAATTGCTGGGAAAGGTTCGTGCAACAGAGAGCTGGGATAATATGGAAGTAATTTCTGTTGATCTATTTTAATGTGAATATGTAAGGCATAAGTTCTTCAGCTTTGACCTGAACATTTTTCTGCCTGCAAGTGGAGCATACATATTTCTAATGATTTGTAACTGTGGCAGATCAAAGGCCCCTTTCCTCTGGGCACGCACAGGTGGCTCTGAGGCTGTGTTTGGGTATTGCCATTTTGGGAGATGGAGAGTGACAAATGCATTGTATATTAAATCCCAGCAGATTGAGGATTCTTTTGTTCCCTTCTGCGCGGGCTATAAACAAGCCATGTGGCACAAAACAGGCTGCTGAATGAAAGAAATGCACACACACAAAATAAATCAGGGCAACCTTACTGGGTTACAAATGGACATTTTCAACAGGGTCCAAACAGAGAGACAGAAAGGGTTTTTTTTAACACAAATGAAAGAACAGCTTTACTGCTTTCTACAGGCACTTCTGGGAAGAGGCTTCTATCAAATATTCATGGTTGCCTCTTGTCGACACAAGTCTGGCTGATGGAGTAGTAGTGTCGACTCACCTGGCACCAAAACTCAGCCATTTTCCCTTTCCCCATCCAGTAAATCTGTGGCTGTCAGTGATAGGAGCTGATGGGAAATGATAGCCTTATTGAGCTGCCTCATGAACTGTAACTCATTTGTTCTGAAGACCCAGACTGACAGCCTCTGCATTTCTCCCTTCCAGCGAAATTGAGTATAAATCACTTCATCATTTTTCCCCATGACAGTTTATCAGAATTCTGGAATTTTATATGAAGTCATAGAGGCTGGGGGTAGAAATAAGACTCACGGTCGATCTTGTTGCTGGAGAGCAATGTAGCTTGCAAGGTTTAACTTTCCCCTAAAAAATTGCAATTTGACTTCCACTAACCAGCAGTGCATACACACACACACACACTTGACATGGGACAGGGAGGGAAAGCCAATCAGCCTCACTTCTGCTGGGCAAATAATCCAAGATTACAACCCTGTGAACTTGCAAATTACAATTACCTTGACTTCTTGATAAGTTAATTTCTCATTTTGACTTTTATGTCTGCTAGCATATTCCCCGAACAAAAGAAAGTAATAAAATCCTTCACTACACAATACAACTTGAGTGGAGAACAAACCCTCTGCTCTCCTCTCTTTCCAGTCTTAATCAAATAGGAAATAGAAAAATAGGCTGAGTACACTACAAGTATTGATGAGGATTTCTGTTATGAGCTTGAAACTGGCTTTAGGAATTTGTTATTTAGAAAAAGGAAAGACAATCACCAGCAGTCAGAATGATACAATGCCAAAGCTGGTTAGTTAGCACAGGACAGGCAAAGTTACTGAGTCATCTTCCTTCAACACCCTCAATGAGTTGATAGGCACTATGCAAACATTATTCAGTAATACCAGAACTAAAGAACTTGCCATCCTTAAGCAAATAGCCATTTCTATTAAAAATGTGGAAAACATCAAGCTAGGCCCACAGAGGCTCTACACAGAATCATAGAATCAGCCAGGTTGGAAAAGACCTCCAAGATCAGCCAGTCCAACCTATCACCCAGCCCTATCCAATCAACTAGACCATGGCACTAAGTGCCTTGTCCAGTCCTTTCTTGAAGATCCAGCACCACAACGAGAGGACAGAGTCTTAAGATGCACCAGGGGAAGTTTAGGCTTGAGGTGAGGAGAAAGTTCTTCCCAGAGAGAGTTGTTAGCCATTGGAATGTGCTGCCCAGGGAGGTGGTGGAGTCACTGTCCCTGGAGATGTTTAGGAGGAGACTTGATGGGGTGCTTGGTGGATGGGTTAGTTGATTAGATAGTGTTGGATGATAGGTTGGACTCGATGATCTGAAAGGTATTTTCCAACCTATTCTATTCTATTCTATTCTATTCTATTCTATTCTATTCTATTCTATTCTATTCTACTGTATTCTACTCTACTCTACTCTACTCTACTCTATTCTACTCTATTCCGTTCCGTTCCGTTCTATTCTATTCTATTCTATTCTATTCTATTCTATTCCATTCCATTCCATTCCATTCCATTCCATTCCATTCCATTCCATTCCATTCCACACAGTTTGTTTAGTCTATTGTTTTTAGTCTATTTTTTCTGAAAGCATTGTAAAGGCTCTCATGGGAAAAAAAAATATATATATATCCACTTTTGAAGCCTGTTTCTGCCTTTAAATTTTGTTTCAAATGTGCTGACTTTGTACGTTACCCTTAGGTTAAAAAACCAAAAGCCAAGTGAGCAAATGTCCAGCGAACACACTGCCCTGCAACTGTCAGAAGGTTACTGCTGTTTTCATGGGGAGAGTTTTAAGGGTTGGGGAGATGAAAGGGAATTATGGCCAAGTCACTTAAGCGTCGTGAATTTTCCGCTGTGCTCCAGGCATGCTTTTTGGGAGCTCGCGTGTGTCTTGTGAATAGCTTGACCTTCATGGATTATTAAGATGGAATTTTGTACAGTGAAAATGCTGATAAATTCGAGCTGAACAGCATACTTTGAGATGGCTATGTTTAAAGATGCTAATTGCTGCAGTTTCGTGGAGCAAAATGGTGTCATAATTGCAGAGGGGATTGAGATGCTGACTACCACACAAGGGCATGCAAGCAAGTCTGTCTTAGCATTTTATGGGAGGGTTTTATTTCTTTGGGCAGCTGATATTCTTCCCTGTGCTTATTTATGGATTGGAGAACACACAAGAGAAAAACAACAACAACAATCTTTCTTCAGACACTTCTTTGCTCCCATCCTAAAGAATACTATTTCTTAGTATATTCATCAGGCTGATTTTTCCTTTCATCCTCATTCCAGACAGAAATATGAATATTATAAACACAGCTTCACTGCTGGTGAGATGACAGCCCTGAAGGACAACAAAGCTACCGGATGAAGAAGGCAGGCAGCCTCATCTTCGCTGCTGCAGATGAATTGTAGGTGCTCCATGAGGGTCACGGGTTGTGATCAATAAAAGAAAAAAAAAAGCCTGTAAACTTTCTGAGCCAAAGCACCGCAATTCAGCTGGATGAGAAAGGCTTCTCGATATGAAGGGAGAGAAGAATTGCAAAATTACTGCTGTGAAAAAGAAAATAGACCTTTTAAAAAATAGAAAATCCAGAGAGATTTGGGAAAGATTAACAGACTGCAAAGCAACACCTGTCAGAAAGTATGGGATTCCAACAATGCCTAGAGTTCAGCAAAACAGAGAAGGAAGATACTGCAGCTCCTTGTAGCATGATGTCTAAGTAACCTGAACAGCTACATTTCACTTGTGGTGTGTTTTGTTTCTTTAGTCTCATTAACTGCTTTCATTTGTTCTGCTTTGTTGTGGCTGCACAATCTATCTTTGCAGGACACCAGATGAGAAGCATGCTTAAACAACTGATTCTAAGACTTCCTAACAAAAAGATATTTCTATGAGCTATCACTTGTAACCCCAGAGATTCTCTTTTTTTGCCTCTTCCTCTCTGTTGGGTGGTATGGAGATTAGACAAAATGCATGTAGGAGGTTTAAAGACCCTTGGTCTCATTTATTGAGACACCTGAATGTGTCCAGAGAAGAGCAATGAGGCTGGGGAGGAGTCTTGAGCACAAGCCCTATGAGGAGAGGCTGAGGGAGCTGGGGTTGCTTAGGCTGGAGAAGAGGAGGCTCAGGGGAGTCCTTCTTGCTCTCTACAACTTTGTGAAGGGAGGTTGCAGCCAGGTGAGGTTGGTCTCTTCTCCCAGGCACCCAGCACCAGAACAAAAGGACACAGTCTCAAGCTGCACCAGGGGAGGTTTAGGTTGGAAGTGAGGAGCAAGTTCTTCACAGAAAGAGTAATTGGCCACTGGAATGTGCTGGAGGTGTTCAAAAAGGGATTGGACGTGGCACTTGAAGCCATGGTTTAGTTAGTCATGAGGTGTTGAGTAATAGGTTGCACTTGATGATCTCTGAGGTCTTTTCCAACCTTATTGATTCTATTCTATGATTCTATTCTAAACTTTCCCTTCACTCAGACACACACTAACCCTTGCCAGCTATGATGCATTTTGAAACATGTCTCTCAGCCTTGCTTGCTAAAATTTCAGTTGGATCTAGTAGCAGTCCCTCCTTTTAAGTCCATGCTTGGGAATTTTTCCAACATGTATAATTGTAAGGTATCCACTGAGTCAGAAAGTGGGAATGACTTCTGTGATTAGGCTTCTCCTATTATCACAAAGTGTCATTATCCACAGAATCACAGGAACATTCAGGTTGAGAAAGACCTCTCCTCTTCCTTCTGAGCAGAGCCACTCCTGTGGGCTCTTCCCAGATTCTCTGAAATGTATAGAAATTACTCTGCAAACAAAATATTTTCCTTTGATACGACTCTTTGGCTCTGCTGGTTGCTTTTTTTCCTATAATTGATGGCCAACAAAATGAAGAGATACAGAGTTCTCATGTATCTTCCTTTGGGACCCCTTTGCTGTGCATACATATTTGAGATATTAGCACTGTCAGACATCCATAACTGAGATACATTGTCTATGCACTACAGATATTGTTCCACAGCTAATCCTAGATTCAGCCTCGTTTACCATAATTACATCCATCAAATATTAAGTCTTCTTGAAAGCATCTCTGAACAGAAAATAGTTCATTTGCCTGTGGATGCTGGTAATGATGGGAATGCCTCACCATCTGTGTCTCTCCAGGTTGTGATCTTGTCAGAAGTCATAAGGTAAGCAGATTCTGGCCTGCATGATAATTGGTTGGTAACTTTCCAAAGAAAATCCCAGGTGCTAAGGAAGGCAGCACTGGTGATTCACTATTTGGCATCCTTCCCCCTGCTCAGTAGCAGACCAATGTCTCAGCATAATATAGAGAAACTGTTTGGTAACTCAAGTGTGCCAGCTCCCAGGGCAATATACAATCACTCCAGAGGAGACTTGCAGTTACAAAATATCAGGGGAACTTCTTGCAATGTGAGAAGGGAAAATAGCATTTTCATAGAATCACCAAGGTTGGAAGAGACCTCAAAGATCATCAAATCCAGCCTGTCACCATAGACCTCATGACTTCAAGTGCCACATCCAATCCCCTCTTGAACACCTCCTGGGATGGTGACTCCACCACCTCCCTGGGCAGCACATCCCAATGGCTAACAACTCTCTCCATGAAGAACTTTCTCCTCACTTCAAGCTTAAACTTCCCCTGGTGCAGCTTGAGACTGTGTCCTCTTGTTCTGGTGCTGGTTGCCTGGCAGAAGAGACCAACCCCCACCTGGCTACAACCTCCCTTCAGGGAGTTGGAGAGAGCAAGAAGGTCTCCACTGAGCCTCCTCTTCTGTAGGCTAAACAATCCCAGCTCCCTCAGCCTCTCGTGCAGTAAGCTGCTGAGCTGGCTGGAAAGAAGGGGACAAGCCATCATAAAGACTGTTTTAGAGCCCATGAGCACACAAGCTTGCACGAAGTGTTTGGTGATAAGTCCTGCAATCTACTCTGGACTATTGTTGGCATTACTTACCAGTTACTACTATTGGCATTCTTCCTAGAAAGACAGGACAGAGTTTTCAGATGCAGTGTAATTGGATTATTAGGCACCCTTAAAACATGTAATTTAGATAAAGGAACAGCTCTCATCAGATCGAGGAAGAGCCAGGGAGCTGAAAGGCTGAATTGTCTTCTTGTTCTGTTAATGCTGTGCCTGTGGCAAGCCATTTGCAAAGAAAACTGGACAGCCTTATCAGGATGCAGTCTGCATAACTATTTCTGGTCGAGCCACGTGATGCTTCAGCAAAGTACCTCAGCATGCAGGAGGTTCTGAGATATAATGAGTTTTAATTCATAATGACTACATTGCTTGCAAATGGAAGTTTACCACAGAGGGGGGAAAAAAACTGTCCTTATTAAGGCTAAGCACTATATATACTCTCTTTTATCAAAGGGATGATGGTTCTGAAGGAAAACTTACACTTCTAAAGGCAGCTTTCAAGAGAACGCTGCTCTTACTCTACGCAGAGACTGCATAACTCACAACCTCCAAATAAAAGGACTTCTAATATAGTTGTTGGTTTGTTTTTTTTCCTGGCACATTTTGAGAACACTTTGTCCTCTAATTATTTTCTGAGAACAAGATGGCAACAAAATGTATACCCAATTAGCTGGTAAAATAACATTACCCAATCATAGCTACTCCCTTTATAAAGGCCAAATTATTTATTGCACAGGAGAAGCCTAAGTTTATAAAGGGCAGAAATTAAGGTTTGTTTCCTTAAAGTGCACCACTGAAAGGGCAGGAGCAGGCATTCAAATATTAGATATTTTTCTGCTGAAGTGTTTTAATTTTACCTTTTTTTTCTGATTTGCCAGTTTTCATTCCACACAAAACTCTATACTTTTTATTCTGTGTGGAGATCTAAGGCTACAGTTATAAAACATAATGTGAAGGGGGAGGGGGGAAAAAAAAAGAAGCCTGTAATTATCTATGGTAACATATTTTGTTAAAAGTAGACATCATGACCCAAATAATTACAGTCTGCTTGGCTGAACTTCTGTTCTGGGCAAAGTCACAGAAAAGCTGATGCTACATAAAAGTACTGAAGAATTAAAGGATGGCAGCATAATTAGTACCAATCAGCACAGTGTTATGGAAAATAGATCTTGTCAAAACTTCTGATGAGGTGATGAGTTCAGTGCACAGAGGAAAGTGTGTTGACATAATACAGCTTTGGTAAGGGCAGTTGTCTGCATAACATTCAGATTAAAATTAAAATGAAATCAAATCCCTTGTATCATAGAATAGAATAGAATAGCATAGCATAGAATAGAATAGCATAGCATAGAATAGCATAGAATAGAATAGCATAGAATAGAATAGCATAGAATAGAATAGAATAGAATAGAATAGAATAGACCAGACCAGGTTGGAAGACACCTTTGAGATCATTGAGTCTGACCTATCATCCAACACTATCTAATCAACTCAACCATGGCACCAAGCACCCCAGCCACTCTCTTCCTAGACACCTCCAGTGATGGTGACTCCACCACCTCCCCAGGCAGCCCATTCCAAGGGCCAGCTCTCTTTCTGTGAAGAACTTCTTCCTCACCTCCAGCCTAAACCTCCCCTGGTGCAGCTTGAGACTGTGTCCTCTTTTTCTGGTGCTGGTTGCCTGGGAGAAGAGGCCAACCCCCACCTGGCTACAACCTCCCTTCAGGGAGTTGTAGAGAGCAATAAGGTCTCCTCTGTGCCTCCTCTTCTCCAGGCTAAGCAGTAATCATTAGTTCACAGGCAAATCTCAGAAGCCAGCTGCTAACTGGGAATAATTGTGCAAAGAGGAACTTAAGTGAGCTAGTGGAAAGATCTTGACCAATTATTATCCAATATTCATTTATCCAGAAGAAACTGCACATTGATGTTGAGAAAAATCAGTGGTTTACACAGAAATATTGGAATGATGAACAGCAATAAGGAGCAGACACTGCTGCACATGTGTCTGAATTCCAGAGTAAGGTGAACTCAAAATAATTCATCTTAATATCTCCTGAGGAGCCAGGAATGCAGGTCACAGGTTTGCTATTGAATGCCTGTCTTTTGGAAAAACATTCTCAGACAGGATTTTGAAATCTGAAGTGGTTAAGGAAATAGAATTCCTGGAGGAAAATCAGGATGAAGAGATGTAGTCCCTGAACATATATATAGGATGTGTGTGAGTGAAATGACCTTTTATTTACCTTGTTCTTGACACTGCTGAGACCATTCCTGGGAAACAGTTCTCATGTTTTCCAGTTCTCAAGCTGTGCCAGGGGGAGGTTCAGAATGAATGTTAGGAAGAAATTCTACACAGGGAGAGTTATTGCCCATTGGAAAGTGCTGCCCAGGGAGGTGGCGGAGTTGCCATCATTGGAGGTGTTTAGGAGGAGACTTGATAGGATGCTTGGTTGGATGGTTTAGTTGATTAGGTGGTGCTGGACGATGGGTTGGATGAGATTATCTTGAAGGTCTCTTCCAACCTGGTTTATTCTACCTACTCTCTCACCTTTTCTAATGGACACTGAAAAAGTGAAAAATGTTTTCTGAGAAGAGCTTAAAAAGTTATTCTGGATCTGGGAAGCCTGCATTAACAGTGAGAGATTTAAGAGTTGCAATCTTTTCAATTTAACATGATAGTTTAATAGTAGTAAGCTTTATAGTTCAGGTTTGATAAAGATAACACAGTATCACCAAGGTTGGAAGAGACCTCAAAGATCATCAAGTCCAACCTGTCACCCAACACCTCATGGCTACTAAACCATGGCACCAAGTGCCACATCCAATCCCCTCTTGAACACCTCCAGGGATGGGGACTCCACCACCTCCCAGGGCAGCACATTCCAATGGCAAACGACTCTCTCTGGGAAGAACTTTCTCCTCACCTCCAGCCTAAACTTCCCCTGGTGCAGCTTGAGACTGTGTACAAGTGGTGCATGACAGGATAAATATAAACAGAAAATTTCTGATGATGAAAGATGCTACATTCACCAGACCAAGGTAAAACAAGACATACAGGCTGGAAGTAGAACCTAAATAAATTTAAACGAGAGAGAAGCGATATTTTAACACTAGAGATATCTACTCAGCAGAACAACTTATCTAGAAGAATGGATTTCTGCATTACTTCACATCTCACAGAAAGAAATGCATTTTATTCTAAAAGATAAGCAGCAGCTCCATCAGAATTTGAAAAATTACTCAGTGAAACTCAAAGGATTGTCTTGCTCAAAAGATCAAACTTGGGGGATCAGGAGAGTCTTAAAACAGATTACTTACATCTCAGATCACAACTGGGTAATTTTCAACCGAAGAGTAGGGAGCAACTGTAAAGGAGAAATTGCCATAACATTCCAAGAAGTACCTTTGACCTTTTTACTCTCCTTCAGCAAAATATGGGTCTATTTTCTCCCTCCCTCCAGGAGCTAGCCTTTTAATGACTTTTTCTGACAGACAGTGTATATTCTGATGCAAAGCTGGGCTGAATGAAAAGATTTTCCCATTAAAAAGCACCAGAAATTCAGGAATCTCATACTCCTGCTAAGGCAAGTCACATTACTTTTAAAGTGGGTTTCCTAAATATGTCATCTTCGCAGCAAGAAGAAGAAACTACATCCTTCTCATTCAAAATATTTCACAGCTCCTATTTTACAGCATCCAGCCTCTCTGGTAACACTTTCAGCTCTCTTTTTTTTCCCCCATTACCTTCCTTCCTTTTCACACACTAAAATTTTCATAGGGAGGTGAATACTCACAGTGTTGTCACAATTTTCATGGATATTAAAAGACACCACAAATGTCTTTTGACATTTGATAAGGGAAAGACTTCAAATCTGCCTACCTGCTCATAATCTGCACCGACAAATGATGCAATGAAAAGGAACAAACACTGATTCTGGCAGGGAAAATGGGATGCTCCAAAATACCAGCTCTGTTGAGGGAAAAGAGTGTTTGTATTTATGCTTTTCTGCATAGAATCATTAAGGTTGGAAAAGACCTTTAAGATCATTGAGCACAACTGTCAACACAACGTCACCATGCCACATCCAAGTGTTCTGAACACCTCCAAGGATGGTGACTCCACCACCTCCCTGGGCAGCCTGTTCCAATGCCTGACTTCTCTTTCAGTGAAGAAACTTCCCTAATAACCAACCCTTAACATCCCCAGTGGAACTTGAGGCCATTTCCTCTCATCCTATCACTTGTTACTTGGGAGAAAAGATCAACACCTACACCTCACTAGAACCTCCTTTCAGGTAGTTATAGAAAGCTACCTGCAAGGAAGTTGTAGTGAAGAGGGTGAATAGAGTCATTTTTACACCAGTTGTTGTTAGCTTAAAGCCTGTCACCTACACACAACCTGTGCTGGTGTGTACAGCTCAAAAGTCACCCCATGCAGAGCCCCTCAGCACCGTCACAGACAATGCAATCTCCAGAGTTTTTTATACAGTAACCTCTGAAAAACAAACAAAAAGGTACTTGCAAAGTCCTAAAGCCACTATTTGCACTAAGACATGTATCTTAAGGAAAGAGATCATAGAATCATAGAATCAATAAGGTTGGAAAAGACTTCAAAGATCATCAAGTCCAACCTGTCACCACAGACCTCATGACTAGTAAACCATGGCACCAAGTGCCACGTCCAATCCCCTTTTGAACACCTCCAGGGATGGGGACTCCACCACCTCCCTGGGCAGCACATCCCAATGGCTCTGTGAAGAGCTTTCTCCTCACCTCCAGCCTAAACTTCCTATGGCACAGCTTGAGACTGTGTCCTCTTGTTCTAGTGCTCATTATTAGAGGAGTTAAGGAAGCTTTGACTAATTCCACTAAACTTTCCCCACCTTTTGAGGTCGGTGATCAAGATGTAACTTTGGCTATCGGATATCATCGGGTGGTAAAACAAATAATAATTTACTGCCCTTTTTAGAGCCCAAATCTGAAACTAAAAAGCCACAACAACATTTCATCTACCTGGAAATATAGCCAATGGGCTTTCCAGTACGGTGCAGTTCATTGCCAGGAGGATTATTTTTGGCTAAAGTGCACCCTTTGGAAAAGTATACATTTTAGTGTTAACCATCAAATCAGTTCCCTGACAATGTTTGGATATTTTTGCTGTGCTGCAGCATGATACACAGAAATATTTTCCTCTTCCATTTTGCATGTGTCGAGAAGCAGTTCAAAATATTGCTACACAATTACCACTAAGATGCAGACAGCTTTCCCAGATACTGCAGCATTTAAATGTTACAGCCCAAATCAGCAGAGGAAGCATCGTTTTATCTCCTAGCATCATAAATGCAAGTCAGAGTGGAAAGCCAGAACAAAGCCAGGAAATAACCTATTCTAAGCCAAGCACAATAAATGCAGTTTTAGGAGGCTTTATTTTTATGTGTGAGGGCTGTAAAAAAATAATAGAAAAAGAAGAGAAAAATGACAATATTTTAGCATTAAATTCAAGGTCCAATTAGTCCTCTCTGGTGCCTTTATTCAAGCAGTAAAAATGGCATTTTCTTCAGAAAACACAGTAGGGTGAGCTATTAGGATGGTCCTCTCCTTAATATTAATGTTAATATTATTTATTATATTATCTATATTTTTATATAGATTTATAATATATATGTGTGTGTATATATATGTGTATATATATATGTGTGTGTGTGTGTGTGTATATATTTAAATGTATTGCCCAGCATTTAAGCTGTGCAATTCATGTCAGAGCACTGAAGACAGAAAGAGATTCTTGCAGCCAATGTTTGCTGGATCCTGATTTCATTTTGAAAAGGGAGATTTCTCATAAAAGAGCCTGAAGTAGACATAACCTGAGCGCTGGGCAGGCAGCCAGTCATTAGAGATAAAACCTGCCAAAGGGACTTATCTAGGGAAGGTGTCTCAGGATTCAGGGGAAGGTATCTCAACATTCCCAGGAACCATTTCAGAGAGACTGGATGCACTCTGTCACTCTGGCCTCTTATTCCTTCATCCTCCCCACTACATATCCACAGATTCATGTAATGTGGCTACATTTACTCAGTCTATAATCATATGTTGTTAGAGGAGGAAGTGCAGAAACTACATTTTGAAGGAAAGAGGGAAGGAAGGAGGGAAGGAAGGAGGGAGGGAAGGAGGGAGGGAAGGAGGGAGGGAAGGAGGAGGGAAGGAGGGAGGGAAGGAGGGAGGGAAGGAGGGAGGAAGGAGGGAAGGAGGGAAGGAAGGAAGGAAGGAAGGAAGGAAGGAAGGAAGGAAGGAAGGAAGGAAGGAAGGAAGGAAGGAAGGAAGGAAGGAGGAAGGAAGGAAGGAGGGAAGGAGGGAAGGAGGGAAGGAGGGAAGGAGGGGAGGAGGGAAGGAGGGAAGGAAGGAAGGAGGGAAGGAAGGAAGGAGGGAAGGAAGGAAGGAGGGAAGGGAAGGAAGGAGGAAGGAAGGAGGAGGAAGGAGGGAAGGAGGGAAGGAAGGAAGGAGGAGAGGGAAGGAAGGAGGGAGGAAGGGAGGGAGGAAGGAAGGAGGGAGGGAAGGAAGGGGGGGAAGGAAGGAGGAGGGAAGGAAGGAAGGAGGGAAGGAAGGAAGGAGGGAAGGAAGGAAGGAAGGAGGGAAGGAGGGAAGGAAGGAAGGAGGGAAGGAGGGAAGGAGGGGAAGGAGGGAAGGAGGGAAGGAGGGAAGGAGGGAAGGAAGGAAGGAGGGAAGGAGGGAAGGAAGGAAGGAGGGAAGGAGGAAGGAGGGAAGGAAGGAAGGAAGAGGGAAGAGAAGGAAGGAGGGAAGGAGGAGGAAGGAGGGAAGGAAGGAAGGAGGAAGGAGGGAAGGAAGGAAGGAAGGAGGGAAGGAGGAAGGAAGGAGGGAAGGAGGGAAGGAAGGAGGGAAGGAGGGGGAAGGAGGAAGGAGGGAAGGAAGGAAGGAAAGGAAGGAGGGAAGCAGGGAGGAAGGAGGGAAGGAAGGAGGGAAGGGAAGGAAGGAAGGAAGGAGGGAAGGAGGGAAGGAGGGAAGGAGGGAAGGAGGAAAGGAGGAAGGAGGGAAGGAGGGAAGGAGGGAAGGAGGGAAGAGAGGGAAGAGGAAGGAGGAAGGAGGGAAGGAGGGAAGGAGGGAAGGAAGGAAGGAAAGAAGGAAGGAAAGAAAGAAGGAAGGAAAGAAAGAAGGAAGGAAAGAAGAAAGAAGGAAGGAAAAAGAAGGAAGGAAAGAAGATAATTTTGCAAATCCCCCCTCAACACCTGCAGCACTGAGATCAGGTATGGCAATAACCTGCACAATGAACACAAAGCCAGTCTTCGAGTGGGAGCAAGCATGCCTCAATCTGTTGGCATCAGTTCACCAGACATGGAGCTAGCTTCAGAGTAAATAGAGGTGTGCTCAATGCACTGCTTTTTAAATAATAATGCATTCTGTCTGCATCAGGGAAATGGATGAAGGGTGGTATTTCCATCTTGGGTAGCTACAAGTCTGTCACAGTTGGAGCACTCATCTCTAGCATAAAGCTCCCAATTTAAAATCATCCATGAGATACCATCTGGTAGTAGAAACATCTAGTGTGAGATGGGCTAGGGGGTTCTTTTTCACCCTGGTCTTCGACTGCAGCCTTCTGCCTGGGCATTAGGACATGACTAGGAATAGTACATCACAGAAGAGGGAAAAAAAAATCACAGTATCACAGTATCACCAAGGTTGGAAGAGACCTCAAAGATCATTAAGTCCAACCTGTCACCACAGACTTCATGACTAGACCATGGCACCAAGTGCCATGTCCAATCCCCTCCTGAACACCTCCAGGGATGGTGACTCCACCACCTCCCTGGGCAGCACATTCCAATGACGAATGACTCTCTCAGTGAAGAACTTTCTCCTCACCTCCAGCCTAAACTTGCCCTGGCACAGCTTGAGACTGTAGCCTCTTGTTAGGCTGCTGGTTGCTAGAGAGAAGAGACCAACCCCCACCTGGCTACAACCACCTTTCAGGTAGTTGTAGAGGGCAATGAGGTCACCCCTGAGCCTTCTCTTCTCCAGGCTAAACAACCCCAGTTCCCTCAGCCTCTCCTCATAGGGCTTGTGCTCAAGGCCTCTCCCCAGCCTTGTTGCCCTTCTCTGGACATGTTCAAGTGTCTCAATGTCCTTCCTAAACTGAGGGGCCCAGAACTGGACACAGGACTCAAGGTGTGGCCTAACCAGTGCAGAGTACAGGGGCACAATGATTTCCCTGCTCCTGCTGGCCACACTATTCCTAATGCAGGCCAGGGTGCCATTGGCCTTCTTGGCCAGCTGGGCACACTGCTGGCTCATGTTTAGGCGGCTGTCAACCAGCACCCCCAGGTCCCTCTCTGTTTGGCAGCTCTCCAGCCATTCCAACCCCAGCCCGTAGCTCTGCATGGGCTTCTAGCTAAATGCAGGAAAACATCCCCCAATCAACATTTTCCATAAACCTTTGAGGACATTCTGTGATTAAACATCAAGAAACCAGAAACCCATTTCACTTTTCTCTAGCCACGATGTTTGGATTCAACATCAGGTTATTTGCCTCGTTGTTCGACGCAGACTGAGGGATATTCAAGGAACAGCTTTTTTAAACTATAAATTTGACATATCTGGAAGAAGAAATTAAAACAGCTTGTAATCATCACATTGATTTCTCATTTTAAGCATGGTGTGCTGCTTAAGTTATTTTTACTAAGGTAATAAATAAATTCGAATGCTCTCCACAGTATTTTTGAATGCTTATAGATTTAGGGAGGAAATGCAAAATGCTCTTTCAGCTGGATTTCTTCAAAATTCAGTGTGCCTTTTCAAGGACTGGTTTGAATGTGATGACAATGCTTAAAGTGATCATAGAAACCAAATAAAGGCAGAGATATTTCATTCGCAATATTATACCCACTGCATTTATTAGAGGCTGTGTTTAGTTTTAAGGTGGTTCTAATGCTGCTCATTGCAAATGTTTCACCAGGGCTAGAATCTGATTTGGTGGTGGTTCTAATGTTGCTCACTACAAATGTTTCTCCAGGGCTAGAATCCATGTTTAGTAGGATTTGAAGGTGGTTCTAATGCTGCTCACTACAAATGTTTCACCAGGGCTGGAATCCATGCTTAGTAGGATTTGAAGGTGGTTCTAATGCTGCTCACTACAAATGTTTCTCCAGGGCTGGAATCCATGCTTAGTAGGATTTGAAGGTGGTTCTAATGCTGCTCATTGCAAATGTTTCACCAGGGCTAGAATCCATGTGTAGTAGGATTTGAAGGTGGTTCTAATGCTGCTCTTTGCAAATGTTTCACCAGGGCTAGAATCTGATTTGAAGGTGGTTCTAATACTGCTCACTACAAATGTTTCACCAGGGCTAGAATCCATGTTTAGTAGGATTTGAAGGTGGTTCTAATGCTGCTCACTACAAATGTTTCACCAGGGCTGGAATCCATGCTTAGTAGGATTTGAAGGTGGTTCTAATGCTGCTCACTACAATGTTTCTCCAGGGCTGGAATCCATGCTTAGTAGGATTTGAAGGTGGTTCTAATGCTGCTCATTGCAAATGTTTCACCAGGGCTAGAATCCATGTGTAGTAGGATTTGAAGGTGGTTCTAATGCTGCTCTTTGCAAATGTTTCACCAGGGCTAGAATCTATGTTTAGTAAGATTTGAAGGTGGTTCTAATACTGCTCACTACAAATGTTTCACCAGGGCTAGAATCCATGTTTAGTAGGATTTGAAGGTGGTTCTAATGCTGCTCACTACAAATGTTTCACCAGGGCTGGAATCCATGCTTAGTAGGATTTGAAGGTGGTTCTAATGCTGCTCACTACAAATGTTTCTCCAGGGCTGGAATCCATGCTTAGTAGGATTTGAAGGTGGTTCTAATGCTGCTCACTACAAATGTTTCACCAGGGCTGGAATCCATGCTTAGTAGGATTTGAAGGTGGTTCTAATGCTGCTCACTACAAATGTTTCTCCAGGGCTGGAATCCATGCTTAGTAGGATTTGAAGGTGGTTCTAATGCTGCTCATTGCAAATGTTTCACCAGGGCTAGAATCTGATTTGATGGTGGTTCTAATGCTGCTCACTACAAATGTTTCACCAGGGCTAGAATCAATGTTTAGTAGGCTTTTGAGGTGGTTCTAATGCTGCTCACTACAAATGTTTCACCAGGGCTAGAATCTATGCTGAGTAGGCTTTTAAAGTGGTTCACTTGCTGCTCATTAAAATGTTTCATTTGGGCTAGAACATTAAGTTGCCTTAAATTGCCTTTCTTCCCTGAGAACACACAATCATAGAATGGCTTGAGTTAGAAGGAACCTTAAAGATCAACTAGCTCCAAACCCCTTGCCATGGGCAGGGACACTAAACCAGGTTGATCTTAACCACTAAACCAGCCTGATCTTAAACACTTCCAGGGATGAGGCACTCACAACCTCCCTGGGCAACGTGTTCCCTTGTAGTAAAGGCCAATACAAGTTACTCAATCAGTAAGAAGACACAATCCATGTTACTCAGATTTAACTATATTTACAAATAGTGTAAAGTAGTGAAGAACTCCAGAACCACAAGAATTCAAAATGTTCATAGCATGAAATGCTCACACCTGCAATGGCTACATATATATATATATAATGTGTATAGTAACAGAACTGATTCAAAAAAGTGGTTTCTGATTAACTTCATGTGGCTCTTGTTCCTGTATTAGCTTTTCCCACAGAAAAACTATGGCTATCACAGCTGATCCAACAAGGCTGCCCAGGGAGGTGGTAGAAGCCTCATCCCTGGAGGTTTTTAAGGCCAGGCTGGATGCCCCCTGAGCAACCTGATCAGGGTGTCCCTGCCCTTGGCAGGGGGTTTGGAACTAGATGCTCCTTGAGGTCTCTTCCAACCCTAGCAATTCTATGAAGGTTTGAATTCTTCTGTGTGCACACAGAAACTCTCACTCCTTTAGTGAAGTTTCCCTGTGCTAATCCCCTTGGATGCAGCATTTATCACCTACCAAACAAGTGTAAAATAGTTCAATCCAAGAGGATTATCACCGCTGTCTTCCTCTCTGCTCCACCGGAGCAGAAGAGGAGGAGGAGGGGACGTCGACAGGGTGATTCATCAGCTACAAAAGCAAAAACAAGCAATTACCAAAAACACCCCAAAACCCAAAAACATTCCTAAATAATTTTGGCCAGCTGACTTTGTGTCAGTTATTTTTACTTTTATTGTGGATTTGACTTTTTTCCATCACTGCTTACAAGTCACAACATGTCACATTTCTTGAACACAGAAAAAAAGCAGGGGAAGTATAGCTCCATATACAGCCCTGACACACCACGTGTAAAACACATGCTGGAGGAAAAACAGTCTGTGTTCCATTAGGCTGTGGCAGTCATTCACCCTTCATACAACCATTCTGGCATCCCTGGTGCTTCCTCTTGAACAATTTTTGTTTCTTATATATAGTTTTATACAAATGAACAGCACTGAACACAGCACTTAATACTGGGGTTGACCATGGGGTTGGCTGCAGCACGAGATTTCTTGCCTGCTGACCTGCTCGTTTCTGAACTGCTTTTTCAGTGCTTCAGAAAAGTAGTCCCACAACAGAATTTTTTTCCTGACTGGCAGGAGCTGATTTAGAGCCTGTCACTGTATATTTAACATTGAGGTCAAATTGTCACAGAATGATGGAATTGGGGGCAGTGGGGGGCGTGGGGTTTGGAGGCAACCTCCAGAGACCATCTAGCCCAGGTTTTCCTAGATCAGGCTGCACAGGACTGCATAGAATCATACAATCAATAAGGTTGGAAAAGACCTCAAAGATCATCAAGTCCAACCTGTCACCCAAGACCTCGTGACTACTAGACTATGGCACCAAGTGCCACATCCAATCCCACCTTACAATACAATACACCAGGTTGGAAGAGGCCTTCAAGATCATCGCATCCAACCCATCAGCCAATCCAACCCACCTAAACAACTAAACCATGGCACCAAGCACCCCATCAAGTCTCCAACCCATAGAGGTGGGTTGGAAAGTCTCTAGAGAAGAGGACTCCACAACCTCTCCAGGCAGCAAAATATGATACTGGAAATGATGACAAGTAGACATTTTCAGTTCATCAGTATTCACTTAAATGCCCTGTGGTTAATTATTTAAGCTAGAATATTTGATTTAGGAACCTAGAATATTGTGCAAATGTTTAGCCTTCATAATCCCCAAGTAAATGCCATTTAAGAGATACCTGAATAACCTTTAAGCAATTGTCAATGAAATTCTAGAAGAAACTTGTTCACTGTACCATCCTCCTTCCCCTATTTAGTCCATGACACACATGAAAAAAGAAACACAGGTGTTCATCTGAAAGGGCAGACTGCATTGTGACCACTTCTTAGCTTATTAAATAGGTGAGCACACTGTTTCCAGAACAATCTTGTTCCTATGGCTTCTATAACATCCAACACAAGAATAAATAGTAAAAGAATAGAATAAACCAGGTTGGAAGAGACCTTTGAGATAGAGACCAACCTATCAACCAACACTATCCAATCAACTAAACCATGGCACCAAGCACTCCATCCAGTCTCTTCCTAAACACCTCCAGGGACGGTGACTCCACCACCTCCCTGGGCAGCACATTCCAATGGCCAATCTCTCTTTTCCGTGAAGAACTTCTTCCTAACACCCAGCTAAACCTCCCCCTGTGCAGCTTGAGACGTGTCTTGTTCTGGTGCTGCTTGCCTGGGAGAAGAGACCAACTCCCTCCTGGCTACAACCTCCCTTCAGGTAGTTGTAGACAGCAAGAAGGTCTCCCTTGAGCCTCCTCTTCTCCAGGCTAAGCAACCCCAGCTCCCTCAGCCTCTCCTCACAGGGCTGTGCTCCAAACCCCTCACCAGGTAAATTACAAGGTAAATCACAACTCTGTGTAGTTCATACAGAACAGACTGAATTGTTTATCTGTTCTCCAGGTCTTTTTTCCAGATCTGTTCACCCAAAATGCAGACAAAAGCAATAATTACAGGGATTCTGCCACATATTTCCTACTGATATTTTTTTTTTTCACTGACTGTTGTGAATTAGTGAGAAAAACCCAAGAAAACATCATTAAAAAAAACTAAAAATTGTAGATCTGCACCTTGCAGGAACATTGAAATTCTTCAGGTTTTTAATCAGTGTTTTCCCAGCATAGCACTGTCTTTTTTGAATGCTAGAAAAAGAAGAGAAAGTGACTACTTTGCTCTTGACTTTCCTTGTCTTCCAGATCGTTCTCAACAGCTTCTTAAAGAAAGCAAACACTCCATAGCTTGGCAACTTCAATATGCTAAACAGACCCTGATCCAATTATACTCATCAAATTACTAGAAAGAAAAATATCTTCAGACCAAATTAATTGCAAGTCATTAGGTGGTGAAGGTTCTAATAAGAGAATTGTTTTTCCTCATAAAACTGTATATACTGAGAAGGGCAACAAAGCTGGGTAGGGGTTTGGAGCACAAGCCTTATAAGGAGAGGCTGAGGGAGCTAGGGTTGCTTAGCCTGGAGAAGAGGAGGCTCAGGGGAGACCTTATTGCTGCCTACAACTACCAGAAGGGAGGTTGTAGCCAGGTGGGGGTTGGTCTCTTCTCCCAGGCAGCCAGCACCAGAACAAGAGGACACAGTCTCAAGCTGCACCAGGGGAGGTTTGGGATGGATGTTAGGAAGAAGTTTGAGAATACAAGTATGATAACCATACTCATCACAAAAGCTAGCAGAAGAAAGGTGAGATGTCTTGATGACTAGTTGTCTTTAGACTGTAATTTCACTGAGGAAGGGAACAAATCATGCATAAGAAAACTTAATGGGACTCATTTCTACGGACGAGGCCACAAGTAATTCCACAGTGTGAACAGGACTACACAGGGTGAAGCATCAGAAAAAAAGTGTCTCCACTTGCTCTGTGTTACTGGAAGATTACTGAGTTTAACTTCATTCTGATGCTGCTGTTTTCGTGCAGGCAGTTTCAATCGTCTTTGTTTGACAGTGGCAAGAACAGAAGTTTAGGCAGAAATTCTGATTTACAGGATATGAGGTTCTGATTTACTGGAAATCTGGGCCGCAGCTGAAAAACTGACTCAAACCTCCCAAGGTCCAATCAAGTGATTTGAGCTACAATGGCATGCCCTTTTTCTACACTTAAATGACTGTCTCGTTCAGTGAGCAGATGCAATTTAGTACATTAATAAATGTTTACTTCTTCGTGTACAGATTCAGATCTCCTAGCATTTGCACATCTTTTATATTCCAAGTTCACTGAAATATGAAAGCCAGAAACACCAAAACAGAACTCATATCATTACTCATCTGTTTATCTGTGTTTTGTGATGATAAATACCAGTAGCCTTTTTTTTCCCTAAATCTAATTTAACAACATTTTGGTGAGGATGGAAATTATCTATGCATGCCTTACATGGTGTCAGTTTAGACACTGAATGCTTGCACGTTGCCTGCTCATAACATGATTTCCATATCAATGAAACTAGAGAGAAAAAAAAAACTTCTCTTCTATTATCAAATTGGTTTTGATGTGCAGAATTCTCAAGACATCATCATGCTTTTAGGAATAAGAGTTGACACTTTGAGAGGCCCTTGAAGAGTTTATGTCAGCTCCTGGCCTCATTTTAGTCAATGGAACAACAACAAAACCCAACAAACAAAACCCATGCGTTGACTGCAACAGGAACATGATTTCACCTGAAATCTCTGCCTAAAAAAAAGGGCAGATCTAATTCAAAAGCTGAAGGAGGAGCCACAGAGAATCAGAAAGACAGAGGATGTATTCAATCTGGAGGTTCTGTGACAAAACTGCTCTAATCCATCATTCCATGTGTTCTTCTGAAATTGTAACATGAAGGACATAGCTATCTAAACTTTCCAGAGCGGCTCATACTAAAATGACTTTCCTTCTGCAGCTACAAGAGGTGAATTGTGTGTGGCTCTTTTGGGGTGGCAGAGCTGTAGACAGCATTTGGAATCATAAAATCATTTTGGTGGGAAAAGACCAAACGCTCATCAAGTCCAACCATTCTCTAACTATGCCAAGATTGCTGCCAAGCCATGTCCCTCAACACCACATCTCTGCCTCTTTGAAGCATCTCCAGGGGTGGCAATTCAACCACCTCCCTGAGCAGTCTGTTCCAGTGGTTGAGAACCCGTTCAGTCAAGGAGTTTCACCTGATATCCAAACTAAACCTCCTCTGGTGCGTTTTGAGGCCATTTCTACTCATACATGACTTTATTCTGGCTTCTGGCACTGGGCTGTGTGATGTTACTTCTGTGCAAACTAAGAAAGTGCATAATGGATGTAAATCACCATTCACAGCTGGTTTAAAACCAGTTCACAAAATGTATTTATCAGTGTTTGGCTGCTAAATGAGAAAGGGCTTGAAGTGCAATCCACTCCGGATTCAACTTAATATTTTCATGAAGGATTTGGGTGATAGGACTGAACACTTTTATATAATGCAGAAGAAAAGACAGTACACACTGTAGAGGGGAGGGCTGCAATCCAAATGATCACAGCAAATTGAAGACATGACCCAAGAACAACAAGGTGAATTAAGTGACAAAAAGAGCACAGTACTCCCCATAAAGCTGGAGAAATCAGACAGATTGAAAGTAAGTAATCTCTGGCAAAATAGCAAAATATGGCAGAGAGAACTGCAAGAGACTGCAATAGTGACTCAGAAATGAGAATCAACACTGTAGTGCTCTGCAAAATCCAGAAAATCTGAAAATTTAATGGCAGCTTTACAGACAAAATATCAGAGGTCCTATAAGGTCTGCTTTACTTGGTGCTGGTGGGGTTTCAGCTGGAACACAGAGCATACAGGAAACAGAGAACAATGAGAGACATAGCAACAATGAGAGACAGCAAAAAGGAAGCCTCCAAAACAAGAGGACACAGTCTCAAGCTGCACCAGGGGAAGTTTAGGCTGGAGGTGAGGAGAAAGTTTTTCACTGAGAGAGTCGTTCACCATTGGAATGTGCTGCCCAGGGAGGTGGTGAAGTCAACATCCCTGGAGATGTTCAAGAGGGGATTGGACATGGCACTTGGTGCCATGGTTTAGTCATGAGGTCTGCGGTGACAGGTTGGACTTGATGATCTTTGAGGTCTCTTCCAACCTTCCTGATTCTGTGTGATTCTCTGTGAAAGAAATGTGACTACTTTGCCTAAAGATGTAAAGAAAATGAGGAATCAACACAAGAAATTTCTCTCAACATGCCAATGGTGTACTCAAATGAATGCAATGCCTATTCACTAAAGGTTAAAGATAATCAGTAAAACCACTTTGGTTTGATCCTAGCAAAAACTTCCTGTACACAGGCAGTGATACAAAATCCATATTATTAGTTTATAATCAATTAGCTAACCAAGTGTTAAAGACTAAATATTAGAATTAGCTCCTCTGTGCAATAAATATTACAGGAGATCCTTCCATCTTTATGTTTCTCTAATTCTGCTATGGCTAATTTATCTTTCTAGATGCTTCAGCAACAAATTAATATATCATTTTCTTTCTTTGCTTGCTTTTGTTGTTGTTTTTTTTTAGTCTGATGATAAAGTAAATCCTCCTCCAGAGGACTTTTTACTTAATGTAGGGCCACTTCCTGTGCATAAAATACAGAAGTCCCATATTTCTCCATCTTAATATTTCATTCTAACAAAGTCAAATTATTTATTTGCTCAGGGGCTTACATATTCAACAGTTTGCCTTTCCCCCCCCCCTCCCCCCCTTTTTACCTTATCTAACAGGTACCATGAATCCCATCACAAAGAAAATACCAGGAAAAAGAAACAGCCATTAATAAAAAGATACCCTTAAATTTTTAAGTAGGCTGAACATCTATCTCGTGCTCAGTATTGAAAATCTTCAGATCAGCTCTTTTGCTTTGAATTTTTCATGTGGTCTTTCCACTTTTTTTCTCTTGTTATGAGTGCCTTCGCTAGTACCAATCAATAGAGAGAGCCACAAACTCTTGACATTGCTCTTTGCTTTGAAGCGTGCACTTGCTTCATTTGCCTTCTTAAGGATCCTAGGGTTTGGAAATTCAGCTATTCCACGCTCTGAACTGAAAACCCAAATGCTTATTATTCATTTGCATGTTGGTATGATTAATTTTTTTATGTGTATATGGTTTTCAGAAGTGATTCTCATTGTTTCATGGACATGGTAGGCAGGTTTTCAATTTATTTCATAGGCAGCATCAGTGGCTTACTCTGAAACAAAATGATAAGCAATGAAGGAGGAGAATCAAATAAACTACGCAGTTCCAGGTGAAAACATGAAGCAGTTGTTCACTATGTTTGTAAATGAAAACTCTACCATTGCCATTCTTTCTCCTTCTCTTGAAGGCAAATCAATTAAACAAAAATAAAAGGAACTTTTCCCTAGAACTCAAACCTCATTTGCAGAAATCACTAACAGACTGAACACTCAAATCCTAATTTAATGCAATCTAGGCTCTATGGCACCAGATTTCTAGATATATTTGGAGCTTGGTGGTAAAGGAAGGCATCCCATTGTGTTTAACTACTGTGCATTCAAGGGGTGATAAGCACTTAGGGCTGGATTCAGCTCATTTAATTTTAGCTGTCTACAAGTCAGGTATCTACTGTGAGCCATGCTGGCAGTCTAGATAGAGAAGCACAGATCTCCAAAGAGTGTTTCAGCCCATAACCACCTGCAAGATAGGTGTCTAGGAGAACAGTGGAAATCTAAAAGGAAGTGAGAGATACTGAAGAATCTGCATCAAAAGAAGTGTGGCCAGCAGATCAGGATTCTGCCATGCTGCTCTGGTAAGAACTTGTCTGGAGTACTGTGTCCAGCTCAGGAGAGCTCAATGCAAGAATGACATGGACCCAATGGAGCAGGTCCAGAGGAGAGCCATGGAAATGATTAGGGAGCTGGAAAACCTCTCCTGTCAGTATGGGCTGAGGGAGCTGCAGTTGTTCAGTCTGGAGAAGAGAAGGCTCTATAGAGACCTAATAGCAGCCTGCCAGTACCTGAAGGGGGCTACAAAAAGGCTGGAAAGGGACTGTTGAAAAAGGCCTGCAGTGACAGGATGAGGGGCAATGGTTTGAAATTAGAGAAGAGCAGATTTAGATGGATGTTAAGAACAGGTTGTTTACCATGATGGTAGTGGAACACTGGAACGGGTTGCCCAGGGAGGTAGTTGAGGCCCCTTCCCTGGAGATACTCAACATCAGGCTGGACAAGTTTCTAAAGAACCTGATCTAGTGGAGGATGTCCCTGCTGACTGCAGGCATGTGGAACTAGATGGCCTTTGGAGGTCCATTCTATGATTCTATGAATTACACATGGGAAGGGCATGTCAGATGGTCAGAGGAGTGGTTTGTTTTGCTGACGAGACAGACGTAGGTCATCATTATATATTTGAATTTAGAGCAGCTTGCTGGTTTCCTTCAGTTCATGTTTTCATGCCTATAAACCTACCATCTTAAACAACAGATTAGCTGAATATAATTTGAAAAGAATTTTTAGAGTTTGGGTTCTTGTAGACCTAAGTTATAGGTGAAATTACACTCTACTTATATGCAATTTGCCACTTATGCTGCTGTACTTTGCACTGCCTCTGTCTGAGACATGGAAGAGATGGTACTTGATACCTATCAGCTCTGAAAGCATGCCTCTTTATGATAGGACACGAGGGAGTGCTGCCTAACACAGCACACAATGGTATCAGTTGAAAGGAAAAAAATCTATTACTTTTTATCTATTCTTTCTAACAGATGTATTTTCGAGCCTGTGAAAAACAACTGAAAACATTGCCTAAAGCTAAACAGAGTGGGTACCAAAAAAAAATATCAAACAAATCCCCATATAAAGTCTCTCAGTAAACTTTAGTCTTCAGTGACTTTTCACAGAGAGGCAACTCTCCACTGCAGAATTTATCATTAATGCTGCACGCTGTGACACTGACAAACATCTTTCACTGATAAGTTAAAGATTGCTGCAGTCATTTTCACTTTGAGACCTGAATCTGGATAAGCACTATTATCTCCTGGAGATGCTTTGCCAGAAATGTAACATCAGAATTATGTTCCCATAGCCTGCTACAAGCTCCTGATTTCACTATGTGGAAGGAAACATTTCTTGAAAGAATCCCAATTACTTCAGATTTGTACTTTACACTCTTTCCAAAGTGTAAAAACCCAAGAGTCTGGCAATTATCATTATATTCTCGTTCCTGTAGCAGGTTGTATATGCTAATGAAGAGAAAAAAAAACCACCCTAATTACACAGTATCATAGTCTGTTGTTACTAAGCACTCCTCTAACCTTTTCTTCCAAACAGCTGTCTAGGCTCATAACTTTTTCCTTTATTAAAAATTAAAACCACAGCACTCAGGAAGGCAAACACAGCACCAGAAGTTGCAGGTTCAGGAAACATCTCATGCTTTGAACCCCATTGTTGTTTGTCAACCATGAAAAATGCACAGTTAGAAGCTCAAGAGCTTTCCCATTCTATGTCAATTATGCTTTATTGTATATCCTTGTGCTGAGCTGAAACTACTTCTGTGATTGAAATACTTTAAACCATTCACAAAGGCGCTGATAGGATTTGGCAAGTAGGATAGGAACCATTCCAAGACAGAGCAGCTAAAAGAAGCTGGGATATTTGCACACAACGTAAACCAGGGCACCATAAGACAAGTAAACATCTGATGAAACCAAAAGGAGCAAAATAAACAAGAGCTAAGAACAGTAGTTGGCTCTTTTTTACTATTTGTTAGCATCCATGCTGTAAGAATAAACATGTAAAATATCATAGAATCTATAAGGTTGGAAAAGACCTCAGAGATCATCAAGTCCAACCCGTCACCCAACACCTCATGACTACTAAACCATGGCTTCAAGTGCCACATCCAAACACTTTCTGAACACCTCCAGGGATGGGGAGTCCACCACCTCCCTGGGCAGCACATTCCAATGGCCAATTACTCTTTCTAGGAGGAACTTTCTCCTCACCTTGAGCCTAAACTTCCCCTGGCACAGCTTGAGACTGTGTCTTCTTGTTCTGGTGCTGGTTGCCTGGGAGAAGAGACCAACCCCTACCTGGCTATAACCTCCCTTCAGGTAGTTGTAGAGAGCAAGAAGGTCACCCCTGAGCCTCCTCTTCTCCAGGCTAATATAATATTAAATAATAATAAAAAAAATCACAGAATGGCACATAAGTGCTGTTAAAAGAAGTGGAAAAGACTCAGCAAATAATATGTATATGTTTGTTCCTCAATGAAAGTGAATGCTTAATTCCCTAGGCTTAAGGAGAAGCTTCTCCAGTGGAAGGATTCCTTTCAGTTGCCCATAGCAGTATTCCTTACACGGCTATTCACACACCTAGGATTAACTGCAGTTGGGTAGATGCTGATGTTCAGGGATACCCTTGGGAGAACCCACAGCATCCATTTTTACATTGTTCACAGAATAATAGCAGTTGGAAGAGACCTCTGGAGATCATCCAGTCCAACCCCACTGCCAGAGGAGATTCACCTAGAGGAGGTTGCATAGGATGGCGCTCAGGCAGGTTTGTAATGACTCCAGAGATGGACACTCCAGCACCTCTCTAGGCAGACTCTTCCATCATTCTTATGCAAATAGTTGTTTGGGTTTTTTTAGTGTGTATTATCTGGACTATACCTGCAATGTATTTAATGTTTCATTAACATTTACATTATGATGACATATGTGGTGTCTGAAAAAAGAAACCTAGAACCATACCATTGTTTTGGCTGGAAGAGACCTTTAAGATCACTGAGTCCAACCTTCAACCTAAAGCCATCATGGCCATTGATCCATGTCCTGAAGTGCCGTGTCCACAGAACACCTCCTGGGACCTTGACTGAATTATGCTGAATGTGACATTGAATATTCTACTAAGGAGAGGTTTTAAAACTTCCTGAAGTCAAACTTCAAGATAAAGAAATATCTTCCAAGTGCTCAACTTCTCCAACTAATATAAACCAATCTCCATCGTTGTGTACTTGGGTTTGAGGAACATCTGTAGCACTACTACGAATGAGGTGAATTTGATTACACTTGGCAGTGAAGTAGAGAATTACAATGTTTGGTGTATTCTGTGAGGAAAAGGGGAGTGACAAATATACAGCTGTCAAGAAAAGAGACAAAGAGGAAAACAGAGACCTCAACACGAGAAGACACTTCTTGACTGTAAGGATAATGGAACACTGGAGCATGCCGCTCAGAGAGGTTGTGGAGTCTCCTTTTTTCTGGAGACTTTCAAGACCCACCTGGATGCATTCCTGTGTGACCTGCTCTAGTTGATCCTGCTTTCTCAGGGGGGTTGGACTTGGTGATCTCTGGAGGTCCCTTTCCAACCCCTAACATTCTGTGATTCTGTGTTCTGCTTAGAAGTCATGGATGGGACCTTTATATAGCTAGGCTAACCCTTCACTTCTAAGATATGGTCAGAAGCCTTACAAATCCAACAACTTTGGTTTTTCTTCCTTCATTTAGATACTGAAACATGTCTAAATTACAGATAGAGAACTATTTGTGTTTTTCCCCACATAGTTTTGAGCACTCTGATCTTATTCTCCCTCTACATTGCAAACAGCAGCTTTCCTCTACAAGGGCTCATTGGCAGTTTAAAGATACCGGTGAGTTACTCAGCCACAGCACGTTACCGAGCACCTCATTATGGCTGAATTAGTCAACTATTGTAGAGTGGAAGAAAAACAGCTCAAGTTTCACTGTGGCCTGCCGAAGAACTGCCTTTTAGAATGAAACCCACAATAAACCACACTTTTGTTCAATTCATAAGGTTATTTAATCAATCAAATCCTACCCTCAAAACACAGAATCCAATTTCTACTCAAATAGCTGCTTGTGGTAGTCTGATAAGTGGGATATAATGCCATGGTACAGCAGCCTGCTCCTGAATAGATAGGATGCCCCCTAAAATTAATGTCATTGAAATAGCAGCAGCAAGTTTTGAAAACATCAATACCAGAGTAGACTCAGACTCTGGGGATGAATTCACAAAGGTAATCACCGAGTTTAGTGGGTTGTTAGAAAAGGAGACCCAGTATTTTTCATAGCTAGTCCTTCATTCTCAGCATGTGGAACCAACAAAACAAGTTGAGGAGTGTGGTGTCAGCTGCAGTGTGACAGCACTGAAGTCGATGAGGTTTTGCCAGAGAATAATGTTTCTGATTTATTATGGGCAATTAATAAAAATCCATCACCAAATTCTACAGAGTTATCAGAGCTGACATCAGTTAATTCACTTATCCATCCCATGCAGATTGCTGCCTTTCAGTAGCAGTCGTTGAAATATTCTTTTCATTGGAATGAGAGAGGAAGAAAATGACAAGGAAAAAAAAAAATCACTAATATTTAAAATTAATTCTACAGAGCTGAAGTGGCAATTTTCCAGGAGGGAATGTAAATGTCTTTTGTACCCCAAAAGAGTTACATTCCATCATGTTTCTAGAAAGATCTCTTCAAATGTTAAGGAGATTTATTTAGTAAGTGGAAATTCTCTTGGGGCACAGCAGGGCTCTGTGACTAGGGCAAACATTCACTCCAACGTACTTGAGACAGTTTAAGCACATTACTGCCTCCTCAGCTTTTAGTGGTGTCTTCTCTAGGAGCTGCTCACCTGCTTAAGTGCACTCTTGAGTAAGAATATATTTTATGTGGCTGCTAGGAGTGGCTTAAGGAGCACCTTAAGATCATGAATGTTCAAGTGTTTCAGTGGCCAGCAGGGCAATGGGAGTGGGACCTTCCAGGCAAGCATTAGAAGAGCTGACCTACTGTTAGAGATGATCAGCCTCCACAGTCATCACCAGTGCCTGGCCTTATGGGCTGTGAGCTCCTTGCTACCACTGCAGTGGTGAGAAAGGAGTGTGGGAAAGGTCACACCGTGCTGCCTGTTTGCTCCACTCACACTGGGATGAGGACAATATCAAACAGGACTGCAAAGGGAGAGTGCTTCAGAGCTCAGGTTGCTTTCCCAGGTTCAATAATTGCTTATTCATATGTGAAAAGATGCTGAAGGCAATGCAGAATTTTTATTTCCTACTGGAATATTTTTCAGTGACATAAGAATCAAAATTATTTCCTTCAGACATTCCAAGTAAGACAAAGCTCCCTGGAAACCTAATGTCACCTTGAAATGCCTGGCAGACCACTGGTTCACAAGATGGAGCTATAAACAGAAAGTCAGTTACTGATTTATATTTAGAGGAAAGGCAAGTGTTGAGAAAGTGTAGGCTAGCCATTGCACTCCCTTTTAGAACAAGACTATCTTCAAGTATTGCATGTGTGCTCAAAAAGAATAAATAAAGAGCTGACACCATGAGAGACGGCAAAGTGAAATTTAGCTCAGTTCTAAAAAGCAGAATATATTTTTCCTGTGTTTTCCCACTTTCACAAAAGATGAGTGAGCGCTCTGGCAGCCTCCCCAGCTTTCAGCTATGATAAAGAACCCTTTAGCCCTTGGCCGTAACCGGATTCCAGAGCCTGATTTATACACTCGTGGAAATGTCCTACTCATGAAAGGCACAGACAGCTCCCCAGAAGAGCTGTCACTGCAAATGTGCATTCTGTAGCTGTCATTTGAGCATCTGCTTCACTGAAAAGTGCCTTAAACAACTGGTAAGATGCAGCAGTAGTCTCCAGAAATTATTTCAGTACAGAGGAAGATCAGAAAATGCTGCCCAGCCAAAAGCAGGGCTCTGTGTCACTTGCCTCTCCAAGCTCACTGGGATGAGAAAGACAGCGAAACCTGGATGAGAAAGCTGAGAAAACCTGGATTTCATGAGGAATTTCAAAGATATAAGATTGGTTTGCATTCTACATGGAGCTCCCTATTTGTTGGGTTCTACTTCTTTTTCTGTTTCATAGATTCAAAGATTCACACAACGGTTTGAGTTGTTAGAGACCTCAAAGATCATCTAGTTCCAAGCCCCCTGCCATAGGCAGGGACAGCTTCCACTAGACCTGGATGCTCAAGGCCTCATCCAACCTGACCTCGTGGATGCCCTCAGGGAAGGGGCATCCACAACCACCCTGGACAACCCGTTCCAGCACCTCACCACCCTTACTGTAAAGAATGTCATCAGATCCTAAGGCTATGCAGCATTTAGGTCAGGCTTTCCACTATGTGTGTTTAGGGCTCATAGTCTAACAACACCCTGATATCAAATTGGGGCCACTAGATGGTACTGCAATATAATTAATAAATATTAACAGGTAATCTCATAAATATGCATTTGTTTGGGTTTGGTTTTCTGCAGTACCTTGGCTGCAGCATTTGAAAGACTTGCAGAAACATCCATGGCACTGCCTATATATATATATATATATATATATATATATATATTAAATCCATTATGCAACTGTAATATATGCAGTTGTAAGGCATATGCTAAAATATCTGCTTATTGATCTTAATAGTATAACTGAGGCACTTAGCACCTATATACAGACATATATGGTATTTACACAGTATGTACACACATATGGATATGATCAGATGGTATTATCATCTGATCAGCCACTATGCTTACTCATTTTCATGTGTTCCTTATGTAGTGCATAACAATTAGCTTCTGGGACAAGTGTGCATATATAAATCACTATGCAGATTACACAGGAACTCAAATTTATATGCCACAAAAAAGAGAAACTTTGTACAATGAGCAAAATCTACACAATATTTCATATCTCTGTATACTTTGATTTCCCAGCACAATTTATTTCACCATTAAAGAGGCTGCAAAATCCCCTTTTCTCTACATGCTTTTCCACCATATGCTACATTTGCAACAATAAACAGTTCCAATTTTATAAAAAGGTGTCTTCTAGCTGGTGTCATAGTATCAGTCAGGGTTGGAAGGGACCACAAGGATCATCTAGTTCCAACCCCCCTGCCAAAGGGAAGGGACACCCCACACCAGATCAGGCTGGCCAGAGCCTCATCCAGCCTGCTCTTAAACACCGCCAGGGACGGGGCCCCAACCACCTCCCTGGACAACCCATTCCAGGGCTTCACCACTCTCATGGGGAAGAACTTCCTCCTTATATCTAGCCTGAATCTCCCCACCTCCAGCTTCATTCTGTTCCCCCTAGTCCTATCACTCCCTGATAGTCTGAGAAGTCCCTCCCCAGCCTTCTTGTAGGCCCCCTTCAGATACTGGAAGGCCACAATGAGGTCACCTCAGAGCCTTCTCTTCTCCAGACTGAACAGCCCCAACTCCCTCAGTCTGTCCTCATAGGAGAGGTGCTCCAGCCCTCTGATCATGTAAAGATCTTGGGGCCTCAAAATTGCAGCAAAACTAAATTATCTTAAACCATAAGCATGCTTAATAGTACCTACCCATGACACTAGCCTTGGAATAACCTAGCACTGCTGGTTGCCAGCACTATTTTCAATTTTCATCTCTTAGATATATGATCAAGCATGTCAAATCTGCCCTGAGTAATAGAACTGAAAAAAAATAAAGTCATTTACTTAAAACATTCTGATAGCTATTTATCTGAAAACCCTGGTCAGATTTACTGCTCAAAGGCATTTACCTACAAAGTTAACCAGATGCTTTGAGTTGAAACCTAATTTAATTTCTCTGTTATCTTAACAGGACATCTGCTAAAACAACATCCAAAAGTAGGTGATATGTTCAAAAATTAAGCATCCTGAAGGTTGTTTTATTAGAGTGTGTGCAGCATTAACATTTAACTGTTAACAAGCACTGCCTTAACAAAGTAATTATTAAATATGGAATCAAAGTAGTGTAACAATTATACTAATGGACCAGAGCAGTGTAGAATGAATGTGCTCCTGGTGTTACTTCAATCTACTTGCTAAGTCCATTGCTTTGTTACAACTTAGTTATGCTGAAGATGAATGAACCATTTCTTTTCTTTTTCCACCAGCTTCCTCTAGACATCAAACTGTCCCTTTAAAATCAGAGTGTATGAGCTGTGCAACACGTTCAGCACTCATACATAGCCAGCATGTTCTTTAAGCATCTTGAGTGACAAGCTATGCAAATCATATCCTGAAGTCATTTGCATTATTGCAGCTAATTTGCATAGGGATATAAATTGCATTTCAGAGCAACTAGGTATCAATCCAAGCAGTGGTATGTGGAAGTGAGACACATAGGTGGATGTGTGCTTGCCAGTGTTGACACATCCAAGTGGAAAAATACTACAAGATGCTTGTTCCTGCTTGGTCCTTACAAATTTTCTGCATAAGATGGTGAGAACAAATGAGAACGGCAGGAGGAAACGTGGGCTTTGCGTTTTCTCTCAGCCCTTCCATTTACTCCCACCAGCATCACAGAGCTGATGTTAATTTGTCTGTTGGCAGGACCATTGCTGACTGCCTCTTTCCATTAGTGTCATCCAATGGAAAAGGAAAAGAGAGAGGATGGAGTACACTACAGCCACTAAAAATCAGCCATACCTGGCTAATCCTGAACTAACATCTCGTGTCAGCAAGGAAGGACTTTTCAGCAAGGCAAAGTTGCTAATGCATGAATGTCAGCTGTGGGTGGATTTCTAAACTGTTCATTTCTTCCTTAACATCAGATAGTCTTCCATAGTCCAGGCTGGTTGCTGAGCCTGGCTGGAGGTGGGAGAATGGACTAGCCATATCCTGAAGTTCTGTCTGGCCTTTACTATGAACTTGATTACGCAAACTGATTCCAATCACAGCACACATTGGCAGTTGGGGAATGCCATGTACATGATTTCTTACATTTGCCTTTATCACTCAGCTTTCATGATGTGGAACACAATCAAACTTGTACTTCAGCTACAGAGTGGGCAATACTTGAAGATAATAAATAAACCAGCAGCACACTCTCTCATTAAACCTTCATTTCTCCAGTGGTTCCTCTGCACTCCTAGCGCTGTCTCTCTCCCCGGGGTTGTTCCCTAGCAATGCCATTTTGTTGCCTTCCTCTTGCTTCCAAAAAGTTCCAGGACAATACAGGAAAGGAAGTAAACTCAGCTGCATGTAAATAGGAACAGTAGCTTGCAACTGGGATCTGTAGAATGAGTGCTAAAATCATAAAGAACTGCACTTGAAGCACACAGTGGTAAGCTATGTACATATGGTGGGTTGGATAATAGGTTGGATGCGATGATCTTGAAGGTCTCTTCCAACCTTGGCTATTTATTCTATTCTATTCTATTCTATTCTATTCTATTCTATTCTATTCTATTCTATTCTATTCTTACTTCTATTCTACTCCTATTCTACTCCTATTCCTATTATAGCCACTCTGCTACAGGGTTCTTAGATGTCATGGCTCTGTGCATAAGCTTTCATATTATTCTTCTACATGTGTTCAGAGCAAAGTGGAAGTACAGGATTTACCTGCATGGAGTCTAGAAATTAATCACATAATGACCAAAAAGGCGAAAATAAAATATGCAATGGCCACACCTAGTAAGAAAAGCACAATCCTTGTTTTCCTGTTCTACCTTGCCCTTTCACTAAGGTTTTTCTAACTGCTGTAAGAGCCAGGGTGGCAGCCTCACTCAATTCCCAAACCTGATTCATCTCTAAAATAGGCCATGCTCTACAGAGATTAGGGGGAAAGAAACATGAAAAAGGGAAAAAAAATACAGCTGTGATGGCATAATTAAAAGCTATATAAAAATGAATGTATAGAGAGCTAAATTATGCTTATGCAAGCAACCTTAATTCTGCTGTTTCTGGCTGCTGGAGCATTTGATTTCAAACACCTAATTTTTGTGTCAAAAGACGTATAAGTACAACCTTGTGATTTAATATTTTAAGTATAACCTTTCTGTGTTATTAGATAAAAATAAGAGACATGTCACAAATGTCACACAAATAGAAACTGGGTCAATTTTTAGAATTTTTAACAAGTGTATTCTTGAGCACATTCGCAGAGTGCTGCAGAGACTTGCCATGGTTTAGACCCAGCTGGCAGCTGAGCCCCACGCACTCCCACCCTCCAGTGGGCTGGGAAGGAAAATCAGGACCAAAATGCAAAAACCTTATGGGTGGAGAGATGGAAAGTGTAACAGAGCAATACAAAGACTGGAAAACCAACAGGGATATTGATAATAATAATAATAATGAAGAAGAATATATAGAGAGGGATATATCTCCCCTCATTCACCACCCCAAGTCCAGCCTCTACCCTGACTGCAGTAACTGACAGCAATCTCTCTACACTCCTGCATGTGTGATGTGCAACCTCAGCTATGGATTTTAAACAGCAAAAAAAATGACTATTCATTTTTAAAGCAAAAGAGGGAGTTTGATAGTTTCTATTCTGCTTGTGCATTCTTAGACATGGTTAAGGGAAGCCTTTAAATGCCCCAATGAGGCTGCTATTGCTTCACTACATGAGTGCAGCGCTCATTTCTACTGAGGGTCTTTATTCAGAGGTTGCAGCTGAAGCCCACAGAAGCACATAGGGTATTTTTTTCTGAAGAAGAGAGTAAAAAAAAAAAGACAAGCAGACTGTAAAGTTTTGGGGGCTGTTATTTTTTTTCCCTTGAGATAGCTGAATCTGGTTTACACAATACAATACACCACCAGGTTGGAAGAGACCTTCAAGATCATCGCGTCCAACCCATCACCATCCACCCACCCAATACCAACCCACCTACACAACTAAACCATGGCACCAAGCACCCCATCAAGCCTCTTCTTGAACACCTCCAATGAAGGTGACTCCACCACCTCCACAGGCAGCACATTCCAATGGGCAATCACTCTCTCTCTGTAGAACTTCTTCCTAACATCCAGTCTAAACCTGCCCTGGTGCAGCCTGAGACTGTGTCCTCTTGTTCTGGTACTGCCTGCCTGGGAGAAGAGACCAACCTCTGCCTGGCTACAACCTCCCTTCAGGTAGTTGTAGAGAGCAAGAAGGTCACCCCTGAGTCTCCTCCTCTCCAAGCTAAGCAACCCCAGCTCCCTCAGCCTTTCCTCATAGGGCTTGTCTTCCAAACCCCTCACCAACCTTGTTGCCCTTCTCTGGACACGCTCCAGCAAGACAACATCCTTCTTAAACTGAGGGGCCCAGAACTGGACACAGTACTCAAGGTGCAGCCTAACCAGTGCAGTGTACAGGGGCAGAATGACCTCCCTGCTCCTGCTGGCCACACTGTTTCTGATGCAGGCCAGGATGCCATTGGCCTTCTTGGCTGCCTGGGCACACTGCAGGCTCATGTTCAGTCTTCTCTTGATGTATGCAGTCATTGCAAGACTGCATTTTTTGAGAGGTGCTTTCCTTTATGTTTTCCTTTTTGCTTCACTAGTGTACTTCAGAGGTGGCTCATTCAAGACAAGAGGTTAGGCTTTTCCTATGCTACATTTTTGCCACAGGCCAAAATAAATATTACCGTCCTGAAGCCTTAAATCCCTACTTATACTGAGCATGGCAAAAGAAGACAGCCTAATTAAATATTAGTGAAGAGTAATACTGAAAAGGAAGTCAGAGAAATGGAGTTCCTAGGTGAATTCACAGAGCCACATAACATTCAAGGTTAAGAATAAGTGACTGCCCTTCCTCTTTGTTACCAACTTTTGTTACAAAGCCATAAACATTACAGCTTGCTATGAAAGAGTTTCAGCAAAGACATCTGTGCCTCCAGGACAGAAAATACCGTGTGATGCCATTTTCCACAAGATCTATATGATTCTACTCTTGAGCAATGCAAATAGATTTGCATGGCTGTTCACTAACGATCCTTGAGACTCTTCAGTGATGATGACCTTGTTCTAAAAGCTAGAATCATACAATCATAGAATCAACAAGGTTGGAAAAGACCTCAAAGATCATCAAGTCCAACCTGTCACCAATCAACTCATGACTACTAGACCACAGCACCAAGTGCCACGTCCAATCCCCTCTTGAACACTTCCAGGGATGGTGACTCCACCACCTCCCTGGGCAGCACATTCCGATGGCCAACAACTCTGTGAAGAACTTTCTCCTCCCCTTGAGTCTAAACTTCCCCTGGCACAGCTTGAGACTGAAATTCTGAGTCTTTGCAGGCCTTTTTCAGTGTAGTAAGGAGAAGCTGTAAGAAGGGTGGTGTCTTATAGGACCTCTGCCCCCACAGCTAAATTAAGGATGAGGTTAGCAACCCTGTTGCAACAAGGTATATTAACGAGTGCAATATGTCCTCTCCATTGTATCAGCAGGTGTTGATGGAAAGCAATGGATGTATGTATACACAGAATAAAAGCTGTTCTCCAAACTTTTTGGAAAGTCTTTCTTTTACTTAGTAGAAAGCTATAAATTATATGTATAAAAATAAACTATACCCAGCTGAACTATTATTAGGCTGTAATTTTAACCTATCAATTCCTAAAGCCATGCTGTGCAGGATTCTCTCTTGTGCTTTACAACCTCAGAGGCATCCCCTTGGTACTTACCTAAAGGTTATTTTTTATTGTCCCTTTAGAACTGATTCAGACCCAGAGCTTTTTTCAAGGTTCTATGTGCCATTCCAAACACACAGAAATACACAAGAGTGTCATTAAAGCTTTGAAGCTGCAGTTATTTCCAGGTGAAAATATAAATGATAAAGAAGATTCAGTGCAAGACACATGAATGTGACTCAGGCATAAAACCCAAAGAGATCCATTTTGTAGAATGCCTACAACTGTAAAACAGTTGGAGCCTCTGAGGAATCTAGAACCAGAGGAGAAGTTTTAATCCTCCACACAATTGGATATCTTTCCATTAAACTCATATCTATAGGTGCTAGAAGCTTTGATTATGTGGGGTAGTTCTCAGGTACCATTGGCAGTTGAAAGGGTGAGGAAAGGAGAGGAGAGGAAAGTGATGTCTCAAGTCAACCTGTGTCTGTTTCTAAAACACATTTCCTAAGACCTTTTCCTTTTCTCAAACACATTTCCTAAGACCTTTTCCTTTTCTCTCTCTCTGTATCAGTGCTGTTGGTTTGAAAAACCACCTTAAGTGGAAGGAATGTCCTCTACTGTGTATTTCAAGTCAGATGATATCATGGAACAAATAACACCTCTAAAGAGGTATCATTTGTAACTGCTTCCAAATATAAGCCTGAACTATATGGTTAGTTGGGAAAGACTCCAGACAACACAGCCCTAGACTTAAAGGTCCAGGTTTAGATACTGGGTACGGTCCATCCTTGTTGCAACCAGCACTTACTAGTGTTCTTCAGCAGTTTTTACACCCATTAAATCACAGTGCTCAAGCAGCTGCTTCTCCTTTCTTCCTCCCTGTCCCCTTTCACTTCATCATGAATGATGAGCATCCTAACATTTACAAGTTTAGGAATGCAGGTGGCTGAAACAAGCCGGTGGAAACAGGGTGGATTGGGTTGAGTACGGTACAACAGGTGTTAGAAACACTCAGGAAACATTTTAACCAAAGAAAAGATACTATAGTCAATTTCTTTAGTTACTATGGGGTTTCTGCCAAGGTTTTGATGAGCTTGGGACTGTCTAAAGGTACAAATCTGAAAAAAGTGGAATGTTTTACCTGCAGAAAATTACACCATCAGGAAATGAAATTCTAATCCTTTTGAAATCAACAGCTTTTGGAAAGAAGAGAGAATATGTGGAGATGAAATATCCCAGCCTCTAGTACTTATTATACTTTGAGGGTGATTTGAGAGAAAATACAGGTAAGGAAGCATCTTTGCCTCATTTCTTCTTCTGTAATTGCATTTAACTTTCTGCATCATAACGCACCAGTGACTCACAAAGGATCAGAGAATTACATCTGTAATTTACAGTTGGGCTAAACTCCCTTTAATCAACAATTAAATAGCTGAGTCAAGAAGATAATGCAATCTCTTTCACATGGGATTCTCCTTGATGGTCAGTTCACAACCCTGTAAGCATAACTCAACATGGGCAGCAATATTTAGACTCAGTTGAAGCTCATTAACCAAAAAGAATTTGTCACCACTGCTAATCTTTTATCCCACAAATTGCCAGCCTTCTGGGCATGCCTTAGAAAGTAGGAAGTTTGGTTTGAGATATTGGCTTGGGTCCATTACCAACTGCCACTTGTTGTGTTGTCTTGCAGTATCAATAAAACCCTATAAATATGTCATTCTTCAGAGAATCTATTTTATTTCCTATGGATTTTGACTGTGTGTAAAGCTCAATAACAACATGCCTACCAGAAGTGCAAGTTGAGAGGCGCTGCTGTAGCCAAGTGACAATTTGGCACCTCAGTTTATATTTTCACTTCATGAAAGGCTCCCTCCTCCATTTACAACTGTTATGCTGTGATACAAGACCCCTGAAAGCAATCCAGCTAAGCAACAGCAAGCTAAATGGCACCAAAGGAAAATACTTGTTTACCTTTGAGATGCTAATCTTTCATAAGAGTGAAACCATCAATACCTCTCATAGAGGTGAAATCCACATTGCACGCTTACTGGGCAAGCAAAAAGAGTTTGTGGTGTGTTGTTTTGTCTTGTTTCTTAAAACATGTATGCCACTACTGTTGTGGGCAAGAGAAGGCATATGCTCATTATTGGCTAGATTAAAGATTTCTTACACATCCAGAATACTCCATATTACCACCACACTGCCCTCATTCCAATAACAGTTAAGTGAGCGAGTCAAACAAAACACAGCCTGTGGACTGAGGCATGTTAACAAACTGCTGATGGCTTAAATGTATCCAGTAGTAAATTACCTTTGAAAGGTCCCCAGCCTCCAAATAGAAGCAGATAACAAACACGTTCCATGTAACCCAGAGGACCAGCCAGACAGCATACTGCAGGGAGGAAGAGAGAAGCAGGGCATTAATAATTCCACTAGCAACTGAGATAAACTTAGTTTGTTCAACCCAAGACAAAAACAGACTATAAACACGGTGCATATGAACAGAAATGTTACATATAAAACAGAATAAACAATGAATTCTTCCTTTTCACTGACACAGTCTAGAGAAACCTGGTGAGCACTTAGTGACACCAAAACAAACACCTGTATCTGAGAATAAAACAACCTGTTGCTGCATCTGACATTTGAATTTGAGACTAAGCTGGATCTCTTATTATGTTTCAAATGGAGAAGAGGAGGCTCAGGGGAGACTTTTTTGCTCTCTACAACTAACTGAAGGGAGGTTGTAGCCAGGTGGAGGTTGGCCTTTTCTCTCAGGCAACCAGCACCAGAACAAGAGGACACAGTCTCAAGCTGTGCCAGGGGAAGTTTAGGCTCAGGGTGAGGAGAAAGTTCTTCAGAGAGAGAGTTGTTAGCCATTGGATTGGGCTGCCAAGGGAGGTGGTGGAGTCACCATCCCTGGAGGTGTTCAAGAGGAGATTGGATGTGGCACTTGGAGCCATGGTTTAGTAGTCATGAGGTCTTGAGTGACAGGTTGGACTTGATGATCTTTGAGGGCTTTTCCAACCTTATTGATTCCATGATTCTGATGTGAATAGTAGAGTGCATGCTTTCTCTCCTTCTATCCACTACGTTGCTTACATTGCTTTGGTTTTTTTGTATTCATGAGACCTGGTGTGCTAGGACTGGAATCTACATTTCCCTTGTTGTAACACTGGAGGATCTTGTATAATAGTTTGACCTACCATTGATACTCTTATCTAATGTCTGCGCTTGAGAACTTCCCTTGACAAATTATTCCATCATCTAATAAACCTTAGGAGCTACAAATGCTTTTTTTTGTAATGCCTGCTGTAGCTACCCTTTAGCTGTGCACAATTCAATTCTCCATGTTTGCTAATTTAATTCCACAGGCCCATGGCACTGCATGTGTGTGAAAGGCGACAGAGGCACCACACAATTCCCCACCTGCCATAGCTGAGGGCTACTTCCTCCTGTCAAATCATCAACCCTCTTCTCTCAAGTATTTAAAGACCTACTCTTCTTTTGTTGTCTTTTCTCCAAACTGCACTGATTACATTTTGACAAACTATTTTTCCACCTCAGGAAAAACTGTTTTCTGCATGCTTCTGTCCTGTATCACCTTACAATACAATAATACAATACAATAAACCAGGTTGGAAGAGACCTTCAAGATCATCGCGTCCAACCCATCAACCAATCCAACCCACCCAAACAACTAGATCATGGCACCAAGCACCCCAAGCATCTTCTGAATCAGCAGAACACAGGAACTTAACTCAGATGCAGGATCTTAAAACATTATTTGGGGGGTTTATTTAACCCAACATTGAGTGCATTGAGCATTTCATTTTCCTGCAGCTTGCTCATGGTACCCCTGGCTTCTCAGGTAACATGGAACATTACAACTATCAGACAAAGAGAAGAAAACATTACTGTAGATTCTATAATCTTAACTTGGCATTTGTTTTCTGACTTGGCAGCTTTTTAACTCGCTGGGGTTTACCAATTATTTTAATAGCTTGATGTTATATACAAGTGTATACACATACTCTGATGGAGTTACTACAAGTATTCCTTCTGACACACAATGAGAACTGGATTTCTTCTAGAGAAAATTGTAAATACAGCATTTAGACTGCCTTCCCAAAGATATGAACCTTAAGGAGTAATATTCATGTGTGATGGCTAGTTCCTTGAAATTGCTTCTGTGCTCCTGTGCCTACAAACAAACAGCAAGAGATACTCCAAGTTCTCATACAGAGGAAGACTTGCAAGATCATCTGTTATCAGTCAGCATGAAAGGCAAAAAAATGTGGGAGGGAATCACTGGAAGCTAGGTGTCATTGCATTGGTTGCTCATGGCATAACTTGTCCCATTGCACCTAAGCAACACCTGATTAGAAAGCTCCCCATGCACAGAACATTAAGCAGAACACTCCAAGGCACTTTGGAGCTGCTTGTCCCAGCAGAGAGCCTTATGCTTAGATGAAGAAGAGAAAATTCTCTTTTCCACAGTCTAGTCTGGCACCAAGAAAATGGCAAAGTCATCTGACTTGTGGATACACTCTTTTAACAAGCATCTGCTGTTACTGGACTACAGATAAGGTTTTAAAATGTCTTTTAAAAGCATGTTTCAAACTGCTTCCTTTTGAAATGTTATTTTAAGTGTTTGCTGCCTGAATTCTGTGGGTAAACACTGTGTATAATTGTCTTGAAATACAAGGATGCTTCTGCTTCCCACTGCTTATTTCAGATGCTTCAGATCTGGCACATCTCTTATCTCTGGATCACATGCAGTCATAAATGCCTCTTGTTGTCTATGGGCTTCAGCAAATTGTTGCAGAAATCCAGCTCGGAAGGTCTGTGACAATGAACAAATCCCTCTGGTACTCTCTGTTATATGTTTCTAATTAGAAACACAATTTGGAAGAGTTCTTCAGAGGGCTGTAGATGTATTTTTTAGACATATGTGGGAGTTCAGGACAGCTGCGTTATCTGACAGAAGCCATCACAATGCTGCAGCAGTCACACATCCACAAGACAAGAACCCTGATGAACAGACACTTGGTGAGGCAGGAGATACTGACAGGAGACACAGCAATGACAACACACATTCTTGTTTTTATGGCAGTCCACACTGGAAAGAGGTGTTACTGGAAAGCTAAGGCTGAAGATTTCAGGATTTCCTGTTTTGCAAAGCAGAAGCTCTCAACAGGGTTTGAAGGTTTGAAAACTTGCTGCAAATCGTCACAAATGATTATAGGATATCATTTTTCTTGAGGAATTGGACATTGAAATAGGAAAATGCTTGGAACAGCACGAAGAATCCATACAGCCCTCTTCAGTCTGCTCTCAAAGCTCAGTCTCATTATCTCCATTTGGCTAACAGTGAAGCCGAAGGTCAAAGAAACTAGACTTTATTCCACGGCCCAGTAGAAAAAGGATCCTGCAGGGCATAAGACCAAAGGCCCAGGTAGACCACAACTGCCTTTGATACGAACCTGGTCACCAGAACTCACATCTAATACTCTTGTCACTTTGCCTGAAGGAGAAATATGTCACACACCTTTTGAGTATAAATTGTGAGCACCTCTGACATCTCTGAGCATGTCACATTTACATTTATGGTGTGTTTTTTTTTTCCACAGGACTTCACATGGCGTTTTTCTTGCTCCCAAATTCTTTTGGGAGACGAGAGTCAATGACAATCACACTTGCAACTGACTGAAGGATACAGGGGCTCCAGACTTTAAAGATATTAACTTGTGCAATTCAAAGCAATTGGCTTTTTGTTGTTGCAATTAGTTATTTCTGACTTATTTTCCTTTTAGATGTGCACATGGGTTCAGTTTCAGATTCTCCCAAAGCTCAAAATATTGCACCTCAAGACCCTTGCATTCTCCATTCACGATAGAAAATATACATTCTCAAATGATCATTACTACATTTGCCACAACAATTAAAGAAGTGATTGCTTATGGTATTTGGGCAACAGTACTTGAGTTGTTCAAAGATTACCCTAACTCCAGCATGTCTGGAAGGAGCATCTCTTTCCAGTAACAACTGTCCACAGCTATCATCATCTTTGCTTCTACTTATTTTCTCCTCATTTCCCCTGTCTGTGAAGATGCATCTCTTAGAATTTTCAAACTTATCTTTTTGCTATCACAGCTGGTAACCAGTGGAATCCTGAACACTTGGCATTATTTGCCAACATACTGGAAACATTCAGCTAGTTCCATAGTTTCATAGTTTCAGTTAGGGTTGGAAGGGACCACAAGGATCAGCTAGTTCCAACCCCCCTGCCATGGGCAGGGACACTCTACACTAGATCAGGCTGGCCAGAGCCTCATCCAGCCTGGTCTTAAACACCTCAAGGGACGGGGCCTCAACCACCTCAACCAGCTAGTCCTTGAGGTGCCTACAGCCCTGCTTGACCTTTGGAAAAGCCTCTCTGCAATAGAAACAACTATCTGGTGGAGTCAGCTGTTTCTGAACAGCAGCGTCCATGGTTTGGTTGCTTTAAGCTTCTGTGGTGCTGGCTGTACGAAATGCTTCAGCACCACAGAGCAAATGTTCTGCCTCATTTCCACCTTCTGGGAACTAGCAAAGCACCTCACACAGACTTCCCTGGGGAGAAGTCCATTTGAAGTGGCATCAACAGCAGCCTACAGGTTGACTTCATGTGGCCACTCAGCAAGCACTATTCTCTAATTTAATCTGCTCAGTGCATTTTGCTGTTTCCTTCCCATTTCCATTGCCTGAGGCACTCGCCTTCGAGCTGAGGAGGCTTTGGACAGCACAGTGTGGTGGAGATTCCAGATCTAGAATCCATCAGCATCCACATCTTGGCGGAAAGCCTCCAGCATAGAGCAGGGACAGAAACCGCAGCCTGACTCCAAAGAGAAATCATGAGCCAAACTCACAACCAGGAGAGATTCAGTTATTGAATGCATGAGGACCAGCTGTTTTAAAGCAGAACTTTTGCTCCCAGCAGCCTAACACAAAGAGCAACCACACTCTGCTTTCAGTGATCCAGATGAAAGTCTTCCCTGCCCAGCAGTTACCTATGGGCCTCAAGTGGAAAGAGCTCAGGGCCAAGACCAGTAGCCTTTACAACAAATAATGTTCCTGGCAGCAGAGGGCTTTGTGCAACCAGTTCAACTTCAATAAATGTTCATTCCCTCTCTTAAATGTACTGGGAAACTCTTGCAGAACGACATAATCCTCAGGATGTTTTTCCCCCTTGCTTGTTGATTGTCATAGCCTGCAGCTTGCACCAGCTTTGCTCGGCTGAATTCTTCATATCATTAGGACTCAGAGCTTTGCTTGCTGGCTTTATTTATTTATTTTTAATCAATCCTGGCTATGGTGCCAGAGCACTGTCCATCTTTGTGAGTGTCTGTTTCTAAGCAGATGTGAATTGATTTTGTTCAATCCATTTCTGAGCCGTTGGACGTTTCTGTCTCAAACCGCAACAGCAATCTAGTTTGTCTGCTTGTGTTTATCAGGGAATTTTGTTAACCCTTCAGCATTGTAAGTCCTTGGGTCTGTCACAAATATTTTCTCCTTCACTTTGCTCCCTTGGGTAAAAAAACCTCTGTGATATTTTACTTCCCTTGCATTCTACTTTAATAATTAGTGTCTGGCTGTAAGCTGCTGAACTGTCAAGCACATCAGAACTGGTCACTACCAAACAGAAATTGCTGTGGGACTGACTTTTTAATCAATCACTGCCTGCAGTTAGAAAGCAAGTGCGACTTAAAATTTCTTCCCAGAGGCTTCACAGTGGCTATGCATAAACTTTCCGGCTCCTTGGGCTCAGTTTTAAGCCAGTATTTTATGTAAGTGTATTAATTCTCTTTCCCCTTGATTGGTGTGGGAAGGCTTCATAAGCACAAGTCAGGAAGAAAGCTGAAGTGCTTTCTGATCAGGTCATAAATGGATGAAGGGCCAGCTCAGAGCTTAGCACACTGCTATGATGGGCAGGATCCCCTATATCTACTCATAGCCAAGGAGTTACAGCTTGGGTGGGACTCACTTGGCTCCCTTTTCTGTGTCTTCTGTTTTGTGTCCATTTCCTTGTGCACCAGAATTATGCTGGGCCCAGGACATGCAGCAGGGATTTACCTTGCTTTATGATTTTTTTCAGAAGACATAGCTTCAAAATCCTTCTGCTTCAAGAAGCTGGATTCCTACAAAGCAAATAGCTGCCAGAGTGGTACCCATCTGCCCACATTTAGATGTCTGCAATGCAGATGTCCTCCTCTGAGCAGTGTCTGGGTTCCCATTGCAGTCAATTGAGAGGAAAAACCACTTCCAGGGCTTGGTTCATTTCTCAGTATCTGTCAGATTACTCCAACCTTGCTGTTTGGAAAGATAAACTCCAAGGCAAAATTCCCAATGTTGCAGAGGCCATTAAAAATCTTGTACTGGTGACATCAAAAACGAGATAGCAGCACTGCACTATGCAGATGTGCACTCCCTTTTTCCCCACATAAATGAAAAGAACAAAGCAATTTAAACATCACCAATGTAAAATATCCCCAAAGGTCTGTTGAAAAAACATCTCCTGAGAACTCCTCGCTCTTGAATCTTGCACACTTCTATAGTCTGCTTATGCTTAAGCCTGAATCATTCCTTTGTTCATTTTCTCTTTCTCAGATTCAGAGCTTCTCAGGTTGTAGCAGAAAAGACTGGGGAGAAGTAGAAACGTGCAGCTGCTTTTGGGTACTGCATCACTTTTATTCCTTCTTCAGCTTCTGTTTCAGTGTCCAACTCTATCATCCTCAAATACTACCCTAAACACTGAAGGACAAACCTCTGATCCAAGAACGTATGAACAACTCAGGAGAACAAGAGGACACAGTCTCAAGCTGCACCAGGGGAAGTTTAAGCTGGAGGTGAGGAGAAAGTTCTTCACAGAGAGAGTTGGAATGGGCTGCCCAGGGAGGTGGTGGAGTCACCATCCCTGGAGATGATCAAGAGGGGACTGCACGTGATACTTGGTGCCATAGTTTAGTGGTCATGAGGTGTTGGGTGACAGGTTGGACTTGATGATCTTTGAGGTCTCTTCCAACCTTATTGATTCTATGACTCTATGACAAATCTCCCCATTCATGCAGCTTTCAGTAAAAAGATGCACAGAATTTTCTCACTGAAGTCATTCTAAATAAAATAATAAACACTTTCCATAGGATGCTATGAGGATGAATGTCCAAATTGTAGAAGTAAGCACAGGGAAATACAGAACTTCCATGCTACCATTAGTCAATCTACCACATTACTCAAGGGTGTCACAAAAATTCTAGCTCCGATTCCAGAATCAATTCTAGAATCAATTCTCCAATTGCAGAATCAAAGTGTTCTGCAACTAAGCAGATACTTTATAGAGTTTTCTTTTAAAATGCAGATTATTTTTTTCCTGCCATTACAGAATCACCAAGGTTGGAAAAGACTTCAAAGAGCATCAAGTTCCAACCTGTCACCCAACACCTCATGACTACTTAACCATGGCACCAAGTGCCACACCCAATCCCCTCCTGAACACCTCCAAGGATGGTGACTCCACCACCTCCCTAGGCAGCACATTCCAATGGCTAACAACTCTCTCTGGGAAGAACTTTCTCCTCACCTCCAGCCTAAACTTCCCCTGGTGCAGCTTGAGACTGTGTCCTCTTGTTCTGGTGCTGGTTCTTACAACTGGGGAGCAGAGATTTTTCTTCTAATCTTAAAGTCAGTCTTTTTTTTTGAGTTCTTTTACTTCCCCCCCAGATTCCTTCTGCATGGATCTATTAAAGCTCATGGCCTTTGAACAAAAGTGTATTTCTGTGTATTACAGAAAGTAAACTAAGGCAGGGATTTTAATAGGACATATGCATTTTTCTCTTTTCGACTTAGCAGTAGAGATTTAATTGGTTTGGCTTCACTCTTCGTTCAGTTCCTGTGTACCTTTTGATCACATCTTTGTTGTGAAACATTTACCAGCAGGAAGCAACTTCAAATATCTGAATACTCAGTTTCCTGCAACACAGTAGGTATCCACCCAGCTGCAGACATATACATGCATATATTCACAGATGGACTGATATTTTTCCTCTCATGTTACTTGTCCATTTGTTTGCAACATTCTTTCTTTTGTTCATGGAAGGGGATTAGAACAAGCTCAAAATAGAAATGACTAATTGAATGTAAGCAACAGGAAAATGACATACAGATAATTCTCACTTAAATGGAGCTCAAAATGCTTCCCTTCTATCAGAATTCTAGTAGTGTCTCTGTTTTTCAAGGCATAGCTTGAGCTGGTCAGGCAGTTGTGACCATTAAAGAAAAGAAAGGAATGAAAAAAAGAAAGGAATGAAAAAAGAAAGAAAAAAAAGGAAAAAAAAAAGAAAGGAAAGAAAGGAAAGAAAGGAAAGAAAGAAAGAAGGAAAGAAAGGAAAGAAAGGAAAGAAAGGAAAGAAAGGAAAGAAAGGAAAGAAAGGAAAGAAAGGAAAGAAAGGAAAGAAAGGAAAGAAAGGAAAGAAAGGAAAGAAGGAAAGAAAGGAAAGAAAGGAAAGAAAGGAAAGAAAGGAAAGAAAGGAAAGAAAAAAGAAAGGAAAGAAAGAAAAAAAAGAAAGGAAAGAAAAGAAAGAAAGAAAGAAAGGAAAGAAAGGAAAGAAAGGAAAGAAAGGAAAGAAAGAAAGAAAGGAAAGAAAGGAAAGAAAGGAAAGAAAGGAAAGAAAAGGAAGAAAGGAAAGAAAAAAAAAGGAAAGAAAAAAAGAAAGGAAAGAAAAAAAGAAAGGAAAGAAAAAAGAAAGGAAAGAAAAAGAAAGGAAAGAAAAAAAAAAAAAGAAAGAAAAAAAAAGAAAGGAAAGAAAAAAAGGAAAAAAAAAAAAGAAAGGAAAAAAAAAAAAAGAAAGGAAAAAAAAAAAGAAAGAAAAAAAAAAGAAAAAAAAAAAAAAAAAAAAGAAAAGAAAGAAAGGAAAGGGAAGAAAAAAGAAAGGAAATAAAAAAGAAATAAAATAGAAATAGGTAGATTCAGATTGGATGTCAGGAAGAAGTGCTTCCCCATGAGAGTGGTGAGACACCAGAGCAGGTGGCCCAGGGAGGTGGTGGAAGCCTCATGCCTGGAGGTTTTTGCAGCCAGGCTGGATGTGGCTGTGAGCAACCTGCTGGCAGTGTGAGGTGTCCCTGCCCATGGCAGGGGGTTGGAACTAGATGATCTTGAGGTCCCTTCCAACCTTAACAGTTCTATGATTCTACTTGCCTAAGAGTGAATCCAGGGAGGTAAGATGGCTTTCTCTAGATAAAATCACATTAAAAAAAAAATTGATCTGTTTTGGCTGGAGAAGAGGAGGGCTCAGGGAAGACCTTATTGCTCTCTACAACTACCTGAAAGGAGGTGGGGGTTGTCTCTTCTCCCAGCACCAGAACAAGAGGACACAGACTCAAGCCACACCACGGGAAGTTTAGGCTCGAGATGAAGAGAAAGTTCTTCCCAGAAAGAGTAATTGGCCATTGAAATGTGCTGCCCAGGGAGGTGGTGGAGTCACTGTCCCTGGAGGTGTTCAAAAAAGGATTGGATATGGCACTTGGAGCCATGGTTTAGTTGTCAGGGGGTGCTAGATATTAGGTAATAGGTTGGACTTTGATGATCTCTGAGGTATTTTCCAACCTGGCTGATTCCGTGAATCTGAGAATGGCTTCTCACTGGAAATATGGGAAAACATAATTTGCTTTGGAGCTCAGCATACTGGAGGAGCTACACATGCACTGGCTGTTTCCTTGGTGTCTCTGGCCTTTTCAGAAGCATGCAAAAGAAAAGTCTTGATTATAATTCAGTCATTGAGGAGTTTGTTTTAATGCAGTTTTTTTAGCAGCTGTGCCCATTTAAATTCTCTACTAAAAGCACAAATCAGGACACTCAGAATTCTTTCAGTGCTCATTTTAACAGAATGCAAAAAAAAACAAACCACACCACTAAAAAAAATAAAATCAATAGATACTGTTGCTAGGAACAGAACTCTACTGACATTTATCTTGATTCTTTTATTGATGCCTCAGTATGAGTGCCAACTGCAACTATTTATAACGGGAATCCATCTCCCTCAGTGAATACATCAAAATCCTCGCTGAAACTAAGCTATTTACAACAAGATACTTTGTGCTAAATTGAGAGTTTTCTATTCAGCTTCCCAGGTATTTTTTTCTCCCCTCTCTTTTCTTTCATTAATGTCTTAACAGGGCAGTGAGGAGGAAGAAGCCTAAACATCGAGTGCCCTTGGTATTCATATTCAAAAAGACTTAATTGAAGCTAAAGCGAAACTGGTCACAGGAATAATAAGTGCAGACCATCAGGTGCTTGCTCACCTTAGAACTCTTTCCTAAAGCACAAATAGTCAAAAATTCCTAAAATACTCCAAATTTTGGGGGAAAAAAAACAAAAAAAGGATAAAACTGGGAGGTGGCTAAGAAACCAGGAGAGTTTGTGTTTCAGGGATGGGGAGGAGAGCACACAGGTTATCAAAGATGCTTGCTGGAAGCTCTGTGTTAGGAGAGGACAGGGTAGAGGGTAGGGTAGAGGGTAGGGTAGAGGGTAGGGTAGAGGGTAGGGTAGAGGGTAGGGTAGAGGGTAGGGTAGAGGGTAGGTAGAGGGTAGGGTAGAGGGTAGGGTAGAGGGTAGGGTAGAGGGTAGGGTAGAGGGTAGGGTAGAGGGTAGGGTAGAGGGTAGGGTAGAGGGTAGGGTAGAGGGTAGGGTAGAGGGTAGGGTAGGGTAGGGACCAAACCAGGAGGAGAGACCTTCAAGATCATCACATCCAACCTATCATCCAACACCACCTAATCAACTAAACCATGCAACCAAGCACCCTATCAAGTCTCCTCCTAAACACCTCCAATGATGGTGATTCCACCACCTCCCCAGTGGGAGGCTGGTGGCTGTTTGGAGAGTATCAAAGCAAAGGTCACTTCCCATTCTTTCGAGGTAACAAACACACAAGAGATCTACAGAGTGATCACCATTAAAGGGACCCCAGCTAAGCACAACTCTTTAGAATCATCATAGTATGGAGCCAGACTGAATTTTGTTTAAGGGGCTAAGAGAACTGGAGTGGATGGATAAAATCTCTAGGAGCAGAAGAAGTAGGTTCATGATATTGTATGGTAAGTACAGGGTTAGATGCAACTTCTTTATGCAGGGTGTGTATGCCTGTGAGACTGTCACCCTGCCCAGGAGACTGACTGACTCACTGAGTGACATTAATGAAACATAAGGAGGGGATAAAGGAAACCACAGAACACACTTGGAATCATAGAATAAAAGTCATCTAGTCCAACCATCCTGCAGTGAGACATCCCCAACTAAATCAGATTGCTCAGAGACCCATCAAGCCTCAGCATGAATATCTTCAGGGATGGGGCAAGCACCAACTCCCTGGACAACCTGTTCCAGTGTCACAGCACCCTCACATGATGAAGAGCTTCTCCTTCCCTTGCTCCTTTCTGATACATCTGATTGGCAAGATCAGCACCAGAACAAGAGGACATAGTCTCAAGCTGCACCAGTGGAGGTTTAGGCTGGAGGTGAGAAGAAAGTTCTTCACAGAGAGAGTTGTTAGCCATTGGAATGTGCTGCCCAGGGAGGTGGTGGAGTCCCCATCCCTGGAGGTGTTCAAGAGGGGATTGGACGTGGCACTTGGTGCCATGGTTTATGAGGTGTTGGGTGACAGGTTGGACTTGATGATCTTTGAGGTCTTTTCCAACCTTATTGATTCTATGATTCTATTTCAGCACAGCAAGTCTTCTTTCAGTCTTGAATGTATTTAAGGAGGAAAAAAATATAAGAAAGAAATCTGAACTTATAAAAAAAATAAAAGCAGACACTCAGCATCACTCTTTCTCAAAGAGCATAAAAACCAAATGGAGTCCATTTTCTAATTTCCTGGGGAGAATTTAAGAGCATATGCTTCTGAAAAAAATATTTCTTTCACACTGAAACCAGACTGCACAGATTCAAAGGAAGGACTGTTCTAAAAATAGCTTCCTCAACCATCAATCAATCGATACCTGAATTTCCCCAAATCACCAGAACACATTTGTGCTGGGTTGAGCCTGACCCTCCCCCACCACGGGCAAAAATGAAACTCAGACAAATGGATTGCAAAAAGTGGTACAATCATACAATCAATAAGGTTGGAAAAGACCTCAAAGATCATCAAGTCCAACCTGTCAACTATTGAATTGAAAGCAAATTTGGAATGGAATGGGATAGAATGGAGTAGGATAGAATGGAGTGGGATAGAATGGAGTGGGATAGAATGGAGTAGGATAGAATGGAGTAGGATAGAATGGAGTAGGATAGAATGGAGTAGGATAGAATGGAGTAGGATAGAATGGAGTAAACCAGGTTGTCCAACCTATCAACTAATCCAACCCACCTAATCAACTAAAGCATGCAACCAAACACCCTATCAAGCCTCCTCCTGAACACCTTCAATGATGGTGACTCCACCACCTGGTGGAAAGTTTAAATGGGAAAGCAGTGAATGTTTTAAAGAGAACGAGAAGCACAGTGACAAAAGAGATCCCAAAGCACACCCAGAAACATCCCATCCCCACCTGAGGGTACACCCAAAACCCTCCAGGCTCTTTCTAACCAGCCCTCCCCTCCACTGTTAGGCTAATCTCAGCTGGCCAGATCTGAGATTACCCTTCCCCCCTGGGCCTAGCCAGGTCCAAAAGGCTGGGAGACAGCTCCCCCCATTACCAGGTAGAAGTGAGGGAAGAAAAAGAGGAAGTGCCAGACCCCACATGTGGCTTTTGTAGGGAGCAGGACATTATGGGATGAAATATATAGCTTCCTGTGTCCACCCACTGGGCTGGACCTCTTCAGGACACAGGAGGGGGCACCTGGTCCAAACTACTACACACATTACATCTTGTTTATTGGATGAATTATGCCTTTCCTCACTTGGAGCCATGGTGTAGTAGTCATGAGGTGTTGGGTGACAGGTTGGACTTGATGATCTCTGAGGTCTTTTCCAACCTTATAGATTCTATGATTTTCTATTTTACAAGGTTTATTCTGGGTCTGTGTGCATATTTGGCTCTGTATTTTTCAAGGGAAATTAAAAACAAACAAACCAAAACCAAAGCAAAACACCTTCTCTTAGAGCATCTTGAGGAAAGTTTATTTTCCTTCTCTTTCAACCTGCATCAAAAAGTATTAGTTAAAAATAAGACATGCAATAGGACTGCCCAGTTCTGAGGCTCAGCTGATGATTCAATCAGGTAATTTTGTGGTCCAGCCCTTTAATAGGCATGGACTGGCCAAATTCTATTTCCCTAAGTGTGGTGCAATCAAAGAACAGCATAATGCTGCTTGTTCATGCCTTGGACTCTTTTTCATTCATGACGTAAGCTCCAAAAGTTTTTTTTTTGCTAAAATTACTGTAATTGCATTTCTGATTGTACCTGATTTTCTTTCTCTGAAAGTACCTGTTGCTTCTCTCCACTGCATATCTCAAATACCCTAAATAACTCTCCTCCCTCTGCCACTGCAGTCTGCATCTCAGTTTCAGGCGAAAGCATGTGCCAGTTTTGGACTGGAAAAGGGTATCATGACCAGCTGAATAACCCCAGCCATGGGCCACAAAATGATCACAGGGCTGGAGCACCTCTCTTAGGAGAAAAGGCTGGAAGAGCTGGGGCTGTTCAGCCTGGAGAGGAGAAGGCTCTGGGGAGACCTTAGAGCAGCCTTCCAGTACCTGAAGGGAATAACAAGAATGCTGGAGAGGAACTGTTTACAAGGGCTTGTAGCACTAGAACAAGGGGCAATGGCTTTAAACTGGAGAAAAGTAGATTTAGATTGGACATTAGGAAGAAGTTTACTATGAGGGTGGTAGAACGCTGGAGCAGGCTGCCTAGGGAGGCAGTGGAGGCTCCATCACTGGGGACATTCAAAGTCAGGCTTGATGGGTCTCTGAGCAGCCTGATCTACGTGGGGATGTCCCTGCTCACTGCAGGGGTTTTGGACTAGGAACCTCCAGGGGTCACTTCCAATCTGTGCACTCTATGAATCTACGATCATCATTACTTCCTCTACTGCTCTGCTTCTTGTCTTAAGCATCCTCTAGATCAACCACTCTCAAGCAGTTCTTTATAGTTTAAAAATAAACCAGGAGAGATTTTCAAACACCATCTAGGAGTAAGGCTGGCATCTCTGTAACTACAGATGTAAAAAAGCTCGGGACATTTAATCGTGAAGACATCACTGACTGGGAAGCCTGCCACCAACATCCACACTTGATGCACATACATTGTCTTTTGGCTCTCTACAGCTATGCCCATCTGCTTCAGTGGCATGGTGCCTGCTTATCAGGGAGGTGGGGAGCTTCGGTATGCAGAGATGCCAAATAAAGGTTTTACATGGGTAGCCTGCAGAACCCTGAAAGCACCATTCCTTTTGTAGGAAGAAATGTTAGTGCTGAGATACTAATAGATTACATCTTTGCGAGGGTTGGGTTTTTCTGCACTCACTGAAGAGAGGTTTTGCCAAAACCATTCTTACATCTCTTTTACAAATAAAGATATGGTATTGGTAGTCAAAGGGAAAGCAAGCAGTACCTACAGATAAACCACTCAGGAACAAAGCCATTATGAGATAAAATGCAGAGTGTGGCAGGTATAGTTTAAGTATTGTGCACCAGATGTCAGTAATTCAAAGCAACAAATAAACTACCCCAAAATACCTCATCTCATTTCACATGTTTTGAAACAAAGCAAGCTTTACAGATGCAGGAATTGGATCACATTGAGAGGGAATGGATTGAAGCTTGAGGAGAGCAGATTTAGACTGGATATTAGGAAGAAATTCTTTATAGTGAGGGTGGGGAGACACTGGAACAGGTTGCCCAGGGAGGCTGGGGATGCCCTCTCCCTGAAGGTGTTCAAGGCCACTTTCATAGAATCACAGAATCAATAAGGTTGGAAGAGACCTCAAAGATCATCAAGTCCAACCTGTCACCCAAGACCTTTGGATGAGGCCTTAAGCAACCTGGGCTAGTGGAAGGTGTGTCCCTGTCCACAGCAGGGAGGTTGGAACAAGGTGACCTTTAAGGTCTGTTCTCACCCATACCATTCTATGAATCTCTGAATTCAAACAGATTATTTAATGGCAACACACAGCTGAGATGTTTTAAATAGCTCTATTTTGTCCTACAGAGATGTCAAAACAATCCCACAGAAATTTAACAAACATTTTGCAATATTTTCTTTTCAGTTTGTATCAGCACAAACTCTATTAAAGAAACACATTATCTTCAAAATGTTTTCTCCCCTTACTGCATGAGGCAAGGTCACAAACTTCTATGGAGAGCACAACCGCATCAGAACTAGCAGCTAAAATGGACTAAAATTGGATCTACATATAAAGGTAGCAGAAGAAGTCACTTCTGTTTGAAATGTGAACCTTAAAACACAGAGTAGGTCCTAGTAAAACCATCACATTCTTTCTTCAGGCATAAAAGTAGTCTGTCATTTTCCCACTCTCAAGAGGAATTTAATGGAAAGTGGATCAGGGAAACGTTCCTTATTGCCTCTGATGAAACAAACACACACCAAAATTGTCCTGATTATGAGGTGAAAGCACCTAGTTAAAATAACTCTGGCAGGAAACATTTACAACATCAGAAGATTATTTTCTACAACAAACTGGTGATTAATGAAAGACCCAAAGGCTGGGGACTTGTGGGAAGAGATTTAAATAACAAACACTCAGGGGAGTGCAGTGTTCTAGAGTTCTTGTAAATCCATCATTAAAATACATGGGCAGTGTAGAAAATCAAATTAAAATATAGCTACAGCTCTGTTTGGATGTATCACCTGGAAACAAGCCCTGTTCAGCACAGACGTTATTTCAAGCTAAAATTAGACTGAGCACACTTTTTAGAGGCACCCTAACTCAACAAACTGGAATATAAGGAGATTATTTAAGCTTTAAATTCAAAAAGTCTTAAAAAAAACCCCATAAAAATATCTTGAGAATTATATGATGAGGAAATTAAACTGACTTGCAAGGTACAAGATGCATATGAATTTGCTCTATACCATTGACAGAATCTCAAGAGGTCCCTTCCAACCACTACCATTCTATGATTAATCTGTTGGTATCTCAACTCCAAATGATAACTGTGGTTGTATGTAATGTGATGATGGACAGGTGGGACATCAATAGTGTACAGCTCTCTTGCTCTATGCATGGGCACTTTGGGACATGGTTTAGTGGCCATGGTGGTCTTGGGTTGATGGTTGGGCTTGATGATCTTGGAGGCCTTTGCCAACTAAAACAATTCTGTGATTCTATGCCATGGTTTAGTTGATTAGATGGTGTTGGATGATGGGTTGGATGTGATGATCTTGAAGGTCACTTCCAACCTGGTTTATTCTATTGTATTCTACTAGATCACAGTATATAACTGTGGTTGTATGTAATGTGATGATGGGCAGGTGGGACATCAATAGTGCACAGCTCTCTTGCTCTATGCATGGGCACTTTGGGACATGGTTTAGTGGCCATGGTGGTCTTGGGTTGATGGTTGGGCTTGATGATCTTGGAGGCCTTTGCCAACTAAAACAATTCTGTGATTCTATGCCATGGTTTAGTTGATTAGATGGTGTTGGATGATATGATCTTGAAGGTCGCTTCCAACCTGGTTTATTCTATTCTACTAGATCACAGTATATCAGAGGTTGGAAGTGACCTCAAGAGATCATCGGGTCCAAGCCCCCTGCCAAAGCAGGATCACTTAGGGTACTCTGCACAGGATTGCATCCAGCTGGGTTTTGAAAGTCTCCAGAGGAGGAGACTCCACAACCTATCTGGGTAGCCTGTTCCAGTGCTCTGTCACCCCCACTGTAAAGAAGTTCCTCCTCATGTTGAGGTGAAATCTTCCATGTTCAAGTTTGAACCTGTTGTTTCTTGTCTTACTACCATGCACCACCCAAGAGAGCTTGGCCCTATCCACTTGACACCCATCCCTCAGATATTTATACACATTGATGAGATCCTCTCTCAGTCTTCTCCAGCCTAGATAGCCCCAGGGATCTCAGGCTCTCTCCATAGGAAAGATGTTCAAGTCCCCTAATCAGTAGGTACAGCAAATATAGTGAAGAAATGTACCAGTATGACTATACAATCCAAAAGCTGACTCAAAACTTAAACTTAGGCAGCTCCACTTTCCTTCAGAGGGTCGTTGGGCAAGATGATTTTCAGGGATTCCTCCCAGGGGCAGCTTTTCCTCAGATCCTTTGATTCTTACACTTATTCCTTGGTGTTATGACCCTCCACAGAGCTCAGATGGAAATGCATGCCCATTATTTTGATAAACAGTGCTACAGACCCTTTCCCAGCACTTCCAGAGTCTTTCCCAGCACTTCCAGACCCCTTCCCAGCACTTTTCAGAAGAAACTCAAAAAAAACCAAACAAAAAAGAACCAAAAAAGCAGGTTGTTGAAAGGATGATAGCTCACTGAATTATAAGGAAGGAAGAAAGGTCAACAGTGAAGGAATAAACAGCTGATATTTCAAATTGAGTGGGAATAAGCCCAGATGCCAAGATGGCATTTGATGACATTAGTCATGAAAGGCATGGTAGCTCCCACGTTGTGGCAGAAGAGCTGTGTGACTTTCATTGCAGCAACTGAGCTTGCCATGCGAAATCTGAGTACTGCTAAGCCAAGAGGGTTTGCCAGTGCCCCCAGCGTTGCCACATCACAGAGACTGTGATGACAGTTTTGTGACAGGAGACAACAGCATGACAGACTGAGAACTTTGGTTGGAAAAAATAATGGGATTTTGAAGAGACCAGGCTGAATTATTCCAAACTCAGTAAGATATAACGAAAGCTGAACAGGTTTCTTCCACTCCCCACTTCCTTTCCAGAGTGCTAGATCGAGTGCATCCTCTCTCTGGCATATGGAAATAAGTACTGAAACATCCAGTAGGGAAACATTGTCACTTTTTAATTGCTGTTACCTTAGGATCAGCAGGAAAACTTTGTGACCATTGGAAAAAAAAAATAAAAGAAGTAAATCTGTGATTATGCAAGCTAAAGTTCATGCATTTATTTCATGCTTGAATTACATTAGACTATGCTGCTGGCTTGATTGCTTGGATGTTTCAGAAATAATTTACTGCCCAAGCACAATATTTCCTGCAAAGGCAAAAAGCAAAAGAAAAAAAAAAGGGAAAAGACCTTCAAGGTCATCTAGTTTTAACTCCAATGCCATGGGCAAGGACACCTTCCACTGGTTAGGCCACACCTTGAGTCCTGTGTCCAGTTCTGGGCCCCTCAGTTCAGGAAGGATGTTGACTTGCTGGAAGGTGTCCAGAGAAGGGCAACAAAGCTGGGGAGGGGTTTGGAACACAAGCCCTGTGAAGAGAGGCTGAACGAGCTGGGGTTGCTTAGCCTGGAGAAGAGGAGGCTCAGGGGAGACCTTATTGCTCTCTACAACTCCCTGAAGGGAGGTCGTAGACAGGAGGGGGCTGGTCTCTTCTCCCAGGCAGCCAGCACCAGAACAAGAGAACACAGTCTCAAGCTGCACCAGGGGAGGTTTAGACTGGATGTCAGGAAGAAATTCTTCATAGAGAGTGTGATTGCCCATTGGAATGTGCAGCCTGGGGAGGTGGTGGAGTCATCATCACTGGAGGTGTTTAGGAGGAGACTTGATGGGGTCCTTGGTTGCACGGTTTAGTTGATTAGATGGTGTTGGATGATGGACCGGACACAGTGATATTGAAGGTCTCTTCCAACCTGGTCTATTCTATTCTCATTGTTCTAGGCCCTGCCAATCTGGCCTTGAATACCTTCAGGGAGGGGGCATCCACAACCTTCTTGGGCAACCTGTTCCAGTGTCTCACCACCCTCACTGTAAAGAATTTCTTCCTAATATCCCCCTCTAAATCTCCCCTCTTCCAATTTAAACCCATTCCCCTTTGTCCTATCATCTTACTCTTTTTCATCTACCACAGCAGAGGTTCACTGGATGTTGCTGGTCAATACTTATTTTTACCTTCATCATCCAGTCCAGCCTTGTGCTTTATTTACTGAATATCATCCACATTCAGTTGTTTGTTGGATTTTCTTAGGCTAGCTGATTTACTGTAGCTTCTGAGTACATCCTGAGCATGGATTACCTTCCCGAGACCCTGCCTGGGCAGGGTAATAGTTATTAGTCCCATGTTAGAGATGAAAAATTTCTGCTGCAAATGAGTCTGGAGTGCTGAAGGCAACCACATTATTCATTACTAGTGAGAGAAACCCATGTTGTGCACTAATAAGGAGATGCTCACTTTGATCACGCAATTAAAGACTGTAGCATAATTCAAAAACACAGGTGGTTAAATAAAGGTCACAGAGGTGCCTTCAGATCTGGAACTTTCTCAGTCTTGGCTACTGCATTTGCAGCCTTAATAGACTCTTGTTGGAGTGCCTGTGAAAGCCTGGCTGCAGGTATTTTCACAGCTGTGCTCATGCTGTGGATAGTGGGTGTTAGGTGGCCAGGTAGCCACAGTTGGTAATGTGTGCTGAGCAGTGTCCTCCAAGTGAGCCAGTAATACCAGGAGGATAATGCCTTTTTAGCTCCCAGAGAAGTCTTCTACTAATACACAGGTATAAACAATTCCATCTTATTAAAAGGGAACACTGAAAACAACAAGAAACCCTAAAGCACAGTTAGAGAGAGAGGCTGATCTGCATGTGAGACTTTGCAGCCTCAGAACGGGTCTGTGCCAACCAAGTCAACAAAAATCACAGGAGGCAGCACCCCTCCAGCCACAATCAGATCTGAGCAACCTGGACTAGTAGGAGGTTTCCCTGCCCATGGCAGAGTTGGAACCAGATGATCTTTAATGTGCCTTCCAACTCAAGCCATTCTATGATTCTGTGATGATGATTCTAGGATTATATGGGCTAGAGGCTCCTGTGCTTTGCCTTCATCCTTTTCCCTTCAGTGATCAATGGCTTGCTTCCTCTCCTCCCCTTGCCTGGTGCAACGAAAGGATGGTCTCCTTTGTTCATCCTGCACAGTTGCCAGCTGCCTGAGCCAGCAGAGGCACCAGACAGAGCGAGGGCCTGCACAGCCCCCAGGGTTCACCCGTCTGCTGTCTGCTCAGCAGGAGCAGATCCTGCTCCCTCAGCACCATGGCTGTTGCAGGATGGATGGCTGCACTCTGGCTGTCTTGCCTAGAGTTTGCTGCCATTTCCTAATTTGAAATCACTGCCCATTCAAACAAAGCCAGATGAATTTGCATGGGGGACAAATGGCAGCCTGAAACAATGCCCTGTGCACATCTCTTTCCTCTTCCCACGTTAAATGTCAAATTGACACTTAAAAATTGAGAGAGAGAAAAAAATTGCTAGTGTCACAGCTAACCACCAAACCAACCAAACAAAAAAAAAACAACAAAGAAACCACAAAACCTACTCTTTTTTGTTTGGTTTTTTAGATCCATATGGTCAGAAAGATGAATTGCTTTAACTGGAAAATAATAAACACACTTAGGCAAAACTTTAGTTTGAAGGGTGCCTAAACTGTCACAAAGGGTTTATCTCTAGTCCAGCCATACAAATGGTTAAGTATCAAGGCCCTGTGATGGAAAATGCTAGACAACTTTGTGTGTAAACACTTACTGCCAAACCTGACTATCATTATGCAAATCATTAAACAAATCCAGTCATTGCTGTTTCCCCATCCTCCTTTAGAACTTCAGATGCTGAGTAAATGCACTGCTGGGATTTCAGTCATATTCAGCAGATATGTCCCCATTCTTTGATGCTACATCAAAAGAAACAGAGTCCCATAGAAAAGCTTTGCTGTCCTTTCATCTACAAGAAATTTCAGTGGATTACCCAAAGCTTGCTGCTTTTTGCTGGTCATCTCTCCTCATTGTCAGAAATTCTTTTGCCCTAATTCCTTCATTACAGGCATCCCACAGCAATAGTAATACAAACAGAAGAATCTCCAAAGCAAGGAGGGAAAGGAAGATAGGAATATTAATACTGCAAAGAGACTTAGCAAGGAAAAAAAAAAGTCTCAGAACAGAAAAGAGTGAGTGAAAGGTTAAGTAAATAAGATAATGTTCAAACACATAAACCACAAGAGGTCATTGAAGAATATGGTCATATCTTTAAGGAATAAAAAGGGTAATTTCACTGACAGAAGAAAAAGATAATTCTCTAAAATGCAGACAGGATCTGTGCCTCACAGAAGCACTTGGGAACAAAAGCCAGAAAGATAAGTATAAAACTCCAAGGGGGGGAAAAATAAATGTCATGACTGTCATTATCAGGTCAGTAGTGGTCAGCAAGAAATTAGAGCTGAAGGATTAAGAAAACTTCCATAGCACTTGGAATCTGTCCCAGAACGCTAATAAAATGGCAAGAAAGATAAAAGAACAATTAGCTTATATTTGCAATCTCTTAGCTGCAGAGCCACACTTCCATAGAAAAGCAATGGAAGGAACTACAAAGCAGTTTGGCATTAAAATGAAAGATGGAACACCCAGAGACTTATCACATAGTTCTGGCTGGGACAGCGGAAAAACAGCTCTCCCACCAGCCAATAGTGGTCCAAAGGAATCAGCAAGTCTTGGCTTAGGAGTATCAATCTGGCTTCACCTTGGGGCCTGGGCAAATGCTCACTGTGTTAACTAACTGGGCCGAGTAGCCAAAGGCACACTTAGGGACAGGAGAATGCTCAGAACTCTGTCCTTTCCCATTATGAACACTCAATTGTCTGACCCAGCCTGAGCCCACATAGATGGGGAGAAAACAGTAGTGCATCCCTGTCCTCTGCCCAGCTCCAACATTTGCAGTGTCTTTGGCTGAATTAGTTCTGTGGCAACCTTGTCTGCCCCCAGTTTATGTGAGAAACTGTTGTCATGATGGCATTCCCATGGCACTCATTTTAGAAGAAAATGCTGCAGAAAGCAGATGAAGCATCGGAAGAGGCTGCTGTGGGGCTGGGATATCCAACTCACATTCTTCAATTACCCCAGAGCTGTTTTAAGTGGGCTGATGTCTTTGCCTGCTGAAGGTGTATTAGGAAGCAATGAAGTGGATCTCATTTTAGTTATCCCATGGGATATTCTTGAAGACATTCAAACTAATAAATGGCAAGTCTTACAGAAGGTCTCAAGTGCAGACTGCAGATGTGATCCCCTAACTCTCACTGGAGAGAAGCCAGGGCAATTGTTTTGATTCTGCAGGGATTTTTGTCTTAATACCTTATTTTGTGGTAGAAACTGAAAGAGCACTGTAGATAAACCTGCAGAAATTAAGCCTCATAATGCCCACAGTGCAATGTTTTTATTGATGGAAGAAAGAGAAGGGAAAATCTGTTTAACCACAGGGAAGTCCTAAATCCTTAAGAAACATATCAGTCCTTTAAATTCTTGACTCTGCCATGAACTGCGCTGTTCAGTATCTTTCCTCCAAAAGATCTGTAGCCAGCCTGACAGATTGAGTGAGAATATCTGTTCTGTGTGGCAAGTCTACAGCTCCTTCCCATATGCCTTTTGATATCAAACCTCTTCCAAACCTTGTGGATTTAGCATAAGGAAATCACAGGATGTCAGCAGAAAGAGACAACTTGCTGTCCAGCAAATTCAAAGCCTTTTGTAGGATTAGTTTGCTTCCTTCACTTTCTGTGTGTTAGGACACAAGCAAGAAATGGACCCTGAACTGGCTATGTAAAGTATAGAATGCCTGGTACACAGAGCTGTAATGAATAGAATGCCGTGAGAGTTGGCACTGGACTAAATTTCTCATGTTATATTAATTTTTAGGAAGTAGAAAGCAAAGAAAAGAAGACTTTGGTTCATTTTGCTTCACATCTGGCTGATCCCAAAAGTATTACCCACACAGCTATACTTTTAAGGATCTGTCACAAGGGTAGTGGCACTTCCACAGATATTGGCTAGCCAACAGTTCTGTGAATGAAAACAGTCTTGATATGAGACAGCCACAGAATCCACTGTGCATGTCTAAATGGCATTTTATCAAGAGGAAACATCCCCAGGCAATGCAAGGTAGACCTGCTCTAACCCTTTCAGTAATAGGCACCCCACAGAAACCCATTATGTGATATAAATAACAATCCTTTTTAATTCTTGAACTGAAGATCAGGTGGGGAAAAAGTATGTAAATGATCAGTTCTCTAAGTGCTCAAAATGCATTTGTTGAAGGGTAACCACCCTCTATCTACATAAGATCATTCTTAGTGCAGGAGAAACACAAAGGAACACAATTTGTGGTTGGACAAGAATCTCATGCAATAGAATCATAGAATCAGCCAGGTTGGAAAAGACCTCAGAGATCATCAAGTCCAACCTATGACCTAATACCTAACACCTCCTGACAGCTAAACCATGGCTCCAAGTGCCACGTCCAATCCTGTTTTGAACACCTCCAGGGATGGTGACTCTACCACCTCCCTGGGCAGCACATTCCAAAGGCAAATTATTCTTTCTGGGAAGAACTTTCTCCTCACCTTGAGCCTAAACTTCCTCTGGTGCAGCTTGACTCTGTCAATAGCCTCCAGTTCTGAAGACTTAAATCTGGGCTTAAAATACTATGGTAAAACAAGGGGAAAAAAATGTGTTGCAGATAGAGAAATGAAGAATAACACAAAAGAAGATGTTGAAGTACATTTCTATTCCTGCTTGTTACATATTATTCTCTAGTCAGAGAGCTGCACAGCCAATTTAGATGCCTCCAGAGAAAAAGGGATACTGTTTTACTCAGAGCCCTCCTGTGATGACATTTTAAGTTGTGATCAGCATTTTCTAGCCAGAAGAACAAACTTCAAAATGTTAATAAATTCTAAATGTGCATACAGCACTGTGAGAATAAAAGGAGAGAAACAAAGTTCTGCCTTTCTAATAAATTTTTTCAAAAGGGACAATTTTAGCTCTACTGTTCAAATAAAGGTGCATTTTTGTTAAGAGAAATGTTTGAGACCCAGAAGGGGAAAAAATATCTAACTACATGTACATGACTGCTCTTAGCTCATCAGTATAAAAGCTACTTCATTACTATATTAGAAGAGAATAGAATTAACCAGGTTGGAAGAGAGCTTTGAGATCATTGAGTCCAATCTGTCACCCAGCACCATCTAATCAACTAAACCATGGCACCAAGCAGCCCAGCCAGTCTCTTCCTAAACACCTCCAGTGATGGGGACTCCACCACCTCCCTGGGCAGCCCTTGAGACTGTGTCCTCTTGTTCTGGTGCTGGTTGCCTGGGAGAAGAGACCAACCCCCACCTGGATACAACCTCCTTTCCAGTAAATGGGACTTTAAAAAAGGCATTTTAGATCATGGAATCACAGAATTTTTTAGGATCTGAAAGGACCTTTAAAGGTCATCTAGTGCAATCCAGAGAAGGCTCAGAGGAGATCTGGAAGAAGTTTTGAAGAGCATTACAACATTTGCCATTATCCCAACTGCAACACTTGTTGCTCTAGCCTTAGCTCAGGACCCAAGAACTTCAGCTCAAGGTGTCTGTTCTGTTCCCAGAGCATACAGCTCTAGGCAAAATAGTTCACCAATCTTGGGAATCAGAGATGCAATAATTCTGCTCTATTTACCCTTGCAAGTAAAACTGGATAGCTGTAGACTGTGAACTCCACCATGTTGGGGATCCCCTCCCCCCCCCCTCAGTTATCCTTTTCCTTTCACTTTTAGCAATATTGTCACCTATTGGCTGACTTTCCATGGACACTGGTAAGGCCACACCTTGCGTGCTATCTCCAGTTCTGGGCCTCTCAGTTTAAGAAGGACATTGAGACACTTGAAGCTGTCCAGAGAAAGGCAAAGAGGCCGGGAAGAAGCCTTGCGCACAAGCCCTACGAGGAGAGGCTGAGGGAGCTGGGTTGTTTAGCCTGGAGAAGAGGAGGCTCAGAGGAGACCTTCTTGCTCTCTACAACTACCTGAAGGGAGGTTGTAGCCAGGAGGGAGCTGGTCTCTTCTCCCAGGCAACCAGCACCAGAACAAGAGGACAGTCTCAAGCTGCACCAGGGGAGGTTTAGGCTCGAGGTGAGGAGAAAGTTCCTCACTGAGAGAGTCGTTCGCCACTGGAATGTGCTGCCCAGGGAGGTGGTGGAGTCCCCATCCCTGGAGGTGTTCAAGAGGGGATTGGATGTGGCACTTGGTGCCATGGTTTAGTCATGAGGTCTGTGGTGACAGGTTGGCCTTGATGATCTTTGAGGTGTCTTCCAACCTTGGTGATTCTGGGATTTTAACTGTCTCTGGATCGAGCTCTGTATCTATGACGACTGTTTCTACCTTCATAATAGAAACAGAGCCGTTTCTCGCCGCCCACACACGCAGCCGCTTGTTACAATTTCTTATCCCTCAGTATTTTCCCCTTTACCACCCAAATGTGTTAATAATTAAACCTGACTCACAGTTCCCTGGTTGGAGACACAATGCTACAATTTAGCATGACTTCCTTGTGAAGTTCTCATTTCTTATGACCTGCACTAGAGTTGCTGCAGAACCTGTTTACTAATGTTTACACTCTCTCTGTGCGCATGCCATACGTTACTCCTGCATGTCCATTTGTGTTTCCCCTTTAGCAAGCTCCACACGGTGCAAAATTTGACAGTCCATTTGCTATGTGGTGAGTTAAGTGGAAAAATGTTAAGCTGGCACTGAAAACATTTACCCAGGACACTCAGGAATTTCAACACTCAGTTCTAAATACAGTTTTAAAACTATGAAGACTTCAGGAAGACAGATCAAAGACTTCTTAACCATTTCTTTTTTTCTGGCATGATAATCAACTTATCTTCAGTTACCAGCAATAAATGAAGGAAGCCTGGGGTCATCATCAGGAAATATCTATTGCATGGTCAGAAATCTACATTTCTTTGAGATCTAATGCTCTAATCCAGTATGATTATTTCAACCCTCATTCAAAATTTACATGACTAACTTCAAGCAAAGTCCATTAAGCATGGGTAGGTGACAATTTGAGTACTGTGTCCAGTTCTGGGCCCCTCAATTTAAGAAGGACACTGAGACTCTTGAACATGTCCAGAGAAGGGCAATGAGGCTGGGGAGAGGCCTCGAGCACAAGCCCTATGAGGAGAGGCTGAAGGAGCTGGGATTGTTTAGCTTGGAGAAGAGGAGGCTCAGGGGAGACCTTATTGCCCTCTACAACTACCTGAAGGGAAATTGTAGCAAGGAGGGGGTTGGTCTCTTCTCCCAGGCACCCAGCACCAGAACAAGAGGACACAGTCTCAAGCTGTGCCAGGGGAAATATAGGCTGGAGGTAAGGAATATGTTCTTTCCAGAAAGAGTCATTGGCCACTGGAATGTGCTGCCCAGGGAGGTGGTGGAGTCCCCATCCCTGGAGGTGTTCAAGAGGGGATTGAACATGGCACTTGAAGCCATGGTTTAGTTAGCCATGAGGTGTTGGGTGACAGGTTGGACTTGATGATCTCTGAGGTCTTTTCCAACCCGATTGATTCTATGAGTCTTCTTTAATTAGATTATGTATGGCAGACAGGCTAATGATTGAAATATTTGGTCATGAAAAATTCACATACATTAGTGCTGGAACTAAGCTACTCTTTGACCTGTTGACCCAGGAGAAGGTACCCAGGCAAGCTGATATAATGTAGATGCTAAGACACATGTGGACCACGGAGTGCTTGTGTCTGATAGATAAAAATCATGATTCATTTTCTAATGCTATCACGTTGCTTCTTTCCACGAGAATTAAATCCATGTTAGAAAAACAAAAAGCAAGAGCTCAGATTTCTGAAAGGGAAGAAAGGATTGAGAAAATAGACACTGATTATCTTTTCCAGGCTCCAATGTAATTACTGTTACAGTTATGATGCTAATTTCTGGTCGTTGCTCTGGTGTATTTTCATTTACTCTGGCGGTGGGGGAAAAACCCAAACATCCTGTCAGTGCTACCTTCATTCTTAAATGGTGCACTGAGTGGAGTTCCACTGAAAGCAAAAGCTTCCCACATATTTACACCAGGGCTCTAATCCAGACAAGGATTTTAAATCCTCCCATCTGCTGGCCTGCGATAACTGTGTGATCTTTTTGTGACGTTCCGTATCTGATACAAGCTAGACATTTAATAACTTCTATGGCATCTAATGTGTCATCTTGTTAGAAAAGGAGACAAAGCTGAAAAGACACTTATCTGTAAGCCCTTATTTTATGATAATCAATAAACTCTCCCATAATAATTGTATCCTGGCAGCATTCAGACAGCAGACGCAGAACAAGCAGAGCCATAGCGATCACTCTGTGCTCCCCAAGCAAGCGAGGTGTAACTTCAGAGAGACTCTCCTGCCATAACAATCACAGAAAGAAGCCAGACAAGGAGCATCAGCCTCAGACACCTTACTGCAGTTATGACTAGACTTCTCTGTGCAGAGTCCCTGCATGACCATGCTTTTCTTTTGTTCCATTAGGGTCTTTCAGTATACTGAGGGTGTGCAAGGAGTGATGCTCCCATTCCCAGTCTCTCCAAGGAGTATGACACCACCAGGAAACCATAACAGAAATCCAGTCTGACTTATTGCGTGGTCATGAGGTGCTAGGATCAAACAGGGCATCCCTTTCAAAATGAGAGCCTGATGTCCTTGGCCTAAAACACAGGAATTGTCTCCTCAGGTCAGTTTTGCTCTTCCCTTTGTCACTGTGGTGGCTACTTTCTTCTCTGCTTAACTTTACAGCTCTTCTCTCCAAGTTCCTATCTTACCCCACCGTTGCTGTATTTGTGAACTGCTTAGCACAACTGAGCACATTCTTGGTTGGCTTTTAGAAATTACTGTAACAAAAGTGATTAATAATGATATTAACAGCAGCAACCTTTCAGACCATCCCTTTTACCGGGCGATAATTCAAATCCCAGCGTTCTGCCAAGAAAGCTTAGTTAAACTAAAAGGTGTGAAATTAGCCTGCAATTTTCCAGAGAAAGTATAATTTATTACTTGCATAAGCAGGTAATAATGCTCATAACTGCATTTTCAAAACTGCAAATGCATAAGGAATAAAATTTTGCAAAGTGTACTTTTGAACTCCACAATTAATCAAAAATATTTATGCAAATACACGATCACACAGAAGTTTGACTTGAGCATTACACAACACAACTTCTTGATGCATTGAGCAGTGGTTACTAAGCTCAACAGTAATAGCTGAATCTTCTGATTCAAGTGTGCATTATTACAACCATGGCAGGTCTTTTGTTTCTCAGCCTGGAAGTTTCATGCTTCTGAAGGTCATTTATAAGAGAACTGCCAGGTGGAGAAGACAATAGAATGACAGAATCAATAAGGCTGGAAAAGACCTCAGAGATCATCAAGTCCAACCTGTCACCATGGACCTCATGACTACTAAACCATGGCACCAAGTGCCACGTCTAATCCCCTCTTGAACACCTCCAGGGACAGTGAGTCCTCCACCTCCCTGGGCAGCACATTCCAACAGCTAACAATTCTCTCTGTGAAGAACCTTCTCCTCACCTCCAGCCTAAACTTCCCCCGGCAGCTTGAGACTGTGTCCTCTTGTTCTGGTGCTGGTTGCCTGGGAGAAGACACCAACCCCCTCCTGGAAGCAAGGTAAATTAATTTGATATGTTGTATAAACATTTTTCAAAGTTTTTTGGTAAGGTTGGCCAGATATATTTGAGATCATCAAAACTCCTCTTGCAAGTGCATGGAATCATTAAAGTTGGGAAAGAGCTCCAAGATCAAGACCAACCATTAATGCAACATCACCATAAACCATGTCCTGATGTGCCATGTTTCATAGTTTAGTTTTGTAGTTTCAGTTAGGGTTGGAAGGGACCACAAGGATCATCTAGTTCCAACCCCCCTGCCATGGGCAGGGATACTCTACACTAGATCAGGCTGGCCAGAGCCTCATCCAGCCTGGGCTTAAACATCTCAAGGGACGGGGCCTCAACCACCTCCCTGGACAACCCATTCCAGAGCCTCACCACCCTTATGGTGAAGAACTTCCTCCTCACCTCCAGCCTGAATCTCCCCACCTCCAGCTTCATTCCTTCCCCCTAGTCCTATCACTCCCTGATATCCTGAGAAGTCCCTCCCCAGCCTTCTTGCAGGCCCCCTTCAGATCCTGGAAGGCCACAATGAGGTCACCTCGGAGCCTTCTCTTCTCCAGACTGAACAGCCCCAACTCCCTCAGTCTGTCCTCATGTCTACATGTGTGTTTTGAACACCTCCAGGGATGGTGGCTCCACCATCTCCCTGGGCAGCCTGTTCCAATGCATTAACACTCTTTCAGTAAAGAAAGTTTTCCTGATGTCCAATTGAAACATCCCCTGGAAGAACTTGAGGCTATTTTCTCTCATCTTATTGCTTGGGAGAAGAGACTGACACCCACTTGGTTCCAACCTCCTTTCAGGGAGCTATGGAGAGCAAGAAGGTCTCCTATCAGCCTCCTTTTCTCAGGCTAGTAAACCCCAGTTCACTCAGCCGCTCCTCATTACGCTTTTCTCCAGAACCTGACATCTCAAATGCACCCTCTCACATCCTTCATAAATCTCAAATGCAAAGCTCAGTAGGAAACAAACAAACAAACAAAAAATCCTTTCCCATTGAAGATTTGTGTTTAAATTTGCTTTCATTTTGAAAGAGAAGTGCTTTCGTCATCCTGTTTCACGTCTGTATCACAGTCCAGCCACAATCCTCTTCTCAGTAATTCAATATTGTGGAGCAGAATTTAGAGGCACAATTCTCCAAATGAGTTCATACTTTATGCCTAAATAGTCCTGCTGAGTTCAGTGGTTTACTGCTAGGTAAAACACTCAGCTATGCACGTAGGTGTGTGCGGGATTGCTTCCTTAGCTGTCTGAATATCTTTGTTCACTTCAGCAAGCCTCTCATGACTCCACACAGCTGTCTATTCACAGCAAATCAAAGAATAGCTAGTTTGACTACTTTAATGAATTAGTGGAATTAAAGCCTTCTAATCACATCTTTCATTAGCATCAACATGTTTTACCCTTAAGATTCTTAGAACCCTTTCACAATATTTGTAATGCTTGCTAAAGGATGTAAAAGTAGAGGGAAAAAAAAGGTATTTTGTACCCATTTTTGCTTTAGAAAAGGTCCATAAACTGTAAAGAAATGTCAGCAATGCATATTCAGTTATGGCTTGCCTTTTGAGGACTGAAATTTTCTATTAGACTCAAACTGAATTTGTCTATAGTTACAGCAAAAGTCTCCTCATTTGCTGAAGAAAATTTTTAGTGAAGAGGTTATGCTGTATGCACATAAGAGAATTACCAAAACAGTAAAAGAAGACTTAACTGAAGAAGGTAGCTTTAAAAAGGTAGCTGGCCAAAATGCAGTTATTTATTGGTTAGGATAGAGTTTATTCTCTGGATTAGTGAAAGAAAGAGAATTTCAATTACAACTGTTATCCATTATGCATATTAAAAGCTTTTCATTTCCATTGGTGACAACCACAGCATGCACACCATTATTGACTAGAAACCTTTCCTGAGGAGTGGATTAATAGCTTTTCTCCCTCTGGTAGGTATAAATATTTCATCTATAGCTCAGGAGAACATCAAATAGTTAAACTGATAACAATATCATTCCACATTCTCCTACCATGCTACTCCTGACAGAAGTTTTACAGTGGGAAACTCTTACAGGGGTGGAAATGAGTTTTCACTGCAGTATGGCACATTCATTATGTGCCTTGACTTTCCAAATGCCCTCTTATCATGGGGGCATCTTGTTCTTGGTGCATATAATTAGAAGTATAACTGAAAGCAGTGCAGTCTGGCTTTAAAGTAAGGCATATGAAGATAGATTCATCATAGTTGTGTTATCCAAATCTTTACCCATCTGGCTACAATGATGCTCTTAAAGCTTTTCACAAGAGTTGGTGCAAATCTCAGCCACATAGTAGCGGTTTGTAGTTTTGGTATAAAAGATCAAAACTAAGTACTGTGAATTTTTAGCCATTTTCAAGACCCAACTGGAGCAACCTCATATAAATTCAGTGTTGACCATGCCTTGAGCAGGAGATTGGAGTAGAGACCTCCCAAGGTCCCTTCCAATCAAATCATCTCTATAATTCTTTACAGTACTGGCCTTATTGTAGTACCATGATGCCATCTGTATGTTGCTGTTCACATAGCTATATCCCTATTTCCTTCTACAGGTTCCTATTGCAGCTTTATGCTGGTTTTGTCTGGGATAGAGTCAGTTTCCTTCATAGCAGCTAGTATGGGGCTATGCTTCATATTTGTGTTGAAAACAGCCTTGATAACACAGGACTGATTTCATGACTGCTGTGCTTACACTGAGTTAAGGTCTTCTCTGCTTCCCACCTCACCCCACCAGTGAGTAGGCTGCTGCTGCACAAGAATTAGGGAGAGGACAGTCAGGACAGCTGATCCCAATTGGTCAAAGGGATATGATACTGTGCTCAGCATACAAACATGGGGGCAAAAGAGTGAAGAGGGGAGTGTTTGTCTACCTAACTATTACACATGAAGAAGTCCCGCTCTAGCACCTCAGTGTTTTTCTTTCAGTGAGGGCCCCAAACCTGACCACAGTATTCAAGGTGTGGTCTCATCAGCGCTGAGTACAGGGGGACAAACACTTCCCTGGTCCTGCTTAGACCAAGGCACAAACAAATAGAATTCTACTAAAACACCAGTTCTCAAAAATCCCTTTGCTTTTCATATATAACTTCTCAAGCAAACATTCCTGAGTGTCAATGTTTCCAAATAAGCAAGTAAAAATAGTTCCAAATACCAGAGAAATTAAACAGAAAACTCTGCACAAGCATATTCATATTCATGAATATTCCTGGCTAGGTTAACATAGCTGTCATCAACATTCAGCACTCATCACTCACCATGGAGCTTCAAATAGATTACATGAAATAGATGGAGAGGCAGATGATAGATTATTCATTGAGAGTCAACCCCTACAGGGAGAGGGCTTACATTTCTCTGATTTTCCTACTCCCTCATGATAAAGGTTACACTGTAAAGAAATGCAAACTGTCCTCCCATGCAAGTAATAGCAGGATCTGACTGTGACTAGTCTGATAGATTTAAATGAGATAGGAAGCATCAAATTCTATAGTTACCTAATTTAAGACCTCACTTCAAAAAAAAAAAACCACTCACAAATGACAAACCTAAAATAGCAAAAAATCTCCCACAGGATATTTAGCAAAGCTGCCCAAAGAAACCCTTTCCCCAGTTTTCAGACTAAGATTTGGCATTTCTGATTTGTTTCCAAAGTATACTGGAGAAAAAAGAAAAGGGGGGAAAAAAAGAATAAAACACTTAGGTGGTTGGGGGCCCATCCCTGGAGGTGTTTAAGCCCAGGCTGGATGAGGCTCTGGCCAGCCTGATCTAGTGTGGGGTGTCCCTGCCCATGGCAGGGGGGTTGGAACTAGATGATCCTTGTGGTCCCTTCCAACCCTGACTGATTCTATGATGCTATTATGAAGTCACCAACTAAACAGAGGAGAGCAGACAATGACCTTCTAATACAACACAGGATGTGTAGGAGCAATGCAGAGCATACAGAACCTTAAATCATCCCTCGTATCACAGAGAAGCAGTTGCTAATTTATGAACTCATTCTGCTTTCACCTATCAGTAATACAATACAATACAATAAAGCCAGGTTGGAAGAGACCTTCAAGATCATCGTGTCCAACCTATCAACCAATCCAACCCACCCAATCAACTAGATCATGGCACCCTGTACCCCATCAAGTCTCCTCCTGAATACCTCCAATGATGGTGACTCCACCACCTCCCTGGGCAGACCATTCTAACGGGCAATCACTCTCTCTGTGTAAAACTTCCTCCTAACATCCAGTCTAAACCTCCCCTGGTGCAGCCTGAGACTGTGTCCTCTTGTTCTGGTGCTGCCTGCCTGGGAAAAGAGACCAACCTCTGCCTGTCTACAACCTCCCCTCAGGTAGTTGTAGAGAGCAATAAGGTCACCCTTATCAAAATCTCCATGCTGCCAGATTTGAGATACCTTGGTGGAAAACAGCTGATTGTCAAAAATAAGTATATTTCCATGTTAAATGGAAACTGCAATAAAATGAGGCTTGTATCAATAGCAACAAACCCATCAAAAAATGCTAGTGACTGGGAGCTACTTTGTATTTGTCAGGAGGTAAACTCATGGTTGATTTGGTAAAACCAGCTTGAGGCACTCCCCAGTCTCTGCTTGGATTTCACAGAGAGGATAATGTATGCAAATACTAATCCCTGATGTTAACAAATGCCAGATTCTGTGAAAATGTACATTACTGGTAATGAAAGCAAATTGCCAAATTGATGGAGCTAAACCTGGGTAGTTGCTAGTTATCAAAGTTGATATTGGACAGCTGAGATAGTGCTTTAAAAAGCACAGACACACACTGAAATATTTTGTCATTCAAATAATGGGAAAATACCCATGTCAAAACTACTGTCAGCCCTACATACTGCTCTTTAATGTACCCTCAACTCCCTGGGAGTCTAGGACTGGAGCACTCCAGCTCTCTTATCACTAAGCCAATATTTTGCAGCTCATCTCATAAGCATACTATTAATGACTTGAGGAATACATGTATGTGAAACACAGGGAGTTTGGTGGCTTGTCTGGAAGATATATGTACAAGACTACATTCAGAGGTGGGACTGGAATCTGTCAAGCTCAACATGTAAATTAGCAGGGAATAATTTAGCCTTAGGAAGTAGCAATCATGCCAAGGAGAACAGCTAAGCCCCCCTCCTGTCCACCAAAAAAAACCCACCACAAACAAACAATGACAAAAGAAAACAGCAGAGAAAAACCACCAATAAAAATTGCTATCCTATTTTACGTATAGAGAGAGGAATAAAAGCTTGGATTTCTGAAATACAAGATGTAGAAAGATGTTGAAAACCAGCTTTCCTTTATCCTAGGGACTTGTTTTGGCTGGTAGACCCAGTAAGAAAGGCAAACAGAGATATAAAGGTTCATAGAAGGATTAAAAAGATCTTAGAAAAACTCAAAAGACACAAAAAGCTCTCAGAGAGTTGAAGCTGGGAGGGACCATTTTCACAGACAGGTTAACCAGAGGGATGGGATGGGATGGGATGGACCAGGTTGACCTTTGAGATCATTGATTCCAACCTATCATCCAACACTATCTAATTAACTAAACCATAGCATCAAGCACCCCATCCAGTCACTTCCTAAACACCTCCAGTGATGGTGACTCCACCACCTCCCTGGGCAGCACATTCCAATGGCCAATCTCTCTTTCTATGAAGAACTTCTCCCTAACCTCCAGCCTAAACCTCCCTGGCGCAGCTTGAGACTGTGTCCTCTTGTTCTGGTGCTGGTTGCCTGGGAGAAGAGACCAACTGCCTCCTAGCTACAACCTCCCTTCAGGTAGTTGTAGATAGTAATAAGGTCTCCCCTGAGCCTCCTCTTCTCCAGGCTATGCAACCCCAGCTCCCTCAGCCTCTCCTCACAGGGCTGTGCTCCAAACCCCTCCCCAGCTTTGTTGCCCTAAGCAGCAAAACTGTGCAGACTCCATTTTTGAGAAGGGGAACTGAGCAGAGAATTGGCACCACAGCTAAGCCCAGGAACCCAGAGATGTCAGAGTATCCCATTACTGCCCAGACACAGCCCATGTTAAGGAGCACAAGATCTAATACAGGGGCCTAAGTTGAGTGGCGAGGACAGAGCATTCAACAAGGTTCGCAGCTACTGAACTGAGGTTTTGTTTTCTGTAGAGAAGCTAGACCAAAAATAATAGTGTGATTAAGTCTACATTCTGCTTACTTTGAAGACAATTGTATTTGAATATTTCTGCAAGTCTCTTGTTCCTTCAGGAACAGTTCCTAGTTTAAAATCATCAGGCGTGTGTATAGACAGAACTCCTACAGAGAAAAATAACTGCTGATAACATTAAATAATTTAGGTAAATATTCATATACCTCACAGTAAATAACACACAAATTGCTGAGCTTGTGCCTCTTCACCTCTACCAAGGTTTTTGTAAGCTGCTTCTGGTTTTATTCCTCTCTCTCCTACTTGACAAGGTACCACTTACACATAAAACCCACTGCAAAATCTATTAGCTATACTTTTTTCCCCCAGCATTTTTAATTTGCCTACAGTGCAAATACCTTTGATGAATTTAGCTTCTCTTTGCTGAAGATCACTTGAATACTTTTTAAGAACTTATGAACTGTTTACTGATCCCCCCAATTATTCTATTCAGCACAAGTTTTCGGTTGGTTGGTCGGTCTGTGCTTTACATTATTGTCTGTCCCATTTTATAGCCAACAAAATCAGGTATGGAATATCTGTCCTCTTCTTTTGAAAGGTGAGTTGCTTGATAACCTTGTCAGAGCGTGCAGAGCAGCGACTGGATTGCCAGGATGTCTACACAGCCTCTGAGTGATGGCCAGGAGAATGTGGATACCTGGCACTAGCAGAGCAAGGGTGTTTGTGCCAGCTGGAGCTCAGGAGCATTCTGGTGTCACAGAGAGAAAAACTCAACCCTTCAGCAGACAATAAAGAAAAAAAAATTCCCCATTGACTTCAGTATTGCCAGCATGCACTTGGCATCTCTCTTTCCCAGATGGCAGAAAGGGATTAATCTGAGTGTCCTCTCTTCTCTCCCACCAGAGGAATAAAGCCTAGTCATATGGGGAAGGCAATATTGTATTGAAAATCTCCAGTCACTGTCATGTGTGAACATACACAAACCTACCCTGGCTTCATCAGATGTGTAGCTCCTACAGATAAGGATGCTAGGGGTTGGAAGGGACCTCTGGAGATCATCTAGTCCAACCCCCCTGCCAGAGCAGGCACAGCAATAAGGTTTGTACTGGAATCTTCCTAGTATGCAGTCTCATCTTTTAAGTGCAGTGAAGTTCAAATCACAGCATATAAGGATAAAAACTGATTTACTCCATTGCAAGACCATTTCAGAATCATAGAATCAATTTGATTGGCAAAGACCTTTAAACTCATTGAGTTCAACCATTATTTAACTCTACCAAAGTCTGCTGCTAAACAATGTCCCTCAGCACCACACAATTTTTGTTAATTTTTATTTTATCTAACATAGATTTTATCTTCAAGTTCAAAAGGGACTTGAATGCAGTCAGGCATTGCAGTCATAGAATCAATAAGGTTGGAAAAGACCTCAAAGATCATCAAGGCCAACCTGTCACCCAACACCTCATGACACCAAGTGCCACATCTAATCCCCTCTTGAACACCTCCAGGGATGGTGACTCCACCACCTCCCTGGGCAGCACATTCCAATGGCTAACAACTCTGGGAAGAACTTTCTCCTCACCTTGAGCCTAAACTTTCCCTGGCACAGCTTGAGACTGTGTCCTCTTGTTCTGGTGCAGGTTGCCTGGGAGAAGAGATCCACCCCCACCTGGCTACAACCTCCCTTCAGGTAATTGTAGAGAGCAATGAGGTCTCCCCTGAGCCTCCTCTTCTCCAGGCTAAGCAACCCCAGCTCCCTCAGCCTCTCCTCACAGGGCTTGTGCTCAAGGCCTCTCCCCAGCCTCATTGCCCTTCTCTGGACATGTTCAAGAGTCTCAAAATGTCCTTCTTAAATTGAGGGGCCCAGAACTGGACACAGTCATGTTAACTTATTATAACCTCCATCTTAATGGAATTACTCTTTTTCATGCTGTTTTTCACATCAGCCTTTAGAGATGAAACCAAAATAAATATGTGCAGTGTTCATATATCAACATTTTCTTCTTAACCAGCAGCACAGCTACCATATTTTTATCACTAAATTCTCCAGAGTTGAATTGTTTGTTTCCAGGCATGTACTCTGCATTCCTTTTATTAGGTCAGCTCTTTTGAGGCTCTTTAGTCAACAACATGTGGATTCTTATTTTTTCTATTGTCTGTCTGACAGTTTAAAGTAGCCTGGTTGTTGGTGCCATTTTCCTTTGTTTGACATTATCATAGTATCAGTATCAGAAGGGACCACAAGGATCATCTAGTTCCAACCCCCCTGCCAGGGGCAGGGACACCCTACACTGGATCAGGCTGGCCAGAGCCTCATCCAGCCTGGGCTTAAACACCTCCAGGGACAGGGCCTCAACCACCTCCCTGGACAACCCATTCCAGGGCTTCACCACTCTCATGGGGAAGAACTTCCTCCTCACATCCAGCCTGAATCTCCCCACCTCCAGCTTCATTCCATTCCCCCTAGTCCTATCTTTTTTATACACTTTTGCACTTTGATTAGAGATTGCATCTTCTAAAGTACAATATTGGGTCTTGAATTTCTGCAGGAAATCTGAACTCCTTTGCAGTGCTTCAAGGAAACTTAAACATCAGGGTTAGGTCCCTGAAAAATACATGAAGTTTTGGTTATTTGTGGTCTGAAAATGAAATGTAGGCTGCTGACCAGAGCTCATTTTTAGACTTTTTGTGGCCATAAATAAAACTGGATGGTTTTAGAATCACTTATGCTAGAACTCAACTATTGAATGGCTAAAGTCAGTGTCAATAAAGTCATCTCAAAGACGTCTGACACAGAGGGAGCAACGTATCATAGGAACAGACACATATCACAAAAGGCTGCTTATTCACACTGTGTCTATGCTTATGTGAGTTTAACAATCACACCTCCACGAGGGCAAAGCCCTGTCAATCAACCTAAGAAATCCAAGTAAAAACACTAATATTGCTAGTAATTAAATTTAGTACAAGGGTAGATCTCTTCAGAGAGAAGCTGGATGTAAATTTGCTACAGAATATAGAGCATCAAGGCAAAATCTGAAACTGGCTTAAATAGCACAGTAGAATAGAATTGAACAAAATAGAATAACACAGAATAAACCAGGTTGGAAAAGAACTTTGAGATCAAGTCCAACCTATCATCCAACACCACCTGATCAACTAAACCATGGCACCAAGCATCCTATCCAGTCACCTCTTAAATACCTCCAGGGATGGTGACTCCACCACCTCCCTGGGCAGAACATTCCACTGACCAATTTCTCTGTGAAGAACTTCTTCCTAACCTCCAGCTTAAACCTCTCCTGGTGCAGCTTGAGACTGTGTCCTCTTGTTCTGCTGCTCGTTGCCTGGGAGAAGAGACCAACCCCCACCCGGCTACAACCTCCCTTCAGGTAGCTGTAGATGGCACTAAGGTCTGCCCTGGGTCTCCCCTGAGAATCCTCTTCTGCAGGCTAAGCAACCCCAGCTCCCTCAGCCTCTCCTCACAGGGCTGTGCTCCAGACCCCTCCCCAGCTTTGTTGCCCTTCTCTGGACACCTTCCAGCAACTCAACATTTTTCCTAAACTGAGGGGCCCAGAACTGGACACAGTACTGAAAGTGTGGCCTAACCAGTGCTGAGTACAGGGCAGAATGGCCTTCTTGGCCACCTGGGCTCACTGCTGGCTCATGTTCAGCCTACTAACAACCAGTACCCCCAGGTCCCTTTCTGCCTGGCTGCTCACCAGCCACTCTGACCCCAGCCTGTAGCACTGCCTGGGGTTGTTGTGGCCAATGTGTAGAACCTGGCACTTAGATGTGTTCAATCTCATGCCCTTGGACTCTGCCCATCTGTCCAGCCTGTCGAGGTCCCTCTGCAGAGCTCTCCTACCCTCTAACAGATTAACTTCTGGCCCCAGTTTGGTGTCATCTGCAAACTTAGTGATGATGGACTCAATACCCTCACACAGATCATCGATAAAGATATTAAAGAGCATAGGGCCCAGCAGTGATGCCTGGGGAACACCACTAGTGTCTGGCTGCCAGTTGGATGGGGCACCATTCACCACCAGCACAGTAGGTGGTGTAGAAGCTAGACCCTTTGCACCATTCATAGTTTCATAGTTTCAGTTAGGGTTGGAAGGGACCACAAGGATCATCCAGCTCCAACCCCCCTGCCATGGGCAGGGACACTCTACCCTAGATCAGGCTGGACAGAGCCTCATCCAGCCTGGTCTTAAACACCTCAAGGGACGGGGCCTCAACCACCTCCCTGGACAACCCATTCCAGGCCTTCACCACCCTCACGGTGAAGAACTTCCTCCTCATGTCCAGCCTGAATCTCCCCACCTCCAGCTTCATTCCATTCCCCCTAGTCCTATCACTCCCTGATAGCCTGAAAAGTCCCTCCCCAGCCTTCTTGTAGGCCCCCTTCAGATACTGGAAGGCCACAATGAGGTCACCTGGGAGCCTTCTCTTCTCCAGACTGAACAGCCCCAACTCCTTCAGTCTGTCCTCACAGGAGAGGTGCTCCAGCCCTCTGCTCATCCTCGTGGCCCTGCTCTGGACACCTTCCAGCACCTCCAGATCCCTCTGGGAATAGGGGCTCCAGAACTGGACGCAGTACTCCAGGTGGGGCCTCACCAGAGCTGAGTAGAGGGGGAGAATCACCTCCCTTGACCTGCTGGCCACACTTCTCCTGATGCAGCCCAGGATCTGTATGTAGCATTAACTTCTATGCCCAAAAATACACAACAGCCCATAAAAATCAATCTGTAAATAGTGCCCTTGGCAATTAAGTTATAGAATTAAGGATGAGTGGAAACTTTGGAGCATATTTAATAGTGAATTGTACAGCTGCACTCATTTTTCAGGCCTTTCAGTATCACTCAGAAAACGTATCTTCAGTGGTAATGCAACAGGCAAAGGTTGAAGAGCATAGTGTGCCCCTTTTCTCAGGGGGCTTCATTATGCAAATCATAATGACAACACTAAAAACTGAACAAGAAAGTGCAGGCAGGAAGCAAGAACCATCTCTGAGGCTGTGAAATGGAGGTTTGTGACAAGGAGACTTCTGGAATTATTTTTATATAGGTTCTTGTTCAGCAGGAAAGTCACGTTTGGAATGTGACTGAAGCAGCTCATCTCCATCTCCTCTCAAAACTGGAAATGGTGATTTGCAAATGAATAGGATGGTACAGCTCCGGGTGATTTTCAATGCACCTTTCCTGAAGCATAACCTCAGGGTAACAATGAAGCTCATAAAAGAAGAGAATCAGTTGCATTGCCCAGAAAAGACTGAAAAAAAGATAAGGACAGATTCCAGGCACGGGTAGGTCATCCTGTGCAGAGATATATAATGACTATGACTAAAGTCAGCTACACCAGAATGGCTGAGATGGCTTCAATCTTCATCAGTTGGCCAAAATCAAGAACTGGGGTTCAGTTCAACATATTGGTAAGTTACTACTGCTGTCCAGACCCCACTGAATTCAAAATGGACAGCTTCATTTTAGCTGCATGCCATTTTAAACACATGTGCAGAGATTAGTGGCCGAATGAAAGTGAAGAGAACAGAGGAAGACAAAAACCAAAAGCAGAGATGGAGATGGAAGAGGAGAGAGAAGCAGCAGCAGCACCATTGTTAGGTGACTGCTCAAGAGCACTTCTGAACCAGCAGCCTGCTGCAAGAGGAGGCAGTGGAGCAGAGGAATGTGAGATTTGGACAGGTAGTTTGGACTAGAAGCAATGTTTCTTTATTCTTTTCTAATGCTTATCTCATTGTGGTATAAGCTGTTAATTACAATATATTAATCTCTTCCCGGAAGGAAAGCAACTACAGGTCCCAGCCACCGCCATAATAGCCACTGAGTCTGACAAAGGAATTATCTCAAAGACAGCTTGAGGCAGGAGCAGACTTTTCCCCTGCTGAGATATTGTCCAAAGACTATTTTATTACTCTTTTTTTTTCCCCCCTCACAGAAGTGTTTCACTTTGTTAAGCACCTGTGATCCCAATCTTCCTTCCTAGACGTTCCAGAGTTTGGGGCATCTCTGTATTTGCAGGGTGCAAAATCTCTGGCTTGTAACTTGAGAAAAAAGGATTCCCATGTTGATGTGTCACAGCCTTTCCTCTGGTACTGAGGACATGTGTGCCTTTTAGTGTTCCAGTTCTCCATTTGTAAAGCAGTGGAGGTAGTACTTCCCTACTTTAGTAGTGTGACACAAGGACAGGGGCATTAGAAGTTCAGAGGTAGGCAGATACTCCATAAATGGGTGCTGTAAATATGTACAAGATAAGAAGACAGAGCTATAGCCTCTTAGACAAGTGACTGTCAGCAGTAATATATGGCAGCTAGAAAAAAATATTAAACAAAGTGGAAATCCATAGTAACAGCTTTAGGAATAACTATGGGAAATAAAAGCAAATGCGATTACTTTATCTAAAGAGAACTATTTTGAACTGAACTACAAGAGGTCATCTCAGAGCAGTGGAAACATTACCTTAGCCTTGCTTGATTTTTAATTATCTCTAGCTGGCCAGAGCTATTGGGTATTTGAGAGAATTTTAATGCTTTCAACTGCAATTTAGGTAACAGTAACAAAACCCATGGATTTTTCTCTCTAATCTCTCCCTTTGAGTATCTGCTAAAGACATCATCAGTTAAATCGTTCATTTTCCATGCTTTTTATAGCATTTCAACGACAAACTGCCAATTAGACATCAGTTTAACAGAAAGGTTCTTAAGAAAAGAAAAGAAACAACAACACAAAAAACCCACCAAAAAAGGTAGAATAAAACCCACTCATCATTACAGCGGGAAAGCAGAAGATCTACTTTAAAGAAAGAGAAAATAAAATGTAAAGGAACTTCATGGTTTTGGCATCTTTCCAGAGCTTCTGCTCTCTAGTTTGAATGAAAAGAAAACTCTGTCTTTGCTCTATGTTATTAGCAGTCCTGCATGGAACTGTAATCCTTAGTGGAGACTCCCTGGAAAAATCTCTGCCTTTTCTGGGGAATCAGTGGGGGAGAGACATTTTGAATGGCTACTTTTTAACTCTGAATATGATTCACTGAAAGGGGATAAAAGCATTAGGAAAGGATGATGAATGTAGCTGAATTCTACACCGGTTAAACCTGCGATGAAAATAATAATTAAGGATTAAAATTAAAACTATCAGGCAGCTTCACACACTGAATAGGGCTCTGCATAAAATTTCCTGGAAATCAATGCTGTGCTTCATTGCATGATGCAAAGTTATAATCTTTCATCTTTTAATACTCAACATACCTAGAGTGCTTTTAAAACAGTATTAGCTAAGTATCTTTAAAAGGATCTTGTTATAGTGGAAAACTGGGAAAAAAACATTAAAAAAATAATGGATATCCATCTCAGTGTAAGAGAAAACAAAACTCCAGGCAGAACTGTTGCTGAACTAGGAGAAGAGGGAATGGATTGAAGCTTGGGGAGGGTAGTTTTAAATTGGGTATTAGGAAGAAATTCTTTACAGTGAGGGTGGTGAGACACTGGAACAGGTTGCCCAGGGAGGTCATGGACGTTCTCTCCCTGGAGGTGTTCAAAGTCAGGCTGGATGTGGCCTTGAGCAGCCTGGTCTAGTGGAAGGTCAACCTGACAGTGCCAGGGGGGTTAGAACAAGACCTTTAAGGGCCCTTCCAACCCAAAACATTCTGTGAATCTATGAATTTATAACCTCCGTCCTTGAGTCTTGTCCAGTGTGGATTGTATCCTATTTTGCTTGTCAATTTGTGTGAACAGCTCCCTCACTGACAGTTGGACTCGATGATCTTGGAGGTCTTTTCCAACCTTAAGGATTGCATGAATCTATGATCCCATATTTTCTGAAAATGCCCCAAACTAATTTTCAAGACTCAGTTGCTCTAAGAACCCAATGGATTGCCTGCTCAAACAAGTGAGAAGAATTCATTGTGCTTTCAAAATGTTTACTGTTTAAAAGGATTCTTGGAGTTTGACAGCTTCTCACCCAATTATCTGCACTGAAACTCTGGAGGGCTGGTGTTCTTTTTCTCTTTAGAGCTCTGTTTTCTGTCAGAGTGGGGGAATTCTGAAAAAAAGTAACATCCTATACAAAACTTAAAGGAATTGGAGACTTAACTGGGATAATTTCCATTTTACATCTTGACTAGTTCTCTGATCAGCTGGGGTTTTTTTTTCCCCCCATTGTGCTTCCCTAGAGCTGGCAGACTGGGTACTGTTTAATCTTGAAAGAATATTCTTCCTTTATGAAGCTGGGTCAGGTTTTTCTGAGCACAGAAGAAATTTCCTTTTCATAATTTCCTTTAGATTAATCCTTTTGTACCTCAGTGCCTCACACCTAAATATGTTCTAGTGAAGGCAGCAGATGAAAGTAGTCAAAGTTAGACAATTTCCATGAGGAAAAAAAAAAAGAGACAAAAAAAAATATTTCTATGGCCTTTATTCTAAGTAGCAGGAAAATTTTCAAGTCAAGGGCCAAAAAAAAGGCAGAAAATGACAGAGGAAATTTATTGTAGGTTACTTTCTTTCATGTACTTCACCACAGTCAAGACAGAGGCACTGTATGTATTACGATGCCAGAATTCAGTGATTCTTTGACCTGTTTACCCAAGGCTTAGCTGAATCTCCAGGGCTGAACAATTTGAGACCTGTGGAGATCCTTTGCAAGTTATCAAAACATTTCTAAAAGGAGGAGTGAAAATGAAAAAGCCACCAGTGTCAAAGCCTAGACCAGCTTTCTGGACTGATTATTAGGTAAAAAAGGAGGCCACCTGTTTTTAAGGTGGTATTTAATACTCCATCAGTTCAGTATTTAATACTCCATCAGTTCACTATCCAAGCATAAAGAATGAACTACTTTTGGCTCATCTGACCATATTTAAGCTTTTTTTGGTCCAAGTTGTCTATTTGTGCAAAGCATTAGAGTTAGAATTTGGATCAGTCAAACCCCTATAGCTAAGACACTGACCAGCTAGCTGTTCACTAACTCCCTTCACATTCCCACCACCACCATATAGTAAGCTAGAATCAGTTTCAAAGGCAGATTCCTGAGCTTGTCTTTTTCAACATAAATGAAAGTACATTTAAATCCACAACACACTAAAATCTAATCTTTTAACACTACAGCAACAAAAGCACTCTATTAAGCAGCACACCTCCCTGGGAATTGAAATCCCTTTCAGCAAATGTTGTTTAAAGTCCAAAGGGCAGCCCTTCTACTTGCATTCCTACTGACTTCTCACAGCATCTGCCAGAAGTGAGCAAAACTCTCCAATAAAATAGCAGTTAGCAAAGTCTGCAAAGGTCATTCTTATGGAGTCAGCATCCAGTAGTGAAAGGATAGACTGTAAAAACAATCTCAAGCTCCACTTTTCGGTGGTGTCCAAATTGTTACCAGCAACAGAAGAATTTTGAATAGAAAAAGCTGCTCTCATTTTTTTTCCTGCACAGAAATATTTAAAAACAATATTGATGAGATATAAAAGAAAGCTATGAAGATCTAAAAGAAGGCTAAGAAGGCGACCAGGACAATGGATCTTGTCTGGTTAGGCCACACCTTGAGTCCTGTGTCCAGTTCTGGGCCCCTCAGTTCAGGAAGGATGTTGACTTGCTGGAACATGTCCAGAGAAGGGCAACAAAGTTGGTGAGGGGTTTGGAACACAAGCCCTATGAGGAGAGGCTGAGGGAGCTGGGGTTGCTTAGCCTGGAGAAGAGGAGGCTCAGGGGCGACCTCATTGCTCTCTCCAACTCCCTGAAGGGAGGTTGTAGACAGGTGGGGGTTGATCTCTTCTCCCAGGCAACCACCACCAGAACAAGAGGAAACAGTCTCAAGCTGTGCCAGGGGAGGTTTAGGCTGGAGGTTAGGAAGAAGTTCTACACAGAGGGAGTGATTGCCCATTGGAATGGGCTGCCTGGGGAAGTGGAAGAGTCACCATCATTGGAGGTGTTCAGGAGGAGATGTGATAGGGTGCTTGGTGCCATGGTTAGTTGATTAGGTGGTGTTGGATGATAGGTTGGACGCAATGATCTTGAAAGTCGTTTCCAACCTGGTTCATTCTGTTCTATTCCATTGTTAGAAGGTGAGCTTTGGCAAGCAACAAGCATCTTTCAACCCATCTCTTTAGGATAAATTTCTGCTTAAAGAGAATGTTCATGATAGCAAATACTTATCATGGGAAGTGCTAAGGAGAAGCCAGGTTGCTATTCATGGCACGGAAAACATTTCATGTAAGGGCCCCTATGCAGTAATTACTATCCTATAAAACACTAGTGCTTCATTTAGCATCCATTTATCTGGCATAATGAAAATCAAGCCATGAATGAAACTTGGACTTAATTCAGGGTCGAGGTAGATTCTCCAGCACTGTAATAGTCTGCATTCACATCATCATCTGGAGCTTCACCAAAGTGTCCCTAAGATGGTTCTGCAATACTAATTTTGGAGGTTTGTTAGGGATTTTTAAAGTTCTCAATTTTTATACTGTAATTCTCCCCCCACTGCCCTTTGTACTCTTGGTCATACACTGTGCTCTTCAAAGCTTATTCTTCCTTCTGTACAATAGAATCAACCAGGTTGGAGAAGACCTCAGAGATCATAAAGTCCAATCTATTAACTAATACCTCATGACTAACTAAACCATGGTTCCAAGTGCCACATCCAATCCCTTTTTGAACACCTCCAAGGACAGTTTCTCCACCACCTCCCTGGGCAGCAATTCCAATGGACAATCTCTCTTTCTGTGAGGAACTTTCTCCTCATCTCCAGCCTAAACCTCCCCTGGCACAGCTTAAGGCTGTGTCCTCTTGTTCTGGTGCTGGTTGCCTGGGAGAAGAGACCAACCCCCACCTGGCTACAACCTCCCTTCAGGTAGTTGTAGAGAGCAATAAGGCCTCCCCTCAGCCTCCTCTTCTCCAGGCTAAGCAGCCCCAGCTCCCTCAGCCTCTCCTCCTAAGGCTTGTGCTCAAGACTTCTCCCCAGCCTCACTGCCCTTCTCTGGACATTCAAGTACTTCAATAATACTATGCAGCATTATAAGCTGTCACAGAGGGGTTTATTTCAGTTAAACATCTCTGTTAGGTATACATGTGTGTGCTGGTTCTCCTTTGCTTTGTGTCCTTTTTAATTTGGAAGTCACTGAGGATCCTAAATTATGATCAAGATTTTCTTGCCCATTTTTCACCGAGATGAACATTAATAATAAATGTTTGTTTCTTGATATTTCCTGAGGCACAGTGACCACTAATATTGTAGTTATCACATAACAACTCAGACATAACTGTTTCTCAAAAAGCTCCCCTGATTTGCTTTCAACTGAAGGCAGACTTTCTAGGTGACTAATTCTTAATCAACAGCCCGAAGAATAAATTGAGCACGAATTGAGGAGCTATTTTGCTAATGTATGGCCTGACTGAGCACTTGTTCTATTTAGGTGTACACAGTGATTTCCATAATGACCAATTTATGGGATGTTACCATCTCCTTGATCTTGTAAAGTTTGTGTTTTCTGAATCTTTTTGATCTTTCTCATAAAACAATAAGTATGTAACAGTAGTGAGTTCGTCGTATCAGGACTTGAAACTGCTGGATAAGTACCTCCACTTATTCCTTTCCCCATGTATAAAACTCCTTCAGGCACATGCAATTCCTAAATAAAATAGCTATTTTTGTCCTTCCTGTATATGACACACAATATACAGTACTTAATGTTTAATATTCTACTATGTGGGGAAATTACTGTCCTGTCAACATTCCCTTTCGTTGCTTTTTACTGGGAGACCTCTCTTTAGACTTTTCCAGAGGGGGGGTGTGTGTAAATAAGCAAATAAATATTTGAATATATTTGTGTGTATAAATAAATAACATTTTAAATATGCCTTTGAATAAACAAATATATTTACATATACATTTGGAATAGAATAAACCAGGTTGGAAGAGACCTTTGAGATCATCACGTCCAACCTGTCATCCAACACCACCTGATCAACTAAACCACGCAACCAAGCACCCCATCCAGTCTCTTCCTAAACACCTCCAGTGATGGTGACTGCACCACCTCCCTGGGCAGCACATTCCAATGGCCAATCTCTCTTTCTGGGAAGAATTTCTTCCTAACATCCACCCCAAACCTCCCTTGGCACAGCTTGAGACTGCGTCCTCTTGTTCTGGTGCTGGTTGCCTGTGAGAACCCCACCTGGCTACAACCTCCCTGCAGGGAGCTGTAGAGAGCAAGAAGGTCTCCCCTGAGCCTCCTTTTCTCCATGCTAAGCAACCCCAGCTCCCTCAGCCTCTCCTCACAGGGCTGTGCTCCAAACCCCTCCCCAGCTTTGTTGCCCTTCTCTGGACACCTTCCAGCAACTCAACATCTTTCCTAAACTGAGGAGCCCAGAACTGGGCACAGGACTAGAGAAGTGACCTAAGCAGTACTGAGCACAGGGCTCAATGACTTCCCTGCTCCTGCTGGCCACACTGTTCCTGATACAGGCCAGGATGCCGTTGGCCTTCTTGGCCACCTGGGCACACTGCTGATTGCCTCTGACTTTTTAGCCATTACTTAAATTTTACCAAAACAGATTTTTTTTTTCTACTAACATGGAAATACAACTTCTGTGGTCACACATTTCCTTGTTTTGATCTCCCTTGTAAGTACTAAAATCATGTCATGATATTTTCAACCTGATGACTGAAATCAAGAAATTCTGAGAGTTTTACTATGAAAGCAGCATGGGCAATGAAGAAAATGTTTCCTGCAAATACCATTTCCATATTTAAGTGGATTTACTTCAGTCTGGTTCAGTTGGCTTTCTGGTTCACATTCAGCAAATATCTTATTAAATATAGTGACAGAAAAGGCTAATAAAAATAATCATTCTGTTGCTGATATTAGTGATGTTAGCTGAGAATAAATTCAGTTTTATTGAAACACATTTGTCTCAGAAATGGGAATTCAAGAGGTCTCCCTTCTTTAAAAGGCAAGTAGATATAATAACTATTTATATAGCTATTGTGTTGCCTCATTTACAATTAAAATGACCAGAAATCTATGTTGAATATTAACAATATTGCATTCAGTAACTGAATATAGTGAAAGAGCAGAGATACGAGCTACAGAACAAACATTCACCTCCCTTATTATCCATGGCAAACTACTGAATCAAGGAACAAACTGAAGAATATCATTATGTGTGTGTGAATGACATGTTAGCAAACAAAACATCTTGCCAATGGCACATTCTGAAACAGACTCAGGATCCTGATTCACAGTCTCCTGTGACAGCCAACAGATAAATCTGCTGCTACAATGTTCAAGGTCTTTATTTACTTAATTGTACTTATAGTATTATTCAGCTTTAGCTCAAAAGGATTATGCAGAAGATTATTGCTTATGTCCCTAAACCATCATTTGCTCTGAAAAGTTGCATAGAGCATAGAACTAGTTTGGGTGACTATGTGCCTTCTATAAACAAACATCTAAATTTCAGTTGCAGCACAGAAAATTACCATGCAAGTACAGCTGAGGTGATGCACTGAGTGATTTGTAGCAGAATGGAGGAAGAAAGCACTGCCTGAGATACTCTTTACAGGGAGGAGGCCCAAGATAGGAGCATAATTTGATAGACCTCAAGACCTTTGTGCTTTACAGACTAACCAGAATGGACAATCACCATTCCACTTAATTTCATCCTTCTGTTTCTTACATGGATTTTTACCTACCTATCTACCCACCTTGCTCTCTCTCTATATATATGTTTATACATCCTTCCGGTATCACAGTATCGCCAAGGTTGGAAGAGACCTCAAAGATCATCGAGTCCAACCTGGCACCACAGACCAAGTGCCACATCCAATCCCCTCTTGAACACCTCCAGGGATGGGGACTCCACCACCTCCCTGGGCAGCCCATTCCAATGGCCAACAACTCTCTCTGGGAAGAACTTTCTCCTCACCTCCAGCCTAAACTTCCCTTGGTGCCACTTGAGACTCTGTCCTCTTGTTCTGGTGCTGGTTGCTAGAGAGAAGAGACCAACCACTTCCTGGCTACAACCACCTTTCAGGTAGTTGTAGAGAGCAATGAGGTCTCCCCTGAGCCTCCTCTTCTCCAGGATAAACAATCCCAACTCCCTCAGCCTCTCCTCATAGGGTTGTGCTCAAGGCCTCTCCCCAGCCTCGTTGCCCTTCTCTGGACAGGTTCAAGTGTCTCAATGTCCTTCCTAAACTGAGGGGCCCAGAACTGGACACAGTACTGAAGGTAAGTATATTACATATATATATATATATATAATTATAAAGAATGCAGAAGTAAAATCTATGTTATTAATAATTCCTGTACTGAGCTTGAGTGCACACACTGTCTTATTTCAAATGAAACAAGGGTACAAGTGTGGGAAATAAATTGGATTAGGTTAGCAAGGTAAATGAATTTCAGAAGAACTGAGTTATTAAAAAAATGTTAACAGCAAAAATCTTTTTCTTTCACTATAATAAAGACACTGAGGTGCTGGAGTGTGTCCAGAGAAGGGCTGTGAAGCTGGTGAGGAGTTTGGAGAACAGGACTTATGAGGAGAAGCTGAGGGAGCTGGGATTGTTTATCCTGAAGATGACAAGGCTGAGAGGAGACCTTACTGCTCTCTATAGCTACCTGAACAGAGATTGTAGTGTAGGCCAGTGTTGGCCTCGGCTCCCAAGTAACTAACAACAGGAAAATAGAATAGAATAGAATAGAATAGAATAGAATAGAATAGAATAGAATAGAAGAATAGACCTTGCAGAACATCGAGTCCAACCTATCACCCAACACCATCTAATCAACTAAACCATGGCACCAAGCACCCCACCCAGTCTCTTTCTAAACACCTCCAATGATGGTGACTCGACCACCTCCCTGGGCAGCACATTCCAATGGCCAATCTCTCTTTCTGGGAAGAACTTCTTCCTAACCTCCAGCCTAAACCTCCCCTGGTGCAGCTTGAGGCTGTGTCCTCTTGTTCCAGTGCTGGTTGCCTGGGAGAAGAGATCAGCTCCCACCTGGCTACAACCTCCCTTCAGGTAGTGGTAGAGAGCAAGAAGGTCTCCCCTGAGCCTCCTCTTCTCCAGGCTAAGCAACCCCAGCTCCCTCAGCCTCTTCTCATTGTGCTTGTGCTCCAAACCCCTCACCAACTTTATTGCCCTTAAAGAGGTAACAGCATCAAGTTCTGTCAGGGAAGGTTTAGTTTGGATATTAGGAAAACTTTCTTAACTGAAGGAGTGGTCAGGCAAGGAAGTGGAGTCACCATCTCTGAAGGTGTTAAAGACAAAGACAGATGTGGCACTTTGGGACATGGTGTAATGGTCTTGGAGGTGTTGGGTAGAAGGCTGGACTTGATGATGTTAGAGGTCATGTCCAACCTCAATCATTCCATCATGCCATGAGTCTATAAACAACTGCTTAATCAGAACCAAGAACTGAAAGCAGCTTCTCCTACAAGATCTCCTTATAAAATGATCTCCTGAAATGTTTTCTCACCAAAAATTCTGGCCAAATCAGTGACTATGGAGAGACTCTCTGAGCTTAAAAACACAAAAAGCAGCTCTGAGAGCACGGCTGTAGAACTGCAGATTCCCTGCTGTTCTTGGCTTTACAGTTTCCTATGGCACAGTTAGTGTGGTTTGATAATATCCAGCTATGTACAACAGATGAGCTGCTGCACACTTTCATTTACTGCTTTAAGCATTTAAAAACCACAGAAGATAGGAAATTGCAATATGCAGCTGAACTTCTCCAAGCCAGATCCTGGTAGATTCAGGGTTACCTGCCATAACAGACATTCAGCCAAGCCCACCAGGAGTGCTGAAGCCATTGACAATGCCTGGGCTTTAAAAAGACTGAGATTAACTCACTTCTGCTCTTTGGGGCCTAATGGTTTGGCAGACTGATGAAGCTTGCAAGAAGCTCAGACATAAGGTAATTGCCTCCTCTTTTTTAATATATATTAGCAATTATGTGTTAAGTAATGTACCAGTAATATTCTATCCTTTTCTCCCAGGCTTAATGTGATCCTTCATGAGATTCTTTTTGCTCTTGAAGGCTGCAAATTTGCTTCATGTCAAAATGAGATCCTTGTTCTTATCTTCTAGTATATTGTGGTTTGTAGGAGTCCCTCTTATGTTCACTTTTATTTGAGGGTGCTACTATTATGTTTCAGAGGAGGAATACTGGAACACAATCAATTAATCCCTAGGAAAATGTTAGTAATGTTGTCTACTGCTTAATTGTGCCTCACACAAAACCAAATCCCACTTGAATTGTCAAATTAATAGGTCATTGTGAGAAAACCCTTTGCACAATCTCCTACTTCTACAGGTTTGAAACAAGAGAATTCCTTTTGGATTCTGTCTCAACAGGTCCATGTCTGTCTTGTACCATGGGCCCAATCCAGTGCTACAGGTGAGGTCTCAGGAGAGTTGAGCAGAGGGGGACCATCACTTCCCTCAACCTACTGGTCATGCTTCTTTTTGCGCAACCCAGGATACCATTGGCTTTTTGGGCTGCAAGTGTGAATAGAATAGGTTGGAAAAGACCTTCAAGATCATCAAGTCCAACCCGTCACCTAACACCATCATTACCAACTGACAACCAATTTTTCTTCCATCAGTACCTCCAAGTCCTTTGCCATAGGTTGGCTCTCAATCCATTTATCCCTCAGTCTGTGCTGATACCAAGGATTGCCCCAACCCAAGTACAGCACATGAGCCAGTTCCTCAAAGCTGCCAAGGTCCCTCTGAACGCCATCCCTTACCTCCAGCAAACTGACTGCACCACCCAGCTTGGTGTCATCTGCAAACTGGCTGAGGGAGAAATCAATCCCACTGTGTCACTGACAAAGATAATGATTTTTTTTGGACAGGGAACCATTGAGTACAAATCTTTGGATGAGGCCATCCAGCCACTTCTTTATGCATCTAGCAGTTCATCTGTCAAACCCCTATCCCTTCGATTTGCTGAGCAGAATGTTAAGGAACCTTATCAAGTCTTACAGAAGTCTACATAGATTACATCCATAGCTCTTCCCTTGTCTACTGATGCAGTCACTCCATTGTAGAAGGGTCACTAGATTAGTCAGGTGACTACTAATCCATAGCAGAGTGGGGAATATGTGCTGAACATATCAGCACAGCTGGAATACCTCTACAAAAAGAATGAAGAGAAACTGAGCCTCCAGGCAGAGCCTCACCCTGGTGAGAAGCATTGCTTCTTCACAGAGCCCTTTATAATCTTTACTAGTATTACTTCTCAGGCACTGATGGATCCTATAACAGCACTGCTAACAAACACACATCTCAGTCATTACACTGGCTAACCTTTGTTCCTACTGAAATCCTGATTCTCTGTTTCAGCACAAAGCAGTCCTTTTATCATCATTGGTTTCACTAAAGAATGACTTAATTACTATCTTTTGAAAAGAGAGCTTTGAAAAGCCACTCATTCCCACCCTCAGAACAGATGCTTCACCTCCTGCATCAGTTGCTCATTATCAGTTAATAGTTTAGGTTTATAAACAAAAATGAATGTTCTGCTGAACCTATATTAAGACTAACCCCTCTGATATTAAACTTCAATTTACTGTCCTCTTTGTCTGCCATAACTCCTGCACCCTATGTAATCTGAACTGTTTTCCAAGGCCTGAAACCAGACTCATTTCTAAACCTCCCTGTGACTTGTGAGTTCAAGGACACACTTTGACTTGTGGTGTCCCATCTGTCTAAAACTTATTTCCTCTTCTCCCTGAAGTCACTAAATCATTTCTTTAAATCTCACCTTAAAACCCTCCTGCTCTCTTTAACCTATGATTCACAACCTCTAGAAAACATTTTTGTGATATCCTTTATGAAGCATGCCCAGTAAAAAGGGAATTTATTGTAGTCTCATTGAAGAAGCCATATTTGGGGTACCAATGTGGCTGAATTAAAGGTCCTACAGAGTTCACACCAGATGGATTCTGCAAGGATCAGTCTATCAAAGGCTGAGCATTTACATCCACTCACCTGCAAACCTAATAGCTACATCCTTGCAGGCTTATAGACCACTGTCTTTCAAAGTTGTCTCTGAATTCATAACACCCACATGAGTTTTGCTAAGCTTCACCAAGGTGCCTATCTGGGCCCAGTAGAAGTGAATGAAGGGATATTTTGCCCTCCTCTTTCCATTTAGTGACTTGTACCATTTCCCTCATCCTTACTTTAGATACTCTCCAAGGAGAACAGAAGAATAAATGAAAAAATCACAGCAGTCCTCCACTGATCCAGCTAAAACAAGGATGAAGTTTCATCATTGTTTCCTTATCTAAGCAGTCTGTGAGAGATGGCAGATTTAGCTGTCTGTCACCAAATCTGAGCAAGACAAACAATTTGATCTTAGATTGCTTCTGGCCAATTCAGTGAGAAGATGCAGGGAGGTAAACCCACAAAGCCAGATGGGCTGCAGAGAGAGGGTGAGCTCTAAGAAAAGAGATGTGTGAAAATTAGTAGGATGGCATGGCACAAACCATACCATCCAGAAAAAAAAAACATGTTAGTATCTATTTATAAGGCTGGTATTCCTCCCCATTCACAACGAGCTCATCATTGTAGCAGGTAATTAATTGTCTGTACTGTTGAACAGGCCCTTTAAAATCTAGCATTTTGTTTAGCCTAGCTAAGCACTCTATGCTTCTCCTTGGTGTTATGTCTTGAAATAGCCTTTGGATAGAATTTCTTACTCTTTTTATTTAACTGACACTTGCTTGAACTTTCTCTTCATGTTTTCAAGCTCTGTATACAGGTCAAAACACTAGAAATGGAAGAGCAACATTCACATGACTCCCTGAGTTGTGACTTGAAAGCAACACTCTAAATATTTAAAGGCTTGCAATATATTTTTCAGTGCTGATAATACATCTTTTGCAACATATTAAATGGTGTGCATACATAAAGGCATTATACAGACATTTTCTGCATATAGCAAACAAGAGAGAGAGAAACAGACACAAATGCTAACACAGAGCTGTTAGCATCACACTCCTGCAATATGGATGTAGGACAGGTGCACAAGCAAAAACCTTTCTATCTCCTGAGTCATTATTTGCATAAGAGAAAAGAGGCTTTGCAGAAGTGGGTATAAATTCAGTGGAGCTACTTTCATTTGGCTTAAAGTATGGTTCTGAATGGGCAAATCTTTTTGATTGCTGTTTAGGAAAAATACACAATTTGCCCAAATTAGCAGTCAATTTGGATAGAAATATTGTTATGCAAATCTATTTTCAACAAAAGAAAAGAGCCCTTTATGATTTGTTGGTTTATGTTTATAGACCCAGAAAGAAAATCAACAAACCCAAAGCATGAAATGAGGATTTCAGTAATACTGTACACAGTAAAGCAACCCTGAGTTTGTGTGTGAGGGGTAGCTGAATGGGGAAAAAAAAATTGATTAAAAACAGAGGTCTAAATCTTTAATTCTGGGGCCCTCAGTTCATAACCATCAAATCTGCATTTCTTACCATATTCTCATACTTCATTGTCAGCTTGGACTCTCATTTCTAGGATGGATATACATAATGGATAGGCACTCCAGCAATGGTAATTAATAACAAGGATGAGTAACTACAATAAATCATGGATCTGTTGGGGAGGTCCAGTTGTATCTGGGAAAGTTATGACTAGCATTTATCCTAGCTCTAAATCCCTGCAACTCTGAGGGTGTTGTAATTCTTTAAAGTGACATCACTTCTTCAAAGTTCATGTTGTCATGCAGTCTGTGATCATACTGACTTCCAAGTCGGGTAACTTGTTAACACCTCAGCATTGCAAATGGCTCTAAAGCATGGTAAGTGAAGTATTACAGGAAAAAAAGTTCAACAAAAAGGTTTCTATTTATAAGAAATAGAGTTTGGATTGCCCTCACCCCACCCCCCCCAATGCACATCAATATAAGCAAATAAAATGAGATACTCACTCCTGTGATGTAACGAGGTCTGTACTGGATGGTTCCAAATAAGCCAAGTATGACTATAATAATGTGTATAAAATTTGCCAGGATGGGTGCCCACTGATAACCAAGGAAGTCAAATATTTGCCTCTCGAGTACAGTAACCTAGGATTCAAAAGCAAAAGCATAAATAGATTAGAAAAGACCAGAAAACATCTATTAGGGCATTTCCCCTTCCCATATGCAAGATAATTGCCCTGAGTTAAACCCAAAACAAAACAACAAGCAACAAAGCCACTTCAGTCAGCAGTAAAACAAAAAGAGTTTGCAATGTTTCACCTTCTTGTTTTAATGAAAGATGCATTTCTCACTGACACTTTACTGAGTTATATTCAAATTCACTGAAATATTCATGTGGGCAATTCGACCAAGATGCTGAACTGTTCACTAGGACGGTTTGTTTACAGGAGGAGAAACAAATCACTTTGTTATACACAAATAATATTGTTATACACACCAGGAAATGCTATAATGTTCCAGAGTATCAGTGCTGAAAGTAAGTGGCAGGCTTATGACCTCTCAGCTGCTTTGCTTCCATTCACAAACACCATCTTTCAGCCTAGTCTTGTCTCTCTAATTCCATTATTCACCTACTTTGTGATTTTCTTTTCCTCTCCCTCTATCCCCAGCTGTTTTGCCAATGGGCTTTTACCTGCAACTAAAAGCATGCAACTTTTTGACCTGGTTCTAGTGATAATGAGACTACTTCCTCCACTATTCACAAACATAGGCCAAAGTATAAGCTGTTACTCAAAACTCCAGATATTTAACTCTAAAAATTGAATGAAATGCATAACCCTGGGCTGTTGATGACTATTTTCAAGCAATACCATTCCAAGCAGCTAGCTCAGAAAGTAGAAAAACTACAATTCTACCAGAATCAGTAAAAACAGTTTCAGATCTCAAACAGCAGGTGTCCCTTAACTGTTGTTTGGGCATTAGGTCAAAATGCAGCACTGTATCCCAAACCACAGGCAGAATAGCATGTTGTGAACAACACCAATATTGATGTCAATATTAGAAAGCAATGTAAGGGTGAAGACAATTTAGGGAGAAACAAAACCAACTACACCAACAGCAGACACACAAAAGAAAGAAAAGGCAGGCAGCTTCTTCATGAAGTTTCATTAAATGAGAGGTGAATGTTTATTCAGCTTGTATTATGGGGTAAATCAATGGAATGTGGGGTATCTGCCACATATTACATTCAGTAAAACCAAAAGCAAACCACAAACCAACCGAAAAAAGTCCTTTGAGATCAAGTACCAAACAAATAATTAACTTCTGTTCTTCACTGTTTTGACATGACACAGGACAGTGGGAGAATTTCACAACGCAGTCCACTGGCACACCAACACCCTCCTTTCTGAAGTTAAGTAAGAAAATTTGCCATGCTAAAGGCAGCCTACACTAATACCAGCACTGCAAATGTATAGAGCATTAATTATGCAGCACTTGCTGGCATATGTTGAACTTTAAGACACGGATTGTGAGAAGAGCCCTGGGGAAGTTTCTTAGCCATATTTTGAATTTGAAAGTTCAGGATTTCATGTCAACTGTAAAATTCCTCTTTAAAACAAAGAATCCTTTCATGCAGGGCACTCAGTTTAAAGCCAGTCTTGGTATTTTGCCTACCATTTTATGCTGCAGATGCATTGACAGTAAGAGACTCTGGTCCTACGTTATGCAAGATTGAATTTGTGCTGCCTTACACCTCTCCCTAGCAAAGCAACACCATAAGAGAGTTCCCAGGACCTTACTGCTCTCTACAACGACCTGAAGGGAGGCAACCAGCACCAAAACAAGAGGACACAGTCTCAAGCTGTGCCAGGGGAAGTTCAGGCTGGAGGTGAGGAGAAAATTCTTCACAGAAAGAATAATTGGACACCATGATGTGCTGCCCAGGGAGGTGATGGAGTCGCTGTCCCTGGAGGTGTTCAAGAGGGGATTGGACATGGCACTTGGTGCCATGGTTTAGTAGTCATGAGGTGTTGGGTGACAGGTTGGACTTGATGATCTTTGAGGTCTTTTCCAACCTTGTTGATTCTACGATTCTAAGACATAATATTCAAATGGTGACAATGAGAAGAAGAAAGTAAAGCAAGGCCAAGTTGTAGCAGGAACTTCATGAATTCTCAGGCTGCCTCTGCTTCTAAGTCAATCATTAAGAAATAATTCCTTGACTACTAACCTAGTCACTTCTATAAAAAGATCAGCATGTGGCATAAAGCACTATTATGTAGGTCTGTGTGAAGTCTATTAGGCGTATCAACAAAAGAACTGCTGCACCTGAAGTGCTGTTAAACAGGTAACAAAGAAAATTCTCACTCTCAGCACAGAGTTCTTATTTTCACCAGCTTAACACACAGCAAATGAGAACAGCAAATCAGTAGCAGACCCAGTCTAGACTCCACAAGCTTCTAACAGAGTAACAGTAGGGATTCAGCAAACAAAAACATACATGGGATGATGCAAATCATTCAATCAGCAGGAGATCATACAGGTTAGTATACTAATTACAGAGGAAAATTGCATTATGGCAGTTAATTATATTAAAAAGTAGAAAGCCTAATACACCTGCTGCAACTTCAGGTTTCAAAGGAAGTGCACTACCATGAACAAAGCACATTTTGGTTTGGAGGGTTGGTTTTTTCCTAAGTATGCAGCAGTTCTATCAAAACTTATCTATGGTGGTGTGCAAAAATAAAATGCAGCTGCTGTTCTTCAGAAGATGAGACTACTACTACAGCAAGGTGTATCACAGATTTACCAAATGGGAAAATACAGGACAGAATTATACCTTTGTTTCTACTTCCTGAGTAAAGGAAGGGAGGGAGGAAATAAAAACGACCCACAATCAAACAGGGAAAAATTGCATTGACTTTCTGCATGTAGTTACTTGAGAGAAAGGATTCTCATTGCCTCTGTGTTTCTAAAGGGAGACAAGTTAAAAGTAGGACAAAATACTGACAAAAATCTGTGAAAAACAGTACTATGTAGCTTCCTCCTCTGCCACAGATGCCAGAATCATAAGGGATTTCCTTACATAGTAAGAGAAAATATAGACCTGATTTTGAAAGTTGTTTTTTTTTTCCCCCCCCTCTTTACTTCAAAAACTTTCAAGTTTAACTCAAACAACTGCACTTCTTTCTCCAAATCATATCCACTGCTTCAATGTTTAATGATATTTCAAGAACATTTTAGAGAGAAAGGAAAGGACTGATAAAGAAATATTAAAGTCTAGGAATAGATAAAGAATAGCCCATTTCCTTCCTTTTTCTACTGGAAGCATGAGTTTAAAATGAGAACAGAAGAGAGGAAAAAATGGATGCTTTGGATGAAAATGCACACTGAGGTAAGAAAAAGAAAAATATGTTTTAGTTTAGCTCCATTTTAATAACACAGTGAACCCAAAATATAAGGTTAGGGGAAAAAAATCAGTTCCTAGAAAATAAACATCTACCACATTCTCTTAATAGGCTTCCAAATAAAGAGAATATCACAGACAGATTATCTTATGCAATCACTAATAAAATTACAGAGCAGTTCAGTGTAATTACAGTGAATCATTTTTACTAATGCATTTTCCCCCCAGACTTCTACTGTTTTAAAAGTAAATACAAAGTAAACCAAGCCTCTATACTATCAAGTCATATTTAGTTGTCTCTTCACTGTCTCTCAGTAACATTACAAGCAATACCATTGTACTTCTGTGTTCCTTACTTCCATCTTAGAGTGTAGCCCTATGATATTTTACTGTAAGTAGAAATGACATAGGGACCTGTTAGAGAGCAGCCTAGAGGAAAGGACTTGGGAGTCCTGGTGGACAGAAGTATAACCATGAGCCAGCAGTATGCCCTTGTGGCTGACAAGGCCAATGGCATCCTGGGGTGTATTAGAAGGGATGCGGTTCACAGGTTGAGAGACATTCTGTTCCCTCTCTACTTCACCCTGGTGAGGCCACATCTGGAATATTATGTCCAGTTCTGGGCCCCTCAGTTCAAGAAGGACCTCAGGAACTGTTTGAAAAATTCCAGCACAGAGCCACAAGGATGATTAAGGGAGTGGAACATCTCCCTTCTGAGGAAAGGCTGAGGGAGCTGGGTCTCTTCAGCTTGGAGGAGGACATCAGGAGGATGAAGCCAGGCTCCTCTCAGTGACTTACAGTGATGCTGGAAGGTTCCACACAACATAAGGAAAAACTTTTTCACTGTGTGGAACAGAACACTGGAGCAGGCTTCCCAGAGAGGTTGTGGAGTCTCCTTGTCTGAAGATATTCAAAACCTGCCTGGATCTGTTCCTGTGTGAAGATGCTCTGACAGTGGGGCTGGACTAGATGATCTTTCAAGGTCCCTTTCAATCCCTAATGTTCTGTAAAGTTAGAACAGCTCAAACTATTTCCAGACTCTTGTCAGAGGCTGGTTGTTAATAGGTTAAGCTGCTACCGACCTTGAGGGATGCAAGAACTGAATTTTCAGAGGATAAAGACAAACATTTTGAGATGATTCTTAGAGTATATGATAGAGTGTATACAATTTCAGACAGGAACCTCAAAGGAGAAACCAGTCAAAAGATGATTTAGAACACAAATCCCCAAATGAAAAATGACAAAATGCCTTTCCTCAGGAAGCTCCTGAGAAGAAACTCTACCATGACTAGTTCACAATGACACAGAATCGAGAGTTTGCACTGATATAAGCGCACACAAGCAGGTATGGACAGCTCCCTCGAGCCAGGGCTCTTGAACAGCACACCCAGCACTATGGGGCCTGTGTAGGAAGAAGAGAGTATTAGCTTAAATTGTAGTGAAGGAGAATTAAGCACCCGTGGTTTATATCATGACTGGTGTAGGCTCAAGAATGAGCTACAGCAATTAAACTGTAATCAGTAACTCATTAACTCCCTTTGGCTCAACTGCGCTGCCTCCGACGCCCACAGTTTCCAACATTTGCCTCTGGTTTTAAGGTGGATGTGAAGTTTTACAATGAATTTCAGTTCTTGGCTCTGTGGCACAGAAAGCCAGAAAGAGCCCAGGAAAAGCCTGTGGCTTATGGAGGAATTACAGGATCACCAAGGTTGGAAAAGACCTCAAAGATCATCAAGTCCAACCTGTCACCCAACACCTCATGACTGTGCCACCAAGTGCCATGTCCAATCCCCTCTTGAATACCTCCAGGGATGGGGACTCTACCACCTCCTTGGGCAGCATATTCCAAAGGCTAACAACTCTCTCTGGGAAGAACTTTCTCCTCACCTCCAGCCTAAACTTCCCCGGCACAGCTTGAGACTGTGTCCCCTTGTTCTGGTGCTGGCTGCCCGGGAGAAGAGACCAATCCCCTCCTGGCTACAACCTCCCTTCAGGGAGTTGTAGAGAGCAAGAAGGTCTCCCCTGAGCCTCCTCTTCTCCAGGCTAAACAACCCCAGCTCCCTCAGCCTCTCCTCAGCCTCGTTGCCCTTCTCTGGACACATTCAAGTGTCTCAATGTCCTTCTTAAACTGAGTGGCCCACGACTGGACACAAGAGTCAAGGTGTGGCCTAACCAGTGCAGTGTACAGGAGCACAATGACTTCCCTGCTCCTGCTGGCCACACTATTCTTGATGCAGACCAGGATTTCATTGGCCTTCTTGGTCATCTGGGCACACTGCTGGCTCATGTTTAGGCAGTTGTCAATCAGCACCCCCAGGTCCCTTTCTGTTTGGCAGAATTTTCACGTTAAAGCCTACCTGCATCACACACAACATTCCCAGCCAACCCTCCCTCAGCACTTCCATCCTTTTGAGGCAGAGTGTACGCATTTGTGCCGTTCCTTATGGAGGTTCATTTAATTTTTTCATCAACAATTCAGGCAGTATCTTGACATAGATGCCCCAGATACTTAATGAATTCTTCACAGTTACCCAGCAGAAAACAGAATCACATTTTGAAAGCCAAATCCCTACGAACTACACCTGCACCTCTGCAAGTGTGCCCGTGCACGTGAGTCAAGTCCTTCACTGCAGGACAGCAGGGAAAGAACAAAACAAAACAAAAAATACTCAATTTGTATTAAGAAAGGCAAAACTGAGATGAAGTTCTGTGAAGAGCTGTGGAGCACAACGGTGTTCTCAGCACACCGCACAGAAGCCATCGCGAGCGCAGGTAATTCAAGTTAAAAATCAAGAAGGAATTAGTTTCCACTTGTCCGTTGGTTCTTTACAGGATTCACATACACAACGCTAAGCCCCTGTCCTTAATCCATTTGATGCTGCTGAGAGCAGGAACAGACCTTCACTAGACTTGATAAGAAGGTAATCACAGTTTTGAAAAATCCTGTGTAGGACCACATCCCTGCATCGTATTGTGTACAAGTGGATTGCTGGTGTGACCTGCTGAGGGCAACAGGGCTCTCCACAGGTATGGAGTGTATTCTAAGGCTCAGCTGCTGCCTTCTCAGACTGAATACAGTAATAATAAAAACCTGGTAAATACAAGCTTTCTGCAGTAAGTTTTCTGCTAGGTGGTAATGAGAAGCAGAATTTACCTAAATAACACTTCAGTCATTATTACTCATGACATGGAAATAAGAAAGGTTCCAGCCAAATCTGAGCTGGGGAAGCTGACAGCTGGTTTAAATAAAACTGATTTACTGTGCATTGAATGTATCTTCAGGGTATTATATTCATGAGTTATAAACATTTAGACTCCGCCAGCCACTCGTGGAGACCCACTGACTCAAACAGTACCAAAAATCAAACCCCTGTCTTCCAAGTGCTTTCCTGAAAGAATCAACTCATGTGTGAGTAGGTAGGAAAAAAAAAAGGCAGAAATTGCTGACAAAATGTTTGATTAACAAGTTCTGTTCTTGCAAAATACTTCCTCCTCAAATATTCTGAAACATCAACATCCACGGAAAGAAAGGATGAAGAAAAAACAGGGGAAGCCTCAAATTCGACACTGAAAGTTTTGATATGTTTAATACTGCTTTCAAAAAACATTTTTTATATATATATATATATTTCTTTTCAGAATAACCTTATATATAACCATATTACCAGACTGAGGGAGCTGGGGTTGCTTAGCCTGGAGAGGAGACTCAGGGGTGACCTTATTGCTCTCTACAACTACGTGAGGGGAGATAGTAGACAGGCAGAGGTTGGTCTCTTTTCCCAGGCAGGCAGCACCAGAACAAGAGGACACAGTCTCAGGCTGCACCAGGGGAGGTTTAGACTGGATGTTAGGAGGAAGTTCTTTACAGAGAGAGTGATTGCCCATTGGAATGGGCTGCCCAGGGAGGTGGTGGAGTCACCATCATTGGAGGTGTTCAGGAGGAGACTTGATGGGGTACTGGGTGCCATGATCTAGTTGTTTGGGTGGGTTGGATTGGTTGATAGGTTGGATGCGATGATCTTGAAGGTCTCTTCCAACCTGGATTTATTGTATTAATAATGAAATAAGTGCTGCACTTAAGACATGCACAACTTTGAGACGTGGAGCAAACACTTGAACTCAGGACACTATTTTACATGGTTACACACAGAGGGTAGAGAAAATTGTCTCTAGGTTGGAATGTTGGTGAGTTTTGGGTTTGGTTTTTTTTGGTTGGTTGGTTGGTCTTGGCTTTTGTTGGTGTGGTGGTGTTTTGGGTTTGGTGTGTTTTTTTTCGGTTGGTTTTATGTTTGTTTGGTTTACTGTACAGGATCAAAGTGTCCTTTGTTATAACCTGAAATAACACCAAGGTGATGATCACAATAGATGGGTTAGTGATCACTGGTGGGAATAAATTTTAACACTGCCAACATGCTCAATTCCATCTTCTCCCATTCTGCCTCAGGAAGATCAAATCAAGACTCTCAGAGGCTCCCTTCCACCTCTCTGCCCTACCCGTGTTCTCTCTCTCCTTTGCATTCTTCTTCTAGCAAGAACATTGAAGCCCTGGATCCCACACCTCATCTTTAAGGTAGCAAAAAGCAATTTTACTAGCACTACTGAGAAGCCTTGAGCCAGTTCTGACATAAAAGTTCTTCATAGAAAGACTGATTACCCATTGGAATGTGCTGCCCAGGGAGGGGTTGGACCCACCATCACTGGAGGTGTTTAGGAAGAGATTGGACGGGGTGCTTGGTGCCACGGTTTACTTGATTAGGTGGTGTTGGGTGATAGGTTGGACTCAATGATCTCAAAGGTCTTTTCCAACCTGGTTAAGTTTATTCTAAAGATAGAACTTCTGCAATATTTTACAACTACTGCAGGAAAATTCAAACTGTGCAAATCTTGAAGGCAAAAAAAAACCGCAACACATCAAGCATTCAGGGAGCATTCAGAAAGATTAGCCTTATCTAATACTTTCAAATTGCCTGTGTCTTTATGGAAAGATTGGACAATAAAACAGATCCCACTTTCACTCACAAAGGCCCAGCTATGTTCTACACAGCGATGCAAATTACAGTGTATTGTGTTTGTAAGCTCAGCAAAGATGTGATGCTGTGGTTATGGAGTTGACAAGAGGTATCCAGTCTATCTTCACCTGAGGTACTGAAACTACCTTCTGTGCATGTTTCTTCAGCCACAAGTAGAATGGAGTCTAATATCTTTTCACAAAAATAAACAAACCATCTTCTAGCAACACCAATCAGTCTCTGCTCCTCAGCAGGAAAGGAACACTTGTAACAACCCTCATTAGCCAAATAATTCTGAGTACTGTTGGCAGGGATCATTCACTGTCTCATCAGGACTGAGTTTTGCAAAAACAAGGACTGGGGATTCAGTATCAGAGGGCTATGTCAAGGGAAAATAGCCAGCCTAGACTCACTCTGGTGCTTTCACCTGTATTCAGATGGATAAGACTTTCCACAAAATGAGTGACAACTAATCCATGCCTGAACTGCAATGCACAGAGGGCTCCTCATTCCAAAAATAAACCTGGATAAGCAGAATGCTGACTTTGTCTGACCTTACAGAAATCTCTCTCTGAAGATGCTCCTGATGAAATAGCCATTATCCTTATACAGAATACATGAAGCACCTACTACACTTTCATGCCTTGGCATAACCTGAAAATTGACATTTAAACTATCCAGGTCACTTTATGAGAGAGAGATAATTGACATCAGTTATAGTCAGAGTAAGTTTATAGCTGTTAAACTTTGCCTATAAGCTGAATATAAAGCCATTAGCCTTTGGGGAACTCCAACCAGTGCTGAAGGCAGCAATGCATTTTTTCTACATCCACCTTTAAGAGTCAGACTTGTCACCTGCTCTCTGCACCACAGTCCCAAAGACAAGTAAAAAGTCTCAGATCTCACTTTCCAGTGATCCAGGTCCAGCACCTTTAAGTTCAAACACAGCTAAGTTACACTGATTGTCATTTACAACCCAGCTCCACAAGCAGAAATTTCTATCTTAAGGGTTAAGCCGTAATTTTTGTAAAGAAAATGGAGTATTCTTAGAGGCTAGTCCAAGATTGTTGATCCAAGTCTAAAATTGTTGATTAGAGCCAGGCAATTTGCAGCAATTTTCAGTATTTCACTCCTCATATGCAATCTGCTTTGGAACATGATTATAAGAAAAAAAATGAGCAACAAAAAGACAGCATAGGAAACACACTGTGCTGTCAGTCACAGAATCACCAAGGTTGGAAGAGACCTCAAAGATCATCAAGTCCAAACCTGCCACCACAGACCTCATGACTAAACCATGGCACCAAGTACCACATCCAATCCCCTCTTGAACGCCTCCAGGGATGGTGACTCCACCACCTCCCTGGGCAGCACATTCCAATGGCTAACAACTCTTTCAGTGAAGAACTTTCTCCTCACCTAGAGCTTAAACTTCCCTTGGTGCAGCTTGAGACTGTGTCCTCTTGTTCTGGTTCTGGTTGCCTGGGAGAAGAGATCAATCCCCTCCTGACTACAACCTCCCTTCATGCAGCTGCAGGGAGCAATAAGGACTCCCTGAGCCTCCTCTTCTCCAATCATCACAGGAAAACTTCATGTCACTGAGCAGTTGGAGTAAGTGTCTCCATTACAAGCCCTGTGGACAGCTGGAGTGCATCAAACATTGCCTTTAAAAAGATCCCATGAAGCATTTTGAAGTAACCATGAAGTGCTTGGGATTTGGGCTGGTTGGGGTTTGTTGTTGCTGTTGTGGGTGTGTTTGGTTGGTTGGTTTGTTGTTTGTTTTGTTGCTGGTTTTATGAAATAGTATGTTGAAATATGTGGGACGCTAAGCTTTCTGGTTTGAACAAACACAAAGTCCAGCACCTGCCCCTGGAACAGCACAGGCTCTGTGATAGACATAAGTAGTACAGATTACATTCTCATTCTGTTGTCTCTTCCACCATTAAAGCTATAATAAAATTAAATGCAGACTGGCCACTCTCTTTCCCCAGCCCTGATGACAAATGTAATGGATAAAAAGCTAGTCTGTGATGACTAATATACTAATACTCCACACTGACCTCATTTCAGTACACCAATTCAAGGCTGCATACAAATATCTCCTTAAGTAATATTGTTTCTGAAGTATTATCTGTTTTCAGCCAAGCTCTATCAACCTGCAAGGCAATAAATAGTGAAAAAAATGAGTACTGCAATGAAGTTCTGTCTTAAGAGACAGTGAATCACTAAGAGTAGAGCCTTGTCTGTTAAGATTGAGAAGTTAAAAATGTGAGGGGTAAGGAAAAGGATGGATACAAAGCTCTGACACAAGACTAAACACAATGGTCAATGCTTGCTATATCCACAATGCTAACAGGTCCACTGTATCCCAGTGATGAGGGTGGTGTCAAAATATTCCATGTCAGAGTAGACTGCACAGCAAATAAAACGTGGCTGGATCAAAATCAAAGCATTCCAACAAAAGGGAGAAGCAGCAAAGGAAACAAAGATATTAATAGGCATATAATGGGCCTTCTTATTTGCATAAATGTTTACTGCAGTCAATAAGGTTTCTCTGATTTACACAGAGATAATTTACATCAGCTAATTTGAAGCTAAACTCTGAATTTTGCTGGGTGTTTATTTTGTATAAAGGTCAGTGTTGAGCACCCTGGAATAAGCCCATTTGTTTATCCAAAACATGCACTCCAGCACAAGAGAACTCTCTCAGCAGGTTATTGTGAAGATGACAAAATTGTTGAGTACCTAAGATAGGATTCTTTTTACCTTGCTGCTGTACTTCATATGGTAAACCACTGATAAATGGTAGTATACTTCTCTGTATTGGAAGAAGCATAACACCAGTTTGCTATACCAGTTGGTACTTTAACTGTGTGATGGTGGTTGGAAAGGGCTGCCTAACAAAGCTGCATAGGGGACTTCATGGTGTTTGTGGAAGCTTTTGCTACATGAAAGAGCCAATCACATATAGAAAACCCAAAAATCTCCCCTTCTACATTTGCCTTCAAATATTCGATTTCGCCCCTTTCCAATTTGCTTTCTTGAATTCAGTGCCCGCAGCAAGCTTCCCTGGAAGCAGCAAAAGCTATAATCTAGAACTGCTGCAAGCCCTCCTCCAGCAGAGCCCTACCCCTGCCAATATCTGCCACCAGCCAAGTGGCACTTGCTGGCATGATACTACAGAGTTGCAGCAATTTCTTTCCACTTTTCCATACCTCATATCCCCAGCTGTTCCAAGGGGGTGATCACCTTGCTTGTTTGATGAGGTCTAGAAAACTCAGCAATAATTATTGTGCTGGAAGTGCTGAAGGCAGCCAGCATCACTAAGGCAGGAGCTGGAATGCAGCCCAACCAACATAGCAGAATCTACTAATTTGTTGCACTGAATATTTTGTTGTAAGAAATAATCACAAGTCTTGCAAGGGACTGTGAAAGGGAAATTAAATTGCCTGAGCCAGACTCTTCTACTGTGTTTAGCAAGAAAAAAAAATGCATATATACAAAAGAACTGACAGTTTTAGGTTAGTTGCTTAAACCTACACATTTTAAATGCTTCAGATTGTTAGCAAGTGACCTCCTCAAAGTGTACAACCCCCCAACCACCTAGCCAATCATGACTTGTCCAAAAAGAGGCCTTTATAATTGGGTTTGACCAGTTTAGGGTGGCTCAGACTAGGAGGAGGCAGCTGACAGTGCTCTATTTAATTCCATAATGCAGGCTATCTTACACAAGACTGTGAAAAAAACAAACCAGGCAATGGAACTTTTTTTTCCTATAATCATATTAGTCAGTGTTTTAAGTGATGCATGTCTACTGACTTTCTAACCCTTGCTAGAGAGTAGCTTTTAATACAATTATTTGAGGGTAACTACAATGTCTTTTTCAAAGCAGGCTCCTATTATTAATGAAACAATGGGGAACAAAAATAACATTTACATAAAACCAAATGCCTGTGCATTTGTGAGTGGTATAGGTGACCTCTCCAAAGAGAGTATTTTGAACTTGAGCAAAGATAATCTGATAATACTGTGTGTGCTGCTTCTCTGCTAAAGCAAGAGCACACCTCCATGCAATGAAAGCTGCATGTGCTGCTTCCTGCTTTGTGTTCCACTGCGCTGTTTTGACGGGGGCAATGGTTTACCCTGTGGTTTCTCTCTAGCCCAATGACATACTGATTGGAACTCCATTTATCATGAAGATGCAATCAAATGATCTCCCTGGAAAACAGCATAGTTAGGTGGAAAAGGAACTCACATTAATGAGAACTGCCTTCTTTCTGAACAGTAAAAAAGTAACCCAAGTAGAGTCAACCCCTTTCACTGCCGCTCTGTTACTAAAGCCAAGGAAAGGAAGGATCAATATCTGCTCAAAATGCTCTGCTATTGACAAGCTAGTCCCCACTGGTGAGAAGAAAGAGATAAAACCTGTGCACATCTGGGAAAATATGTATTAAAACCAGGAGTCATTGAATTTTCCTTTAATTTGTCTCACTACCCAAAGAAAATCATGCCAAAAGGTAAAACTTCAGAATACAGACAGCTTTGTATTGTGGGCAGCTGACCAAGGTGCCAGCAGATTTCTGACAGGAGCTGCCAACAGCTGCCAGTGTCTATGACATTTTTGAAGTGATGTTCATGTTCTGACTTTGTGAGAAGCTCAGGTAAGAACTGCTTTCTGCACAGCCCTCCTTCCTTAGGTATAACTGCCATCCCTCTGTGGTGAATGCTACTCTGATCAAGCCTCTTTCTTCACTTCCTGCCCAGAAGTAGGTTTCACATAAACCCCTTACAGCTAAGCAAAAAAGCCTTCTTCATGTAATGTTTCTACTTTCACAAGGAAAGAAAACACTGCTCCATCCTAGTCATGACTTCTATTTAGAAAGCAGAAGCAAGGTCTGAACTGCCTGAGACTAACTTCTGTTTTAGGTACTAGACCTCCACCAAATTTCTCATAGACTCAATGAAAGAACTTATGCCTGAAGGCCTCCAGAGGGAGATCTGATCCAGCTAAGTGCAGGTACCCAGGGGGGAGAAACTGCATCTGATCCATTCATTTAATCTAAAGGAGTTCTAATTATTACTAAACTAATTGATATGGCTGATAGTCAATGAATAAAGTGTCAGGCTGTTTGCTGTCCCAGGAATTGCTACAGAATCCCCAGGGGAGTGAGACAAAATTCTTTGAACACTGCCTAGGTGTGCTACCACAAGGTTTAAATCCTGATTTCAAGATGAAGTCACTTGGAACTCTGCATTTCATTGACTTTCTCTAACTATTAGTTCCTATCTTATTTAAATGTTTCTGAATATTTTATTTTGTGTATCAGTTTCATCTGTAAGTCTTTAAAGATTAGTTTTCAGCATTGTTATACAACTACTTGAAGGGTGGCTGTAGCCAGGTGGGGATTGGTCTCTTCTCCAGGGCAGCCAGCACCAGAGCAAGAGGACACAGTCTCAAGCTGCACATGGGGAGGTTTAGGCTGGATGTTAGGAAGAAGTTCTTCACAGAAAGAGAGACTGGCCACTGGAATGTGCTGCCCAGGGAGGTGGTGGAGTCACCACCACTGAAGGTGTTTAGGAAGAGAGTGGATGAGGCCCTTGGGGCCATGGTTTAGTTGATTAGATGGTGTTGGATGATAGGTTGGACTTGATGATCTCAAAGGTCTTTTCCAACCTGGTTAATTCTAATCTACACACTGGACTTTCTCTTCCACCCTTGTAAAAGGAGATCAGGAACCAGAGGCGAGACCAGCTAGTGACCTATAAACAGTCAGTGTAAGGGAGTATAACTCTGGCCAAATGCTACTCAACCAATTTCTTCTCTTCCTGTATTACAGACTAAATTAGGCTGGATTGGGAAAATATTTTGATGAATATAGTTTTTTGTGGGAGAATCAACAGTACTTTTGCTGAAGGATGTTCAGAATCAGTGACCAAAGCTCCCTAGGACACCTGTTCTTTCATAACGCTTCAGCAACACTGAACACTTGAATAATTCACACTGTAAGAGGAGGTTATGTGGAAGTCCTGAAGTTTTCTGACTATCCAAATCTGCAAGATAGACAACACTGAAACTGACAGCAACTCATTGCAAAGGCTATCACAGCTTTGAATGACTAGGCATCAAAATGGCAGATACCTAGTAGTTGCAAAATAATGTCTCCCCCTGGGAAATAATACTTGACATACACAGTCAGGGGCTCTAAATTAACCATTGCTACTCAGGAAATAAAATCATTCCCTAGATTTTGCATCAAATGCCAGCTTGATGATCAACAAACTCTACATTTCAGAAATCATTAGGAAGGAATGGGCAATGAAAGAGAGGATTGCACTACTGGAGAAAGCACCACACCTGCAGGAGCAGACAGTAAAACTGCAGAAGAATGAAGAAATACAAGAGGGATGATCAGAAGGATGGAGGATTTCTACTGAGGACAAACTAAACCAATTAGGACTCCTGAAGTCAGTAAAGAGAGAGCTGTAGGGGAACATGAAAAAGTCCTTAAAATCAAAGTTGATATAAAGTAAGTAAGTAGGGAAGCAGTGCTATTATTTCTCCTGGTGCCAGCAACGGAGGCAGCCAGGTGCAATGATGTGAGGAAAACTGAAAACAACAACAACAACAAACATTTTCACAGGGTGAACAATGAAACTGGGAAAAACACTGCCACAGACCCTGGTGGTTTAGACAGAAAAAAAACCCAGAGAATCTTACAGAAAATTAGTCCATTGAGAGCAGTTTAAAACAATGATCTGGCCACAGCCTTTGGTTTTACATCTCATAATTACCAGCTGCTGAAAGCTGAGAGGGTAAACTGAAGGAATGGCCACATTGCACAAGGTCCTTCATTGCTCACTAGTCAGCTGCTACCAGCTGCCTCTTGAGGCAAGTTTCTGTACTCAGGTGATCCTTTTGTTCTTATCTGCAACAGCTTTTTCTATCTTCCATTTGAAGCAGCTTACAGGCTTGGGATTTTGGTTTTGTTTTTGTTCCAACATCAATTGCCGTCAAATTACTGCAGAATCACAAGTCATATTAAAATCATACCCACTGGCAGTGTACAGGAATCTGGATGTTCATGGTTAAGTCACAGGACATTATGCCTTCAGACTTTTGAGAGTGCTTACACTGGGTCAGGAACAACACCAATATGATCTAAACTCACACTGTCTAAAGATATTATATAATGACTTCTAAATACTGTAATTTTAGGCACACAGAATTATCCCCCCACCCCAAAATTTCAGTTACATTGTAGGACAGTAATTTCTTAGGTCCTGTAAAAAGCTGCTCTCTAGTGGCTAATGGGAAAGACCAGGAATTAGGAGACTGTGAAATGAAATCACTTCTTTATTTACAAATCCCCATCCATTTGTGTCCACTTTAATCTCATGGCCTGTGTTACATAACCTTGATGTTGAACAACACTAGCTCCCAAAATCTTGAAAACCACTGCAAAAGGCTCCACTCACATGTCAAGGTACAGTGGAGGCAAGAGAGTGGGCAAAGCTGAGGCACAAGTCCAATATTTGTGGGTAAAATGAGACCACAAGAAACCTTGGGCTCCGTTTGGATTTATCTGTTCTTTGCAACAGGTCACTTTTTGCCTGCTCTTCTGTGCCCACTCATAACCCTAAACACACATATAAGCAAACAAATCAACACTTTTGGAAGTCTGTTGCTGTGTGTTTTACCCCAAGATTCTTGCAAATGGACATGAAACACCACTGTGTTAATTTCGCAAATAAGGACCTGAAGCACAAGAAGGACAGGCACCAAAATTCACCCAAATAAGAGCTGAATGCTCCACTGTGGAGATTAGCTGACATCCTCAATCCTCCTGAGAGTATTAGCCAGTGAAATACAACCTTTGTTCACACTAAAGACAACTGTTAGGTGGCACTTTCCTTTCATTATCAAGAACAAAGCCATCTACCTGTTCCTAATAAACATCTGTTACCTGTATTATTACCTTGCTGTAATACTATGCATTGAAAAAACTGAAGACTGTGAGGCACATATATAATAAGGTGGTGGTCTTTCTGCTGCTGTAAAGCCATCCAAAACAAAACATTTTATTGCTTCAATTAGCCCTTTAATGGGATGAACACTAGCTGCCATGGGACCAAGAGGTGACATACTTAGTAATTGCTATAGGTCAGACCCCCACTCAGAACCGTCACTGCAATAGAAACAAATCATTGAGTGCATTTTCCAGTCAAAAAGTATCCTTCAGACCCAGTAGATGAGTGCAACATCATGCAAGCTAGAACAGAAGACAGAGAAAGTCTTGCAAGCTTGAAGGGCAATGATTGAGGAGAAATGCATGCCTTATGAAGCCTGGATAGAAAGAATGGAACAGCAGATGGAAGAGTCCAGTGAGTGCTTCATCAGCCACCTGCCAGTCACTGAATGGTGACCAGTAAAAAAAGCTGTTATTAAAAGGGAAAGATAAGTTGGCATTAGTGGAGCAACTTTGGGCAATGATGCAGCCCTTACACTAGACAGAAGAAATTCTGCTTTGAAAATACCAGAGGTAACTGAAAGAACAAGTGGTGGGCAAGATACACAAGACTTTGTGGCTATCTAGTCTTGTAAGTTTTCATAGAATTATAGAATTGCTTCAGTTGGAAAAGAGCTCTAAGATCATCAAGTCCATCCATCAACCCAATACCATCATGCCCACTAAACCATGTCCCAAAGTGTCATATTCCCACATTTTTTTAAGGCCTTCAGAGACCACCATACCCCTGGACAACTTATTCCAATGCCTGGCCACTCTTTCAGGAAAGAAATATTTCCTAGTATCCAACTTAAACCTCCCCGGCACGATTTCAGGCCATTTCCTCTCTTTCCATCACCTGATTCTAGGGAGAAGAAACCTTTCCTACATACCTATCTCACCTTGAAGCCTTTCATACCTAAATTAGCAACCTATTTGCTGTAGGCCACAGAAAATGAGATCTTTATAGTTATGCCAATGACAGTGGCAAAGAGGTTGGATAGGGGAATTTCCTCCCTGTATCATCTAGTTCGGAGGAAACTAAGAGAAATAGAAACACATTAGACCTGAATTAATACTATTTGTTAGACCAAAAGTGTTCCTTTTTATGATTCTGCTTAAGGAAAACTCTCTTAGGATGTTTCTAATCACTGACCATTTCCATGCAAGCCTATGCAAACTGCAGGTGGTGGTTCACCACTTCTGAGGCCCTCAATTTTTAAACCACCTCTGCTGAGAATTGGTTTATACCAGCCAGTTACACGGATAAATAGCACAACAGCTCTCATCTGTATAAAGCAATTGCATTGATCAAAATTCCTCTGGAAAAAAGGTCTCTGAATTTTCAAAACTTGAACTGTTTTACTAACCTCTGTGGAAAAAAACCACTCTGTTTTATCTGGAACTATACTGCTACCGGAGCTGTAGTGAATCTATTCTCCCCTGACTTGCCTGACTTATTCCACGAAGCCTTCAATTATTTTGGTTGAGCTTGCCTTGTCTTGCTGGCCTTTACAGAAAACAGAAGGCACAAAAGATAACTGATGTTTCCCCATCTGTTTCCTTAATAAATGTCCTTTGCTACAAAGGACTGGTGTGAGGACAAGAAAATAGGACTCACTTATCAAACCATACACCCAGTGCCGCCAGAGATCCAAGCTGTGTTTTGATAAGGATTTCCTGGATGATGCGACAAAATTCTGCCTGAATCTCGGAGGTATCTTAGGCATCTGGCAAAAACACTTCATCCAGATCATGAAAACAAATCACTTTTAATTAGTCAACTCCTCTGCTCCTCTCTCCCCACCCTTGGAAAAAAAAACAACAACCAAACAACAACAATCCTCCAGCTAAAAAATAAATACCTCTGGCTCTGACATTTGCAAGCATGCAGCCATGTTGTCTCCAAAAGACCCCAAATGACAAGATTAAATAACAGCTAAAAAAAAGAGCCAAAATCAAAATCTGACTTGTATGTAAACATCAAACAACCTTCAATTTGCAATCAGAAAAATCCATATGTGATTACTGGGTGCAGTGCTCATGAATTATTAGTCTGACTTTGGGTAGCTTTTTAAGTGCAGCTGTATGAGATCATGAAGTGTTTTCAAATACAGAGACACTAACAGCTAACAGCACAGATATTACACATTGCACAGACATATTTTATTGCAGATAAAGCCCTGTGTTTTTTAAACCTATCCCAAAGAAAGAAGGATCTGGATGCTGCCTTTCTTTAATCTCAACACGAATTACAATGTGATACTAGGCACTGGTGCTGTTCCCGACCTAACTGGCCCAAAGTGCTTTTCATACCATTGCTGTGATTATGAAGGATTCACAAGGATGCTCCACTCCTCACTCCTCCTTGGGACATCTTTGAATCTCATTCTGCCTCCCAGAACGCCCTGCATCACCACACAGGGCCGGCTCTTCATCTTTTCTATTTCAGGCAAAAGAACCCCAGCCAAGGGACTCAGAGGCATGCTGCAGTCATAGATGCATGAGTCAATATAATTGAAAACAATATTCACATTCACATTTAAAGAATCTGTTCATCCAGAATAACACACAAATTGTTCAGGTGCCTTGTGTATGATCTCCTTTTTGGCACTGTGTGTTATAAGCCACTGCCAGAGGCAGAACACAGAATGAAATAAATGATGATTCCCGCATGCCAAACCAACAAAGTGTCAATGGGGTGAAGCACATTCCAGTTTACATGCCTGCAGCACCTTGCACATGTCTTAGTAAGCAGTGAGGGTCCCTGATAGCCTGGGAAGGAAGCCATACGGTTCCCAGAGAGCTATTACTCTGGAGGAAGTAGGAGGGAGAGAAGAGGGCATACAGACTACAAAGCTCTTTGGCAAAAGGTCAAACTGTGGATGAGTATTACTCTTCAAGGAGAAAAGGGAAGAGGAGGTTGCAAATGGTACTGTTACAACACACACACACACAAAGAAAACTCCCAAACTGATGAAAGAACTGAGATACAATGAAATCTGTTGCATAACAATTAGATCGTTTTGTGGTGCTTTCCTTTGCAAATTGAAGCTTCTGGATTTGAAATAGCTCCTTTGGAAAAAAGGATTTTATGCATAGGTTTTATATTTCATTTCTCTAGAGACAGAGCTCTCTAACAACCTGCAGAACTGCAAGAATGAGGATAATTGTAATTCTCATGCTGGGGATGTAAGGTCCTCGACTTTCTCCTTGCAGGTCTTCAGCCCATTTCCATTGAGTATGCTATGCATAAACAAATAAATACCCTCAGTATAGAAAACTTCAGCATAGCAAGGATGGCAACAAAGGCAGAGATTGGCAGGTACGAGTCTGTGGTTCCTGGGGTGTCAGGATTACGCATAAACCCAAGAGGGCCAATGGCATCCTGGCCTGCAGCAGGAACAGTGTGGCCAGCAGGAGCAGGGAGGTCATTCTGCCCCTGTACACTGCACTGGTTAGGCCACACCTGGAGTACTGTGTCCAGTTCTGGGCCCCTCAGTTTAGGAAGGATGTTGACTTGCTGGAACGTGTCCAGAGAAGGGCAACAAAGTTGGTGAGGGGTTTGGAACACAAGCTCTATGAGGAGAGGCTGAGGGAGCTGGGGTTGCTTAGCCTGGAGAGGAGGCTCAGGGGAGACCTTATTGCTCTCTACAATTACCTGAAGGGAGGTTGTAGACAGGCAGACGCTGGTCTCTTCTCCCAGGCAGCCAGTACCAGAACAAGAGGACACAGTCTCAAACTGCACCAAGGGAGGTTTAGGCTGGATGTTAGGAAGAAGTTCTATACAGAGAGAGTGATTGCCCACTGGAATGGGCTGCCCGGGGAGGTGGTAGAGTCACCATCATTGGAGGTGTTCAGGAGGAGACTTGATGGGGTGCTTGGGTGCCATGGTCTAGTTGTTTGGGTGGGTTGGATTGGTTGATAGGTTGGATGCGATGATCTTGAAGGTCTCTTCCAACCTGGTTTATTGTATTGCAAACTGGGGTCTCTCCCTGTTCCTGAATGTGCTGGGATAAAATTAACATCTGAAAAGGGAATGGCAGAAAGCCTGTTTTCTTACTCCTCTTCTGAAGAGAACAGATATTTAATTTTTTTTTTTCCTTTTTGGTTTTGTTTTTCTTTTTCCCTCTTCCCCTTCACCAATGAAGAAAATCTCACAGTGAAAAACAACAAAAACAACAACAAAGGATTAACGGTCTGGAATGAAACACGATGAAGCCAGTTTTCAATTCTGAGTTCTTCCTGGCAGATACAGGACTCAGGACCAAAAAGGGAAGGTTACCTGGTTGTTGTTTTTTTTTTTCCCTCTTTCTCTCATATACATTTTGCATAAAGAAAAAAAAGTAAATTCTTAATAATCTTAATTGAGACAAGGTCATGTGTCCTGCCCATTGCAGCATCAATGGACCTTTGATAAGCCCTCAGCCAGGTATTTCAGAAACAGTCTCCTAATCCATAAAAATCAACTTGGGTTTACTGTGTAGGTTTGACAAAGGGTAACCGAAGCCTCCCTGTGTTGGAACACACAGAAGATGAATTGATACGTCCTTGAGCCCACTGCTGCACTGACACTTACATCCCAGGGTGTTTTTCTGTGACAAACTGCTGCCCTGATGAAATCCTGGGTTTTCTATATGACTTCCCTGACCTGGAGCCAAAAGATTGATACGCAGATATTAAATCTGACCAACTGTAGTGATGGGTAGGTCATCTAAATCACTAACCTCAAACCACTACTGCCACAATAGCCTTGCTCCTTGCCCTGTCTTTTATGACCTCCTGATTGTCCAGCAGTATGTCCGGATACTAACGATAACCCTCAATCTTCATATCCACTCTGTTGCTTCTCCCAGGGCTCTCAGCAACGACTTGAGGAAAAGAGGAGATTCAGCTGAGGCAGTTTAGAGCCACATACACACTGAGGGCTGCGTGTGTACTCTGGCCATCAAGGATCTGAGAGAAAAGCCTGTAGCTACAAAATTCCCCAGCAGTCCTGCAGACTCACCCCCAAGGCCACTAAGTCAGGGTCTTCCCTAACCAGCCCTTTGCAAAATGTGCAGCATTATGCTAGTGAAAACCTTTCATTAGGAAAAAAACAATGTAAGCAATTAAGACATAGATTAAAAAAAAGCATATAGGAAGTCACTGTGAGTTTTAGGTAGCATTGACCAAATCCAATCCATTACTTTATATAAATGCAAGCTGCTTATAGAAGTTCCACCAGAGAACTGAAAGCGCTTTATGTGCAAGTTTTCTTCTGGTTCTGAGACTGTAACTGTTGTGCGAGGGAGGATGATAACACTTTAGGAAATATGAAAGAATGTCAGCAGGCTTTTTAAATCTGTCTTCTGGAGGCAAATACCTCTTGTTCCGAGTCCTAGAGGGAGAAGCACTTGCCAAGCTGTATCACTCCAATTGCATTCCTCCTCCCCTTGCCACTCTCTATAAACTAGCCTTGCGCCAGGCTAATTTTCCCCCATTAGCCTTAGTTTCTATCAAGTTCTTTATTTTCTGTCTGTGCAATTTTTCTTCCTGTACGGTCTGTTGTTGAGGTGGGAAATTTTTCTGAGTGACTTTTCAAGGGCACTTTATGGAGACAGCTTTATGCTTCAGGAAGCTATACTTAGCAAAGCAAGACAGGGTTTGCTCCTCAGACAGAACTCAAAATTTCACGTACAATGTTAATTTATATCCCTTAAAAGATGCTTTGTCATTTGAATGAGCTTGTGCTAAGCCACTGGGATTATTAAATTGGTTTTTGATTGCTTGTCTTGCAGTTTCCCTCTTCTTACCTCCTCCATAACAATACATTCTGAATACAATTCTGATGCTGTAAAAGTTCATTACTAAACTTCATTTTTATATCTGCTCCAGTGCAAAAACCTGAATCAGGCTAGGTTTCCTAAGGAGAATGGTGGCTTGTGTTGATTGGCCAATACTTAGTGATGGGCACTGTCTAAATAAACTATTCAGTCATACATAATCAAAACAGCAAAAAAAAAAAACCACCCACACCAATTAAAACAAAACCAAAACCCATACTGGATGGAATTTATTCTACAACAGATGGCCTGGAATAATGTCAGTGCCCTCAGTGAAAACCACTTATGCCTATAGACCATTCTGACAGCCAGAGATCCCTGCTGCGTCAAAAAGTGCACAAGAATGTCACACACAAGACAAAATCTCCATTTGCCAAACAAGATTTGTTGCAAATCACTTTCTAAAACAAACAAAAAAAACCCCCAAAACAGAGCAGAGGAGCCTTCACAGCAGCTGAGGATTTTGCCTATAGTTTCAAGATTTTTTGAAACATTTAGAATAGAATAAACCAGGTTGGAAGAGACCTTCAAGATCATCACGTCCAACCTATCAACCAATCCAACCCACCTAAACAACTAAACCATGGCACCAAGCACCCCATCAAGTCTCCTCCTGAACACCTCCGATGATGGTGACTCCACCACCTCCCCAGGCAGCCCATCCCATGGGCAATCACTCTCTTTCTATAGAACTTCCTCCTAAGCTCCAGTCTAAACCTCCCCTGGTGCAGCCTGAGACTGTGTCCTCTGTTCTAGTGCTGGCTGCCTGGGAGAAGAGACCAACCTTTGCCTGTCTACAATCTCCATTCAGGTAGTTGTAGAGAGCAATAAATTTGTTACAGTTCAGCTTCACATCATTGTAAATATTTGGTTTTTTTTCTGAATTAAGATGACTTAGCTTAATATTTGAAGGATTTCAGAACAAAGAACTTGGTGTCCTTTCACTGTCCTAGCTGCCTGAAGACTGGGGGGGCCAATGCAGGTTTCTCAAGATGATTGGCTGGGCCCTTGCACTGCTCTTTTCTTAGCGTTGCTGTGTAGTAGAGAAAAGGAAAAATCTATGGCTGCAGAGATGTTTGGGGAGTTTCCAGGGAAATGCTTAGAATGCCACTTTACTGCCTTAGCTAGGTTTTGGGGGGTTTTGCCTAAAAGCAAATGTGGTCCCCTAGCTGAGTTCCAACAAATCTGCTTTTTAGCAGAAGAATTCTGAAGGTGGTTAAAGCAACCAGGTTGTCTTATCCTGTTTACTCATCTGTGCATGCTCAAAATTGCCTCAAAAGACAGAGGAGCCTTACCAAAGGCTCCATTATGATCCTGAACCAGGCAGAGAAACATGAACTTTGTTCAAATCTCATTTAAAAAAAAAAATTGGATTTGGAGCTTATGACTTGTTTAGCAGCTTAGTGGTCGAGCACTGATCCAAAAACCAGCCAATGGTCATTCTAAGGCGCAGATAGCTTTTGATGTTCTCCCAGCGCACTCTGTGGCACACAGCTAGTTGATGGTATCCTGGATGTAAGAACTCTGTGTCCTGCCGAAGCTGTTCTGACAAGGAAAAGGTGGCAATGCAGGGAGGGTAGTCAGGAGGTGAGTACCATTTTCTACTGGGTTCATAAATCTCATGCATAAGAGGCAGACTATTAGCATCAGCAACCTGCGCTGACTTCTGCAGCTGGCTACATCAAACTAAAGAAGGGTAGATATTAGACTGGACATTAGAAAGAAGTTCTTTACTATGAGGCTGGGGGAACACTGGAACAGGTTGCCCAGGAATCTGCTGTAGGCCCTATCCCTGCAGATATTCAAGGTCAGGCTTGATGAGGTCCTGAGTAACCTGATATAGTTAGAGATGTCCCTGCTCACTGCAGGGGGGGATGGACAAGATGACCTCTAGAGGTCCTTTCCACTCCCATGTATTCTGTGATTCTATGTGTGATGAAACCTGAGAAAAGACTCAACATTAGGCAGGCTAAAACATCCATACCAACACCACAGGTCTACTGAGGACTTCATCTGTTGCCACCTCCTTTGCAAGGAATTTAGGTTATTCTGGCAGCTAGAGATGCCAGTCAGCTTTTGGCTACACTGACATCTGAGACAGACACCTAAAGATGTGATGTGTGGTGGAAGTCAGTATTGGGTCTCTAAAGGACTGGAATAGGCTTTTCCCTAAGTCTGAAAGCACAATGCAAAAAAGGTGAAAGTGCCTGCACTTTCTTGAATGAAAAAAACTGAATTTCTCCCATGATAAAGACTGACTTCATAAAACTCTTTGCAGAGGTGAGCAACTCCACACCTCCCATCTGTTTCAGACTTGAACCCGGGTGCCTGCATCCCAAGATGATCCTGGTCCTACTGGGACCATTCAGGGTCTAAACATTCAAAAGTTCAGCACACTCTACAGAGTTCAGCCACTTACAGTAAAAGACATGGAGAAAGGATAAAGCCACTGTGGATTTGGGGGCAGCCCTCATCTCTTTGTACCTTAGGCTCATGGTTATTAGGAAATGGGATGCATAAGATAGAGAGAGCAAATGGGAGAAGAATGGGTGCACCCAAGGCATGCAGAGGATTTTATTTCTAGTGCAGAGCAGGTGCATCACCATAGACAGCAATAAAAAGAATACATGTTGAGGTTCTCTCAGACAGAGGGTGTGTCTTCATAAGTAGAACTGTGTTTGTTTTTCTTTATGGGGGGAAAAAAAAAAAGATGAACAAAGTGGTTTTTTCCCTAGCTGGCAAGGAGGACAAAGCAAAACACAGGAAAATATGAAGAGAAGCAGAAAAAGAAACATTTTGAGTGAGGAGAATTAAAAACAGATAAATAAGTAAACAAGAGGCAGGACTTAAGTATATAAAATAAGTTATTTTAGTCCACAAGTACATTCAAGCTAATAAGATGTATGAACACAGGAAGGAGGAGCAATGGCCTGTGGGTATAAAAGGGAAAAAATTAAGCTGAATATTAAAGAATGCATTCCCAAGAATAATTAGGAAAAGAAATTGATTCCTCAAGGAAAACAAAGGTGAGGGGGAAATTGTACACATTCAGCAATGATCAGTGAAACTACTCACTAGTAAACTGTTAGCAAAAAAGATCAAAGCAAGAGGACAAAGCCTCAAGCTGCACCAGGGGAGGTTTAGGCTG